>JARLTB010000269.1:3402500-3947500 GCA_030141615.1 Unio pictorum
AGCACTTCGGTACACCTATTTTCTATTTTCAACGTAATCAATGTGCTGGTTTCACGAACACATAACAGGACGGCACGCGACATCACGACAGACAAAAAGGTAATAGTCTTACATACACTTACATGCTGAGGTCCTTGATACGATTGATGATCTTACATGCAGAGTAATATTTTTCCATCAGGTGTTTGCCATGATCGGTTCCTGTCCTAAAATCTGGAGGTGTAAGTTTTATGAAAGCTCTGAATAGATCTGTTTTATGAGCGTATTTGGAAATCTCGTCCATAAGCTGCCATGCATAGTTTGCCTCACTGCAAGTAACAATCGTTGAAAACGTTGCATATATTTGAAAAGAAACAAAAACATTTTAAAGAATATCGCGAAACATGTTCCTGATTAATTATTTTCTCGCGTTATAATGTCTCAAAAGACTCAAACCTCCCGTGCTATTTAAATTTATTAACCTTGTGGATGATTTCACAAATAACAATGCGGTTTTTAATGTTACCTCTAACAAATAAATTTTTCAAGCAGCTTGTTCGTGCATTTATACAGTCTGTGCAACAACTGATCCTGCACAAAATAATTCGTCTCAGTTGTGTAGTTGGACATCTGGATGAGTGCTATCTTTTGAAAGGTGTTATAACTCAACTCGTTATCAGCCTAGATGTGTGGAAGGTTTCTGAATAGCCTTAATTTGTCATACCAAAACAAAAACCGATTTAATAATTGCAAGCGACTGGAATAATGGAAACTATTATTTCTAAATATGATTTTTTGAAACTAAAAGGCCATGTGTAGGACAAGACAAATGTTGGTGTGATACCTTGCAGCAACGCGGTTTTATGGCTTTTCAAAGTGGGTCAAAATATAACTTGAACTTCGTTTACAAAGTTGACCAGATACAAAATTCAGTTAGATTAAATTGAATGGAAGTTGTTGAGATGCTGAATTGTAAAAAACAATGGAACAGTTCAAACGAATAAGCAATAACGACCATGAAGCTTAACATTTATAATAATAATAATAATAATAATAATAATAATAATAATAATAATAATAATAATAAAAATTAATAATAATAATAATAATAATAATAATAATAATCAATGATAATAATAATAATATTAATAATCAATGATAATAATAATAATAATAATGATTAATGATAATAATAATAATAATATTAATAATAATAATACTCAATGATAATACTACTACTAATAATAATAACAATAATAATATAGTGCACTATGTATGAGTTTGGTGTACCAAACAATTAATATCTGATACATATGTATCTGTTCCCATTCTGAACGTAATCCAAAAAAAGTGTTACGTTAAAAGATGTTTTCTTTGCTTGATATGATTACATAGTTTTGTTTTTACATAACTTATGATTGCCATATAAAAAAATCACATTTCTTTATTATATGCGACAGTTTATGAGTATGTTTATATGTTTGACACATGAATTGCAAGTTACGTAAACCGGGATATATTTATCGGCATTAAATTGTTTTGTCTTATTTATACAGGTCTGCTGAGAAACTCCCTCCACCCATCAAAACTGGAAGAAAGTACAAAAGACAAACAAGCAAAACAAAATATTAGCATGTGAAACCTTATCCACAAACGCGTACTCAATGAATGACAAAATGAAAGTCACCTTTCCCTCTGTTTGAAAGCCTTTTCCACTTTCATGGATGTAGTTAAAGGTGCCTGTAGCTGTTTTTCAGGTGGAGATTTAGCTTTCGGAATTATTTCATTACCTCGATGTTCAAATTCAGTTTTCTCCTCGAATTCTTTTTCTGTCTTAGTCCTTTTAGTGTCTCTGCAATAACAATGGCGGTATTTTGAAGCAAACCAAACATGTGATAATATGAAAACCGAACCTGATTGGATATTGTGAAGACAAAATGGCATGGATTTTATTCTGTTCCATTTCCAGCTAAAATATGAACGACACCTTCGAAACTGTTTTAATTCTTGTATCGTCTCACGTTTGCTGTCGTTCGTATATTAACAGAAAATATAGTATGCATTCTAACAACGAAGAAGAATGCACGCGTTATAACATTTTATTTCCGTTATTATGATTAATCGCACATTTTATCGATGACACTATTCACGTTACAATATTAAAAAAAATTCAGAACTAATCTACTACATTTGTACGGACGTGTAGACACTATGGACCGTGCAAGTAAAGATCATAAATAAAATGCACATACCTGCATCGCTATATGCAAGAATTATATTAAATGGTAAGCGGTAACTATCGCACTCCTTTGAAATATACCTGAACATTTCGAAGTTTTGTTCACACGGAACTTTGATTTCCAATAACTAATATTTAGTAAAAGTATTCTAGTTGTAACTTTTTATGAACTCCATATCTTGCCGTTCTCTACAAGAAACACATTCCTTCAGTTTGACATACACTTTAGTTTTTTAAAGGTATGTGTGTGTCTTTGTGATTTGAATTTTTAACGTAGCTTTAATAATTGTAGTCATATCGCTATGTAGTCATATCCCGATAATGTTTGCAGTGTGGAAGTTTATTGTGATGTCTGATCAAGCCGCATACTTAAAGCATCATGTCCAACCCAGTCACATTATGCTAACACCACGCCGACCATTCCTAGCACTAACCTCTTAACGCAAAGCTCCAAGCGAAGCATCTGCTAGTACAATTTTTATGTCTTTTTTTCGAATTCGCGACAACCCACAACCAAGTCGGAGGCTCTTACCATTTAGGTTACGGAGCGCGCTATTAAAAGGTAAAATTTAATTGTTTTATGTACTAATATTGAGAAAACAATTAAAAACGCGTGAACTTTGCAGGACATAACTTAAGACTATCGATCATACACAATTGGAATCAATAGTTAAAGCTATTTAATGTCTCTTCCTTTGTATCATTTAACTTATACCGATTCGTTGGGGTTTTCTGATATATTTTTTAGATGTTGGAGTCACAACTGGTTCTAAATTCAAAAGGAGCAGTCGATTAAATTAATCACACATTTGCAATTATATAAGCCAAGTACTTGATTACTGAAGGAAAATTGACTAAATGACCAGAATAAGAACTGCAGATCCACGCATGTTAGTTCCGATTAACCTTTCGCACAAGCATATTTGAACTCACTAATCCACTGCTAATTTCTCAAAATTTCTCAAAAAATGACATCCAAATTACGTCAGATACGTTATTTGTGGTTATTCATTGCAAGGAATACAATTTTTGAAAGGCCAATTTTTACATATTAATTTTTGATTTTGGTTAAAACAGTTCTGTTCAATATTCAGATAGTGTTACCCCAATGAATGAAATATTGCTTTAATAAAAAAAATATATTTGCTACCACTGTGTCCATGTACGTAACCATAATCAAGGGTATCGTAATCGTTGTTGCTAATGTTAGAGTCATAATGGTCTTTTGCATCCATATCAATATCGCAGTCAGTCATTATGTTCATCGAATCAACATCATTACCGTTATCATCAGTATCGTCGTCGTACTTTACTAAAGATACCTCTTCTTTTTGAAAATTCTCGAGTCTAAGCAAAATGCATGAAGCATAGTAAAATATGAAATTTTAACAGAAACGCTCTATCATTTGCACTTCCATGATTTTTACGCTATTTATTCTTTTTTTTTTACCGCAACCAACAGAATACTACGAATGTGTTCTATTCATCAATAGTACCAATTGTTAAAGCTTCTTTAAAGTTATGCCTAAAAACAGCTTTTTAAAGTTGAACCTTCCCTTTAACTATTCACAAAAGGATAAACCATGTGAAATCGGTGCTCATTATTAAATAACATCCCAATGCACACATATATATATATATATATATATATATATATATATATATATATATATATATAGATATAGATATATATATATATATATATATATATATATATATATATATATATATATATATATATATATATATATATATATATATATATAGATATAGATATGTGTGGTACACAGTTGTTACCTGTCATTATAACTTTTTGGTCTTGGAGACTTATCATTTCTGGATCTACAAAAGAACAAATGAAACTGAAAGAGGCAGTATGTATAATACATGGCTGGTATATTCACTTGTATTATGTTTCTAAAAATAAATTTACTTTTGTTTTCCTTTGAAGAATTAATTCAAAATCTGTGTTGAAGAATTCATTAATTTAAAATGATTCAGTCATGAATGCATGTGTGCTACAATATTCATGTATGGTTAAAGTAAATACCAAATGAATGCATATGTATACAATAAGTTATAGTTTATGTATACTTTGTCATTTGCATAATATTCTTGTATTTTACTCTGCTGATGTATCCAAAGTCGAGTGTGACAATGTGCATTAAACGTAAGATACATATAGTAACATAAGATACATATAGTAACATAAGATACATATAGTAACGTAAGATACATATAGAAACGTAAGATACATATAGTAACATAAGATACATATAGTAACGTAAGATACATATAGTATCTTTAAAATATATTGCCGTGTAAGGTTCGATTGCATTCACCATAATTAAGAACATTCCGTCATATTTATTTTGTTTTTTTTTTCTATACAACAGCAAAACAAGTATACACACATGTAGAAGTTGCACACAAGAGTTCGTAAACAGGTAATCAATCCACGAAGTTAACAATGGGTATAACTATACTTTTCACGAAGTTCACAGTGAGTATAGCTATACTTTTCACGAAGTTCACAATGAGTATAACTATACTTTTCACGAAGTTCACAATGAGTATAACTATACTTTTCACGAAGTTCACAATGAGTATAACTATACTTTTCACGAAGTTCACAATGAGTATAACTATACTTTTCACGAAGTTCACAATGAGTATAACTATACTTTTCACGAAGTTCACAATGAGTATAACGTTTCGGAAGAGGCATGTACCTTGTGTTTTCGAATCCTGAACCGTAAAGGTATCGAGTTAATATTAGTCATATATGCACAAGAAAAGCTACAAAAGAAAATAGTTCGTGGAAAGAAAATATAATAAAAACTTACTTATCTGTTTGTGTTTTAGGTCGTGTTTGTTTCGTAGTTTGTCTGCCTCTGAAAGCAGTAAAGTAGTAGTAATTTAGTCATCTTTTCTTTGTTTTGCAGATATTTTGATATTTTAACCTGAAACCATAAATCATGTACGGTACTGCAAACTAAACAGACCCATTGCTGACGTCACAAAATGAACTGGCGGATCTGGCTTGTTACAGTTGGTTATGAGTAACCAATCGAACAATACACATACACTTATGCGACGGCAGTCACTGCAACTGATCACCACTTATATGTCAGTATATACGGGATACCGTATTAGTCTCATGTGAATGATATGTGTGTGTCTAACTCTATGACACGGGTCTCAAACTCAAACCACCATGAGGGCCGCGTGAGAACATTGTTGATGGCCCAAGTCCCGCACCACCTCGGTTATCTCTCATGATTTATTGTGACGCCAATCATTTTGCGGGCTGCTGGATACCGCCGGTTTCATGCAGCCTCCAGGCCGCATGTTTAAGACCCTTGCTCTATGACAAGCTATTATTTAACCAGCCTTATTTTTACGACGCTGAATCCTCAAAAGTACAAATTATTGGGATATAACTCCGTCGACTTTCTATACTGTTTGTAAGTCATTTCAAACTGAATAAACCCAAATCTGCCATCACATAATCAGCCGGTCGATCTGGGTATATATAGTTTGTTGAAATAACAAGTATGACAAACAATGTAGACCCTGATCTGCCAGCGCATTTTGCGATGACACATCGGGATCTGTATTTATTGCAGATGAATCGGACCTGTAAGTCAACATTGACGGTATATTTCCGTCTCTGAAATTAGTAATTCGAGTACAGACTGTATGATTATCAAAAATAAATATCACAAATACATTTAAGTAGGAAACATTTTCTTACTTAACCTTTATGTTTGTTGATTTGATATGTTCTACATGGAAATATAAGCTTATAGTTCTCCAACATTTTAGCGGTAATCATTGTTTTGTATTTGTTACAACGGTAGCTTCGAGCTGTTCACTTTTGAGTAGTTATCTCTAAGATATTTTATTGTTTGAACTTTTCTTCTTTACTCGGGTTTACTTTAGAAACTATAAAACTAATGTCACTGTCATGTTCTAAGGATTAACCAGATTTCAATATGTATATGTTAGACCCTGAGGCTAATAATTTCGTGCCATAAATATGTATGAAGGTCAATTCGGGCGAACAATGAGGTGTAAGCCAGTTAAATAATAATTGTCATCACATGTTTTAGAGGTAAATGGTGGAATTCTGTGTTTGGATCATATGAACATCAAGTGGGGGTCGTAAAATACCCTTGACAGACTGTTGGGAGGAGGCATTGTCTTATAATTATATGAATTAACTTGGAATTGAGCAAGTGTGGCCAACATTAGAATCGCAAGCTTAAATCTATTATCTTGAGAAATAAACGTCAGTAATCGCTAAACAAGCTTGCGGAGTTTATAAGAGAGGATTATCTACTCTGATATCATTCGAAATTGGCGTGAAACTTGTAATTCTAGGAATTACAAGGAGCTTCAGTACAGGTCAGTGATTATTTGCACGATTGTTTTAATATATTACGGCAAAGTAATTGTCCTTTAATTATTGCAGTATGTATACTTTAGTACGTAGAATTACCATTTTTAGGGTTTTATTAATTCGTTGTGTTTGATATACATGCATATTTTTGAGATATGAGCAATGTTTATGTAAAGAAGTAATATTGTAATTCACTATTTGGTTAATTCGTAGTAACCTCGTGAATTCATTCATTTGATATTATAGATTTGCAAATGTTGAATTGAATTATAAACTTTGTATAATGGTTGCAGTGTGCAACATTAGTTTATAGGGATTTGCCTATTTGGGTATACTGTGTAGGACTATCATGTGTAAGGATATGTCAGCACATGGATATGTGCATATCTGTGTACACTTTGTAGAAATGCAATGTACATAAATGCGTCTGATTATGTGATATTGATCTGGATAATAAAATTGAGAATCTATATATATCGTGTACACAGAGAGTATGGGTATTTCGATGGGCACGAATGCGTTGCCAAAGAAGGTAATGGCTTATCTGATGATATTGTTGATTAGTGTGAGTTATATAGCTAGGGGAATATGCGATGCCAATGTCCTTTTGTTTCAGGAAGATTTTAAAGACCAGAGGAACTGTAGGAGACAGAATGAAATACCCTAATGCAGTTGGTCCGAGTCTCTGAGAGAGAGAGAGAGAGAGAGAGAGAGAGAGAGAGAGAGAGAGAGAGAGAGAGAGAGAGAGAGAGAGAGAGAGAGATTTGTTAAAATCCATGTATATTTATCACTTAGTGATTTGGAGGTAGTGTTGAACGACTTAGAAAGTCTTCCTTATTTCCAGTTCTCTCGATAACCAATTTGCGATAAGATCGTCGGTTTGAAACTTTGATGTTACAACAAAAGTAGTTATACACGAACTACTAATGTACGGTGAAGGTGAGGCGTGATTCACAATTCTTTATCTCTAAAAACTGCGTTGATATAAAGAAAGAAACAATAAAGTATATATGTTGTATTTTCATTCATCAAGAACTAATTTGATGTCGATTCTAGGCAATTCGGATATGTCCTAAGATGTAAATGTGCATTATACCTGATTCGTATCACTATTTTAATTTCGATATCACGCCCTCCACCCCGTGTTGTCATGGAAATTAATGTGTTGCATCTTGCGTCATGCTAACATCAAGCTTGAAATCTCACTGCCTTGCATTGTAACTTTCAGTATGTGTAGATTTTTTCAAGTTTGATATTTAAATGTGTTATTTAAAGAAATCTGTCAATTGCAAAGAAAAACTTTAGACTTGGAAAGACACAATCCAGATGTTAACGTGTGCAATAAAAATGAATAAAAAACTTCTGCCACGGAATTTGAAGACACGAAATTGCAGTATTTTAATAACACACACACAACAAATCCAGATATTAATATCGGCATATATGATTATCCTATCTAAAATGCACATCCTACATACACAGGAAAATCAAAATTGAATAAAACAAAGTAGAATATACAGCATGTACTAATAGAAAATACATATATTTAAAACACATGGCGGTAAACTCATTTTATATTATAATATGCGAACTCACCAGGCTTGCTGACGAAACACAAGCGTGATGCTATGTGTCTTTACTTAATAATACAATTGCTTGATTGATTTAATGGGTATACAAAGTGAAATCTGTGCGTTACATGCACTTTATAAAATGATTAGTTGCATATCACGAAAGTAATTCTCCGCGACCAAAGACAGTTTATGAACCAGTTGTTACAAATACATGAAAGTGATAGACAACTCTGTTATATCCCTAGTGTTTAGCCCAGACGAGTTAAGGTAGGTTCACCTGAATATCCAATGCTTCAGTCGTTTGAAATAGAAAATAAGATGCAAAGTTGTTTCATACATTGTTTATTATTGTGCTCTACTTGACATAAAGCATTAGGACCACTCCGGTGGCCTAGGAGTTAGAGCGTCCATCTCGGATGAGGGAGGTTGTGGGTTCGATCCACGACCGAATCAGACCAGAGACTTACAAAATGGTACTAACAGCTTGGCGTTCAGCATGAAGATGTCAGTATTAGGACTGGTTCGCATGGTGTCCGGATAATGCGACTGGGTGGGATATCATGCTACATCTCTGAGGTATGATGCCCTAGAGCTGAACACCACTATAAACTGTCACACTACAGAAATCGTAGAGACTGAATTTTTTTAAAAGGTACTTGAAATATCCAAACCACACACACACACACACACACACACACACACACACACACACACACATAAATCATTATGAAGGTGAATATCAACTACATGCCAAGTAAACTAAACCGTAATATGTCCAAATAGTGTTGTCTGTTCACACATTACGACACGATTGTATACACAACGCGAGTGTAACCATCTGTGCTTACATTATTTACATAACTTGTGTGTATTTTATGACACGATTGTTTACACAATAAGAGGCTAAACATGTGTGCTTACATTATGATACGCTAGTTACACAACCTGAGGGTGAACACGTGGTGTGGTTACATTATGATTCGACTGGTTACGTAACATGAGGGTGAACACGTGGTGTGGTTACATTATGATACGACTGGTTACATAACATGAGGGTGAACACGTGGTGTGGTTACATTATGATACGACTGGTTACATAACATGAGGGTGAACACGTGGTGTGGTTACATTATGATACGACTGGTTACATAACATGAGGGTGAACACGTGGTGTGGTTACATTATGATACGACTGGTTACATAACATGAGGGTGAACACGTGGTGTGGTTACATTATGATACGACTGGTTACATAACATGAGGGTGAACACGTGGTGTGGTTACATTATGATACGACTGGTTACATAACATGAGGGTGAACACGTGGTGTGGTTACATTATGATACGACTGGTTACATAACATGAGGGTGAACACGTGGTGTGGTTACATTATGATACGACTGGTTACATAACATGAGGGTGAACACGTGGTGTGGTTACATTATGACACGATTGATGTTACACAAAATGAGGGCGAACATCTGTAGGTACTTTATAATACGATTACCTGCACCCAGTTAGGTTGATAATGTGTAATAACGTTAGGGTACGATTTATTTTAACATAGAATTAGGGCCATAATTTGAAGCTTCTTCATTACAGCAACAATTACATACAATATGTGGGTTACAATTTGTCGTTTTTTTCGATAGTATTGTTTGCGCAACATTAGGGTGATAATTTGTAGGCGATTCGTGATACGATCGTTGAATACCTTGAGGAGATAATTTGTCGTAATTTTATGATACATTGTTTAAAGAATTTAAGGTTACGCTACTTCAAGATATATTTTTTTATACTTACCTTTCAACTGGTACAACTAGAGGATCACTGAATTGACTAGAGAAAATAAAAATTTAAGAAAGGTCAGAAACGGCAATAATATGAAAATCATTCATAGATATGACTATGTAAATACACTCTATCAAATTAAGATATTTTCATCTACGATCTCAAAAAACGTTTACGAAGCTATCGACAAAAGAAAGCTGACTTATTTGTTTTGATGATCAAAGAGCCAAACTACATATCGTCTTTTATAAAAGTTAGTCTCTATTGTTAAAATAAATTTTAAAAAATCAGTTTCTCTTCTATGTTCGGCTGCTGTCCTTTTCTTCTTGCAAAATGGTTTTTTTTTTTAATGGAACGAATGAGTCTGTTTCTGTAATAGTAATACGCAAGAACTGAGCTTATATGTAAATGAACATGAGGTAATAATACATTTATTATTGAAAATTAGGCACTTGTGGCTCACTTCATGAAATTATGGTTTAAAATTGTTCATAGGTTTGACACTTAGGGCGAATGGTAACATTGTTAGAAATGGTTGACCTCACAAAGTGAACAATTATAGGTTACATGTGGCCGACAATATAGTCTCAAAAGGAAGGTGAACTTTGAGAGTACCTTAGAACAGTGTTAGAAGTTGTTGCCCTCAAATAAGACCACATATTTATAATATTTGAAGCTGTTGACCTCACATGACACACACACACACACACACACACACACACACACTATTCAGGACACCGTGTACAATGACATGCTACCATACCTGCTACCAATTGACCTTATATATAAATTCGAGATTCCTATCTGTAACATTATATTGGACGTGACATAACATTAAAATGGACGTGACTATAGAGGAGACGAGGTAGACACCGAAACAAAAATACAAAGTACATTATAAAATTGGTTTACACTAAAACTAGTATATACATTGTGAAATTTTACTTGACTAACCGTGACTGGAAAATATTCGGAAGAAATATACACTCATTTGGACCTACAATAAAAGTAGCATTAAAATTCAGAAACTCGTATGGGTTATCTTATAGATTGAACAGTTTAGAAACATTTTAAAAATGTTCTAGAGGTCTTGTGGACTCGGTTGGGTGGGGTGCTCCCAGCATTTTATTTATTTATAACAAAAGACCCACCCTACCCTAGTTCGTTTTTTGTTAGAAACTGAAGTAGTGATAAAGAGATGCAAAGCTCCGAGTACCCCCCCCCCCCATCGGTCAGCAATGTCGACAGTTAAATTACAGAATTCACAAACAGGTGAAATTCAAATAAGCAACAATGTAATACCATTGAATAACAGATAGTCATCTCTCAAATGAAATTCTTTATTTTAAACTCTATCACTCGTCTTTCACTCGACCAAGTGACGGCCTATTTCATCATCCGACTTAGTGTGATAGATTTTCCTCCTGCCCCGTGTTCCTAGTAATCAGTATTATTGTTTCCCTTTACTATTACTCCAGTACCTATTCAGTCCATGAAACATCTGCCTCCGTTCTCTCCTTTTCTTGTCTCCCAGAGACTCGGGACCAACTGTACTAGGGTATTTTCCTTCTCTGTCTTCTACAGCTCCTCCGGTCCCTCAATGATTCCGGTCCGCCAATGTCCAATCTCTGACAATCATAACTTATATCTTCAGTATCTCTCTTTCTTCTATTTGTTGGTTCCTTTTCGTAGATGACATGGGCTTTCCCCTTTTCTTCTGGTGGATATGGCAGGTATTTTAACCTTTGTCTCGAAGGAGTAGTCAGAAATCTTGTTGGAAGTATGCGATATATGACTCGCTGTAAATCACTGTCCAGACGTACAACTTGTTGTGAATCTTCTATCTGTACAGATTGAAAACTGAATATGTGTGTTCTCGTATTCTACATAAAATGGAAAGATGTAACCTAGTCAAATTAAATTTGAATCATCTTCTGTCATGAAATGATTGTTCACGTATTTCCATGGAGACACCAGAAGCCAGGAGACGACGGCATTTTGTGTCACTCAAAGAAGTGTTTTCAGAAGTTCTCGCAAGCGAATTTTAAAACAGACATGATTGATCAATGTCCAACATCATCTAATGTCAATTGTCACAGAGAGTAAAGATCAGTCAAGAAATAAAATTGTTCAAAGCTGTTGAAGATTTCTTTCACATCCCAGCTACGCTAAATGCGAGTTTCAAAACGTTTCAAACGACGGCTTGCAATTAAAATGTAAAATTTAAACAGTTCAAATCAGAAACTGTCTTTGCATGTACTGTTCATACATTTGCCACAAAAATATGTTGGGAAATGAGAGCTAACACACACACACACACACACACACACACACACACACACACGGCAGCCAGCATTCATAGAATCCTTGTGGGCTTGTACAATCAGTTCTTTTAACAGTACTTGGTAATCCATTAAGTTTTTAACAGTATCAATGACCATCTTTCATGGCATTTGGTAACACTGAGGACAAAAGTCGTGTCATGGCAGGTCTTATAATTTCTTCACAGTTGATCGATGTCTGACTATTTAAACATTTTTAAAGTAACCAAAATCCTCACACAGCATTCATATATCCATGGGTCTAAATTTATATGATACTTTTAATATTCTTTGTACTTTAATTGACTCATTAAAATGAAGTTTATAATGCCTTAGAGTAGACGAAGAATTGGATTCTTCTTAATTGTGCATGTACATGAACGTCTTCGGATCATTTGAACATGTTGAAAGAAATCAATTTTATTTACATCGCATTCAAATACCAATCGTTGAGACATAAATATCGTAGTGGATGTAATGTTGCTCTATGTAAGCATTACATGTGCACAGTTCACAAACATGAAGCTTTCTTGTCATTGGTATGAATATGCCACTCACAAACGCTAATGTAGACATATGCTTCTTTCAAACGATATTGTCAAAACAAATAATAAATAATTTATGAAAAAATACTATTCCGCCTCATGTCTAATAAAGTATTTACTACTTGTCAGAAAAATTCTCACTGAGAATGTAATGATTAGGTTTGGGTTTCCATGATTTTTATAACGTGAATTGTAATGTTAAAAACGTCCAGAGGTTTAACATTATGGGTCTCTATCGCTTCTAATGTGAAAGGTAATGTTGCAAAGCCCATTGATTTAACATTAAAAAGTAGTAACCGACACTCATCTCTTATTCAAAACCGAGTTATCTAATGGACAAAAAATACACTATCTCATGAACACTCCATTTATAGTGATCATTGAGGTCAACCACTTTTAACAATTTACCATTTACCCTCAATATTAAACCTATGGAGAAATTTAACGTAGGAGTTACGACACCAAAGTGACCAAAGTCCGAATTCCATAGGTTTAACATCAGCTTACGTTAGTTCTTTTATGACCTCATGTAACCCAACATATATATATATATATATATATATATATATATATATATATATATATATATATATATATATATCACTATCAATTTCACTCATCTGCAACACAATTTCAGGCATCTTTTATAATCAAAACATAATATAAGGTCACATTTGTTACATTATAACAAATTCGTTTTTGGTTTTAGTTCATTACTGAGTTATTTTTCTTGACCTATGAGCATATAAAAAGATCAAACGTCATCTTACATATTACCAATTATGCATCGTTCCTATGTGTCATACATGCATACATACATGCATGCATGCGCACGCACGCACGCGCACGCGCACGCGCACACGCACACACACACATACACACATACATACATACATACATACATACATACATACATACATACATACATACATACATACATACATACATACAATATCAGACAATATCAGACAACATTTATACATGTACTTACAGTTCCTTCCTACCGCCTTTCTTCTGTTCGTCACTAATGTTTTTGAAAATCAAATATAGAGACTTTAATCGGGATGATATAGCTTTTGTAAAACATAAACGTTACATACTAAATATCTGCAACAAATATCAAATCATGCGATCGTGGCAGTCATTTCCACACATCAACTACCTTCCTCTTAGTTCCAAATGTAAGAAATGAATTTGAACTAAAATCTAATCATACTCTAAGGTCACCAACAGCACAAATCATATTATAAGGCCACAAACAGCACTAATTATACTATAACGTCACAAACGTCACTAATGATACTCTAAGATAAACAGCACGAATCATTCTCTAAGGTCACAAACAGCACAAACAGCGCAAATTATACTATAATATCATTAAACGCACTAACTATAATATAATGTCACCAACGACACTAATTATACTATAACGTCACAAACGTCACTAGTCATACTCTAAGGTCACAAACAGCACAAATCATACTTTAATGTCACAAACAGCACACATCATACTCTAAGGTCACAAACAGCACAAATCATACTTTAAGGTCACAAACAGCACACATCATTCTCTAAGGTCACAAACAGCACAAATCATACTCTAAGGTCACAAACAGCACACATCATACTCTAAGGTCACAAACAGCACAAATCATACTCTAAGGTCACAAACGTCACAAATCATACTCTAAGGTCACACACAGCACAAATCATAATATACTGTCACAAACAGCACAAATCATACTCTAGGGTCATAAACAGCACAAATCATACTCTAATGTCACAAACATCACAGATTATACTCTTAATATCATAAACGGCACTAATTATAAAGAAACGGCTCTAATCATATTATAATGTCACAAACAGCACAACTCATACTCTAAGGTCACAAATATAGAAAATACGAACTAGTTAGATATGATCATCTTGTATGAGACTGTACGTTCAAAATCGGTAACACGTTTAATATCTAATCAGTTAGATTAAATCGCAATTGCACTTCAGTCATTGCACAAAATTTATGTGTCAAATCTGAACATAAACGTGAAAAAGTTA
This sequence comes from Unio pictorum, assembly GCA_030141615.1. Classification (NCBI taxonomy): domain Eukaryota; kingdom Metazoa; phylum Mollusca; class Bivalvia; order Unionida; family Unionidae; genus Unio; species Unio pictorum. The sequence goes on from JARLTB010000269.1 coordinate 3,417,413, forward strand.
GTATATTTTGAAGAGTTTATAGCTTTAAAATATCTATATCAAAACTTTGAACTTCCTGACTGAACACTAAACATCATTTACAAGATTCTAGTTGGCCATGAAATATAATTTTATTGCCATCTAATATATGTGACCACGACGTTGTCCCTTGGTACGTATCCATTTACATTCTTAAGCATTTGTTAGGACTTGTAAGCCGTTGTCCATTGGTACGCATCAATTCAAATTCTTAAGCAATTGTTAAGACTTAAAAGCCACTGTCCATTGGTAAGCATCTATTTAAATTCTTAAGCATTGGTTAGGATTTATAAGCCGTTGTCCATTGGTACGCATCAATTCAAACTCTTAAGCAATTGTTAAGACTTAAAAGCCGCTGTCCATTGGTACGCATCAATTCAAATTCTTAAGCATTGGTATGGATTTATAAGCCGTTGTCCATTGGTACGCATCAAAATCCTATAATGATGCAAGTTGAAAGTTGAGAAATACCTCTGAAAAGATGCTCTCGGTGTATCTGTGGATATTCGACCAGACTGCCTTCTAAGAAGTAACGAAAACAAAAATCTAAATGAAATGATTTACACATTAAACAAAATTACACTATTTTTTAAGCAGATATGTAATTTATTTTGCATTTAAAAACCTTTCTTCCATTGAAATGATTCAGGTCTTACCTGCCAATTAATAATGGAAGAGCGCAATTAATTCAAGATAAGAAAACAAAATCAGCTTGATTAAATTAAAAGAGAGCTGCCTTCCATGAACTGATGGGACTTATTATGTTCTTTTCAGCAAAATTTATTTATGATGGATCTGTTTGTTCGTAGGATACACATACACGTCTCTCTTCGTGACTTGAACTGAGAGTTATTTAGGACTTTTAGGACATGTGTTTTTAATTCTATTCTTGGATTAAATTTGGATTTAATTCGCAACGCCGTGCGTTTCCACTTTTTAATCTAAGGAAATAAAATGTTTGCTAAATTTTGAAAAGCTTGTTGTCGTCGCTCTTTAACGTTAATTATTTTAAGAGCATAGACTCATAACAAGAAGAACTTAGCTTTGTGATGAATGTTTAATTTAAAGTGCTGGTGGCCATCCATGTTTATGATTTTCAAGTAACTTTGTCAGAGCGACGCGTTAAGGTGTAGAACGACTTAAGCTAAAGAAACACAGCGAATGGATCGTCAATTCGACACCTCTCTAAGTACCAGTGGTCAAAACAATACAGCCTGATAAAATGGAACCACCGATGAATTAATGCCATGTTTGAAGCACCACCTAAACTTGCCCATTTATATTGTTTTAATCCAAATTTACAATTTCAAACGTTTTCAAACTTACTTCATATAAATAATCTAAAATGACTTTGAAATGTAAATGAACCTTAATATTGGCGGTTCTCATGATAATGAAAACATTTGAGCTATTACACAACACTTCTATTGCACAACACTTCTATTACACAACACTTCTATTAAATAAATAATTTTATTCTGTGTCAGAAATATGAAGTAAACGTTGGTTTTAATTCCCAACTAGAGTCTTACATGTAAACTAAAAAGAGAACAAATTGGAAACGTTGCTCTATCATTGATTTTACGTCTTGATAAAAGTTTTTTTTTGCTGCTGTATATACATAATTGGATACACGGACATACGCGAAATATCAACATGAAATACTAGTAATTATATATTTACTTTTCATTATCTGCCTTTGGTCTTTTTGGCGAATTTTCGTCAATAGATCAGAGCAAATCAAGATTGAATCGTTTCAAGTAAGAATATACTTGTTACATTTCAAAGATTGGAACGAAAGATTTAACGACAAGAGATGTAATTTGGTTCGATCGTTCAAAATTTATCAGCATTGCTCACATACGCGAAATGACAAGTAAGAACAAAGATTGTAACCTTTATTTTCGTCATCTTGATTGAATTCATACCTTACGGGTAAAAAATTCGACCAATCATTATTTCATAGTAAAGCAAAAACACCGCTTACATTGATACATTGTGACCTACATCCTCACGTCATTCCCTTGCTTGCTCAGAACACATTAAAACAGATAACAGTGTCGCTTTAAATCGTTTAAGGAAATATATTCATTTAACATTTGACTTGTAAACAGCAACTGCAGTTATGAGTGTTAAACTCAAGTGCAAAATGAATTAGAAACGATAAACTTAAAATTTTCGAAATGACTTAAAACTTACAGTTCTTTCCTGGGACTTATCATTCGTCGATTGCTGAAAAAAGGGAAACAATCTTTTCGCTTTTAGTGCTGTCCATAATTTTGAAAATAAATTTCAGTAAAAGGCTGAAGTACGAAACAATTTGCTTTTTAAAATAAAAAATACAGTTCTAATTCATTGGATACATTCATTATCAATACAGAGAGCATGCAAATATACATACATCCCCAGACACACACACACACACACACACACACACACACACACACATATATATATATATATATATATATATATATATATATATATATATATATATATATATATATATATATATATATATAAGTTTTCTGCGTGTGTGTGTGTGTGTGTGTGTGTGTGTGTGTGTGTATGTGAGTGTGTGTGTACAATCTTCATCTGGTCTTGTTAAAAAAAAATCCAATACACACCGATATTAATAATGGTAAAAAACCAGAAACCGTTTTTATTGAAAGTCATCTAGAATTTGTTTGGCAGAAGCGTGCACACGTTTAGTTTGCGCTCGATTTAGGGATTTAATCTGAATTTTGCCAATAAAGGATATGGGTATCTTTCATATAAATGGTATTAAAAAGGACTAATTTGTTAAATGGTATTAAAAAGGACTAATTTGTTTATTTTGCTTGCTTGTATTCTATGAAAATTATCTTGAGAGAATGCATTGTTACCTCTTCACAGGGACACTTGGAGAGTCATTTGAAGTTCCATTTGATTGACTAATAAAAAAACAAAGATACTTATTAGCAATAAACCGAAATTTAGACCAAGTTTAATAATAATGTTGTTGAAAGGATGTAAAGGTTTGATATTTTTTATGTTGATAACGATGCATTTCAAAAGAAGAGAATTACCACATTTTCCAGTTTAGACTCTACCATTTACTCGACATTGTATACGTTTATGTTTACTTCATAATAAAAGGATTTCACTCGAAATGAAGTTAATACCCTAACATTCAAAATGAAAAAAAAAAAAATAAGAAATAATAAAGTACACTGGTATACCATTTTAATAAATAAGCTCCTTAAAAAGACTTTTGTTCTCGTTAATATGGAATTTTCCTTAGGTAAATATCCTTAAAATAAAACATTCAGAGTTAATATTCAAAACTCATCAGCATCCAAACTGGCAAAATCATCATCTCTCTTACATAGAACATAATGTATATCTATATCTTAACGGTGAACTAACATAAATGTATAATTGATTTATTGATCTGTATAGTGAAAACATGAAATTAATATAATGAATTTATTTTATGTGTTTATATATATATATATATATATATATATATATATATATATATATATATATATATATATATATATATATATATATAGAGAGAGAGAGAGAGAGAGAGAGAGAGAGAGAGAGAGAGAGAGAGAGAGATCTGCGATAATAGTTTTACTATTACTGTAACTTAACTCATGTTAAGAAGCGATTGTTTTCCTTCTAATGTTATGCCATCCTGAACTTTCACTATCTGTGAATGTTAACATATGTGCCACTTATATAAATTAAGTTGTAATAAGAATGTTTTAGCTAAGACATATAGTAGAAATCTTAAGATTCCCCTTTTTAACTTAGAGTCATGCTTATCATCTTTCATGTATAGCGCAAAGACTGTACGTCATTAGTCATTATTTTGTCTCTAGGCATCATCCAATTTGAAGTTGATATTAGTTTCATCCAATCTGAAGTCGATAATAATTTATTCGAAGTGTTGATTTACTCAATATTTATCCTAGTAAACGCATATATTAAACGTCTAATACAAGTTTAAATTAAAGTTAAAGTTTGCTTTCATTAGCATTTTGCGTAATGATAGCAATCTTGAAGCCCCACCCACTCTTGATTTTATCAGCTTCATCTCCATAATTTGGGAGTTGCTTTATTTGAGAATTTACATTAGAGAGAGAGAGAGTTTAAGATCCGAGGAAACCGAATGCTTTGACCTAATGCAGCAGAGATGATCCCTGTATTTGAAATGAATATGTAAGCAGTCTTACCTATTTGAATGATTATCCCGGTCACTGTTTTCCTCTCTTTTATCCTATTGGTATAATGTAGAAAAACACAAATAAAAATAAAGACTAAATGAACAAATACTGCACTTAAATCGATTTGTAAAAAGTTAAACAAAAATCCAAATTATTTTATGTTTCTTCAAAAAAAGCTTTCATTCTTGTAAAGTTATTATATCTGTCATTTGTCTTTTTAAAATGTGTTGCATTTATTAGCCCGTAATATTGATTGACCGTCAAACATATGATCATATGTTAAGCCGACCGAGACCCCTCCCACCATGCCGATTCAAACGCGACTCGTATTTCATGTAACAAATTCCCAGTGATGATCACACAACGGTCACTATCCTTTCCAACGAAAATATTATTGGTTGGTAACTATTGAGGCAATGCAACATAAGGTAACAGTACGGCAGCATACCGACAGAGCATCTTAACTCACAGAATGGGGAGGGGCTGTAGTTGGAGCACATAAACCAGGCAACCAACTGCACATTTACATTATTTTTGCATACAAGCATTTAACAATCATTACGTACTCGATTAAGACAATCCAGTACTTCCTTGCGGAGATGGTGCTGTTTTTAGTACATAATGGATGTTAACAGGACTCTGAATGTCAGCATGTTACAAAATATTCAAATTTCATTTTAAGTCGATTTGGCACCATATGATAAGCCTAAGCTTGTGTTACGGCTATTGGATTTAAATTATTTATTTTTTAATTGTTAAATCCAAATTTGTCATTTAGGGTTTAATATTCATTAATTGGGAAATTATTCTGGAAAGTTCAGGCTGACCTACACTCTAATTGTAAACAAGTTTTGACCTTGGCTTGTTGATCTAATTCTTGACCTTGCTTTGAACATTGTCAACAAGTTTCTAAAACTATTGGTTAATTTCAAGGACAACTTTTTATTTTTAGCAATTCATAGCTTATTTTCTTCTGGATCATTTTATTATTACGTGACTAGGTGAAGGTAGACTCTTCCTCTGACTTTCTATCAATTTCTAGAAAATCACGTGATCACTTGTTTACTTCAGAAAAACAGTTATGTATAGCTGGGTTGTAAGTTATTAGTTGTGTATTTCATGTTTGAGTGTTAAGTTTAATTATTTTGTTCTGGACTTTGTGTCAATTCATTGAAGAAAGAAGAATTATCTGGAAAAGGACATGTGTTTATGATTTTCATTTGGATGATAACAAAACAAGAACAACAAAACAAGAACTGCATCACGTGACATTGTCAGCCATTTTTGATTACATCGTCAAGATTCGAACCTGGAACTATTAGAACATTTATTTATCAGGACTTGCAATTCCATTAGTGGATTATTTTGTGAATTCTATATTTGTTGGATTTGATTCTCTAAAACCGTAAGTTTATTTATTTTATGAAAATAATTGTACTTAAAAAAAATCATTGTTCAAGTTTTGCAAGCTTGTTAGTTTTCACACTTTCTGTGTTGCTGCTTATTCGAGCCTAAGCACGTAACACTTGCGCATTTGTCTTTGATTAATACCGTGTCTACAAATAGTTTCCATGGTTGTCCCGACTGGCTCTGCAAATATTATTTTTAATTACACTGTCGTAATTGTCTTTCGCGTGGCTTGTTTAAATTTGATGCTTTACATGTAATTTATTATTTTTAAAAAATCCAACAACAACACTAACAGAATCCCCAAGACCCCCCAAAAAATGTATCAGCAATATTACCAGATAAATCTTCAAGTCTGACATTTAGCCGCTGTTCGTTGATAATAGATAGAATACTGACGGCCGTGTGCGTGGCAGTTCTCCAACACCCACGATAATTAGAGTCCAAAGACGGAGCTGATATTTTAGGTCAATGAGCATGATGCCTACCCACCTGGTCGACACATTGTATTCCGAAGTGGTTTCAGGAATGGAAGCCAGTATTTATTAACGAAAGTAACCACTTTGTAATACATATAGAGAATGATGACTCCTTTCAAAGGATTAAGCTCGCAATAAATATGTTGTTGACAAGCTCTGCCAAACGAACTGAACGAAATTTATCGAAGAAATACGTGCATACTTGCACTCGTGCATATAGGTTACGTTGTTGAGGGACGCCTCCACATGATACAAAGCAGCATGGATATTCTTTAAGACAGACCTGCAGAATGTGCCTTTAAATACACAAAGAAAGCGTGAGGGATAAGGATCTGGCGGCAGTGATTATTTGAAGTCTAGAATGATCTTACCAGTACACGATTGTGAATGTCTCTGATACTAATACAGTCTCTCTAGTGAACGTCTAAAAGGTCTTAGCTGTTGAAGAAGTGGAGGCACGAGAGCAAGATGATCAGTTGGATTTACTTTATACAAATCGTGTATATCATACGGCTGTTTTTTTTTCCTTCTCCATAGTGATTCATCTGAACTTATGATCTGGATTTCACAAGTGACAAATAAACAAGTAAATACAATTTTCCTCGAGTTTTACGACAGGCTATTGCTTAGCTGATGTTGGCTATGTTTGTTCAGACAAACAGACTAATTGGGATCTACAGATTTCGTTTCCAAAAGGTATTAATGTTACAAATCTTCACGGTAAAAAATATGGCAGCAAGGTCCAGTTTATCTAGACGCTTTTATATTAACACTAATTTGTTATGGTTGAATTGTATACAGAGTAAATTGCAGACACAAGAGCCTACTCAAAATAGTGACTGTCCTTCTTCAGTGTTGGAATGTAGATCGAGATCCGGAAATGGGTTGTCAGCCAGTGTATTTGTCTCGCAATGATAGACAAGGAGGCGTTGGCTTATAACCGGTGTTGCGTGTTAGTCTTTAACGGTAGCTGTGCAAATTCCTAGAGTTCGCTTTCCTTCTTCATGAGCTGAATCACTCTGAGCATGAAGCGTACATTTATATCAATCGGTTGTATCATTTATCATATTGCGTGCATTTGCAAAATTGGCATTAGAGTGGTCAGAACTGGTTGGGGATCGAAAGTGTTTTTTGCTTCAACGCTGGTTGTGATGTCTGATCCGTCTTTTTAATACTACTCGGATAATATCTGGTAAGACTTCGCCTGCTACCGTACTTAACAATATGCGGTAATACTTGTAGCTGTACACTCACCGTGAAAAGCGACGCTAGCTCTTTCTGTATGGTCGTGCTTGGTGGATAAAGCGGCTTCGCAGGTATGTTCCTTCCCCGGATGTGGAGGCAGATGGAAAGTGCAGTAGGGACAGCGCAGAGCATTAGCGTAGGTGCTGAAGCAACTGATGGCCATCCACTGCATTTGGTTCTGTCTCCATACTTCTTGAAACTTTCGTGCGACTGGATTGAGACGAACATAAATCTCAATCTTGCACAAGTTATGACACTACTCGTCTTCCCTTCCATGTTTTCTTGACGTCCTGCAATGTTTCAGCAGCAAAGCAGCAGGTGTTGATACACTGGAAGCTGTGTCTTCAGACGTGCACACAAGTCGCTCCGAGGAGCTATATGGAATTGGGTCACACTGGAAGGAAACTGTGCATCATTCAGATTCTCTATGTATTGAATTGCATCCAGAACACTACGTAAAGCCCCACCTCCTTAACACGTTAAGATTAGTTTGATCAAACAAATTTTATTATACATATATATCTGAATGAGACAAATCGGTTACAAATGCCAGCTTTGAAGAGAGTACTTAAATGTCTAAAATGGCGTACTTCAACAACATAAACACGACTGCCGAATACAGTCTGAGAGTTCCAAGACTAATGGATGAGTGGCACGTTAGATAAGACTTAGCAGACAAGAGCACTTCTATGATGCATATAATACTGTCTAGTGTCAATGCCATCATGAGAATCTCCTATCCAGTGTTAACAGCGCCACGCTGCCCATCGACACAGAAGAAACATCGATTTTCAAATTGACTTGATCTTAAATTGCAATGGAACCTATGGTATAGCTGCAGAGGTTTACAAGATTAGAGTCTTGCTCATAGCTCAGAAACGTACTGAACTCTTCTGCTCAATGTGGATTACAAAGATGCATCTCACGTCCACTTGTATAAGCAGAATGGCAATACACAATCGTTATACAGATATCAGCGCATTGCCTTGTTTTCAGTAGCCGCACAAACAGTTGTTAGATTTTTGCTATATCGTAGTGTACATAACGTTGATCACGGGCTCCTTCCAGAGTCAATATGGCTTCAGGAAAGGACGAGGTACCACATACATGATGTTTCCAAGAGAAATGCAAGAAAAAGAACTTAAATCGTTACATGACATTCATCGACCTGGTTTAGGCCTTTAGTATCGTCAGTAGTTGTAGCCTTTTGGAAGAGAATAGAAAAATGTGGTTGCCCATAGAATTTCATAATGATGGTTCGTCAGTTCCATGATGGAATGACCATTAGCCTTGCAGAAAACCACATGTTATCAAAACCATTCCAATTCACTCAAGGAGTCACGACTGTTGCATCAGCCCCCTTCAGTATGGTCCTCCTTGCCATACTTATTAATGCATTCCGTGAATATCATACTGGGGTCTACATTAGTTACAGGACTGATGGCAATCTCTTCAATCTGAGAAGACAACTACAAAGTCGACGTTTCAGGAAAAGACTGTTCATGACCTCTTATAGCTGACCACGGCAACATGAAAGCCCTCTGTACAACTTTCCATGAAAGTAAATGGTCAAACCTCGTGACAGTGGATAAGTTCACCTATCTCGGCATGATAGGGTTACATGATGTCTATACAGATGCTGAAACCAACATCAGATTTACTTGAGGAAGTTTGACTGTTAACACACTAGGTGATAGTTTATGGGAGAACAAAGGGATCAGTTCAAGAAACAACTTAATTTATACAAAGCCATTGCGTTGCCGACCATACTCTGTGCATGAGAAACCGATGTATATACGCCAAGTCGTGAAACTGAATTATTTTACATAGGCTGCCTGAGAAAAGAGAAAAGGATAAGATGACAACGTGTGTGATCGCACAAAGGGGCAAGAGGAATGGGTGCCCTTACATTTTCCAATATTTTAAATTGTTCGTAGCCTTGACCTCGGCAATGACATTGCGAAATTATTAGGTTTAGTTTGTTTTTACATTGCAATGCTACCGCGAAGTGTACAGATTCCATTATCAGTTGTAACACCCATACAGAACTTCCAGCATAGCATTTTGTGACAATCCGCCTGTTTTTGCTCTATGAGCGGCACAATGAACATTTACACATTTTCTCTTTCACAGATATGTGCTACCAGGTTTCAGATAAACGCACTTTTTCTGCAAGATGTGGTATTGCTTAAAGGAATACGACCAAAACTAAGCGGTTTATCCCCGAATCTGTATACTAATTTCAGACATTTGTCTAAATAGGGAGCAAAGAAGACAGGATAGCTTTGTAGTCTGATCAAGCAGCGGCAAGCATCTGCAGACATAATTACCAAATAGATGGTAAAGATCTGTGCACAACTGCTTCCGTGTTTTCAACTCAATTTGTTTGATTTTCCGCCCCATGGTTGTTTCTGCTCATTATCAGTCTCTTGACCTAGTGTGGTCTTTGAGGCTCTGTGCTGCTGAACATCTGACCAGTTCCCTCCACTTGACTCGATCATGTGCCGATGCCTGTGTCTCCGCAAAACGTTTCCTGGTCCATTCTGTGATGTTGTCACTCCACTTTTTTCTCTGTCTACCCCTCCTACTACCATCTTGGACACTACCCTGCAGTACTGTTGTGGATAGATTGTTGGCTCTAGTGACATGGTCATACCAATTCAGCTTTCTCGTTTCAACAGTGGTGAGGAGGTCTTCATAATGCCTTACTTTGTGCCTAATGGTGTTGCTCACTTCTTCATTTGTGATGTGGTTCATGTAAGAGATGCCAAGGAAGGTTTTCTAGCATCTAATTTCAAGTGTCTGAATTCTTCGTTGTAATTCTGCTGTCAGGGTCCAGGCCTCACATGAATACAGAATGATTGAGATGACTAGTGCTCTCAATAGTCTGATTTTAGTTTTCAGACAGATGTTCTTGTCTTTCCAGATGGGTCTTAGCTTTGACATAGCTGCCGTTGTTCGTGCTGCTCGTGACAATATTTCTGCTCTTGATCCCTCTTCCGTAATTATGGAACCAAGATATTTAAATTAGCCCACTGTTTCCAGTTCCTGTCCTCTGACTTTAATCTTGGTTGAGATTCGTTTGCCATTATTTGTCATCAGCTTTGTCTTCTCGGCACTTATCTCCATGTCAAACCTGGACGATATTTCATCTAGGTTCTTCACTAAGGTGGCAAGCTCATCTTAACTGCATGCCAGCCCATCAATGTCGTCTGCAAAGCGGAGGTTGGTGATGTTACGTCCTCCAATGCTGACTGTCCCACAGTGTTTTCCCAGGGCTTCGCGCATGATGCGCTCTAAGTAGATATTGAAAAGCTTGGGTGAGAGGAGACAGCCTTGCCGTACTCCAACTGTAGTCTTGATCCAGTCCCCCACAGAACCTTGAGCAATTACTTCACTGGTAGCCTTGGTGTACAGCTGCTTGATGGTGATGGATAACTTTTGACACATGTAGTACTTCTTCAGTATGGATCACAATGCCTCATGCCACACTCTATCAAAAGCCTTTTTGAACACATGATAGATGTCCTGTTGATGTTGTGAGTACGTTTCACACAGAACCCTAAGATTGAAAATTTGTTCTGTTGTGCCTCTTCCACTCCGAAACCCTGCCTGTTCTTCAGCAATTATTTCTTCTACTTGTGGGTTCAGTCTGTTCAAGATGATATTCAGCATAACCTTACTAGCATGGTTGATCAAACTGATAGTTCTGTAATTTTGGCACATCTGGAGATTGCCTTATTTGTGGAGTGTTATAATCAGTAACTGGGTCCACTGTGTTGGCCATTCGCATGTCTGCCAAATCTTGTTGCAGATTTTTGTTAGTAGTTCTATCACTGATTTCCCACCATTCTTGATAAGTTCAGCCGGGATGTTGTATACTCCAGCTGCCTTTCCATTCGTCAGTGCTCTTATTGCTGACACCACCTCTTCTTTGACAATGGGGAAATCATCATTATTTGTGAAGTTTGGAACTTCAAGCACCTCTGGGTCACCTGTTGACGGATGTTTGTACAGTTCTTTACAATTCTCAGTCTATCTTTCTGCAATGTCACTTACTTCTGTGAGGCATTTTCCATTTTCATTTTGAATGGTACTGACTCTTGGTTGCTTCTGTCTGGTGAGGTTTTTCACAATTTGGAATGCCTTTTTGCTGTTATTCTTTATCAGACTGCTCTCTATTTCTGTGCACTGTTGTCCAATCAAATCTTCTTTTGCTCTCTTCACTTTGTTTCTGACATTCTTGTTTATTTCTCGATATTCCACTGCCCCTGTTGTGTGTCTAGTGTTTTTTTACGTCTCTTCGGGCATCACACAGATTCAGAATCTCTTCTGTAACCCAGGGATTTTTCTTCGGGCGATGGAGGTAAATGATGTTCTTGGCAGCTGTTGTCATGACTGTGTTGAAAGTGTCTGTTATCACTTTAACATCAATATCCAGCACAAGGAGTAGAGCAATTTTTGCTCCAATTGTGGCTTGGAATGACTTGCAGATGTTAGGGTCCTTCAGTTGTTCCAGGTTGAATTTGAGATTGATTTTCTTTGGTTTGTTAATTTTCTTCAGCCTCAGTCGTATGTTCATAATGACGAGGTCGTGATCATTCCCAACATCAGCACCTGGGAACATTCTTGTCTATTCTCTATTGTCTTGATGCCAGATCGGTACCGGTTTTGAACCATTATGTAGTCGATCTGGTTATGATGGGTTCCATTTGGTGCTTGCCATGTCCAGCATCGGGAAGCTTTATGTTGGCCCAGAGTGTTGGCTAGTACCAAGTTGTTGTGGCTTGCACACTCGAGCAGCAGTCTCTTTCTTTCATTGGTAAGCTCATTGCAAGAAGGTCCACAATGATCATCCCAGTCTTTTAGAGCATCTTTGCCATCTTTGGCATTCCAGTCTCCTTGGATAATAAGGATGTCTTTTTTACTGACCATGTTTATTATACCTTGAAGTTTGTTGTGGAACTCCTCTATTTCTTCATCGTCATGATCAGCAGTTGGATTATAGACTTGGATAATTGTGATGTTAAAGGGGGATGCTTTCAGACGTATGGAGATGATTCTGGTAGATATGGGGCGACATTAAAGCACGGATCCCTTGATGGCTTTGTTTACAAGAAAGCCAAGTCCATTTACGGACTTGTCCAACTATCCACTATATTATAATATATGCCTATCTTCAGTTTGGTGTTCTCCTAGGGCTTTCCATCTTACTTTACAGACTCCCAGTATGTGCCATGTGTAGTGTTCCATCTCATGTATCAACTCTTGGAGTCTTCCAGTTTGCGCCAGAGTTCTAATGTTCCAGGTGGCGATGGCAATGTTGTCTCTTGCTCTGATTTTATGCAAAGTACCAGTAGCACACTTGTCACCTTCATCCTGGTGGACAACGGCAGACGCGGTCCTTGTTGTCCCGGGCGACGACCGATCCGGTACGATAACTTCAGATTTGTCCAGCATTATCAGTGTTTCTTGGGCAAAAGTCGTTAGGCGGAGTAAATCCCTCTCCAGACAAATGAGTTGCCAGAAGGGGATGTAGTACATCGTACTGCCTTAGGGTCTCCACTCCGGATTTTCTTTTAGGGTTTATTCCCTTTGCCTTTGTCTAACCAAAGCCAACCTGCAAGGCAGCAGGAAACTCGTGTATTGGCGGGTTCGTCCATTTCCCGAACAGATAGAGCATCTGCCACTGCCCAACGTTTCAGCTACAATGTCGCAGAATCGATCATTTTTTTTTGTAACACCATTACGTTATTGGTTCCCGCTATTTTGTTTTCTTTGTCCCAAAAGCTGTTTTTCTTCTGATAAATAGATAAATCCCTAATGCAGTATAAAGTACCGGCTTTATTGGGGGTGGGGGTGGGATCAGTTGGCTGATCAACCTTGTTATTTTCTCCTCGCTGACTGATTGCCCGTCACGCAGTTTACGGTTATTGTTTTGAATCTGTAATTATTAATGTATACTTTATGGCGGTAGACTGAGTCGATCGGTAAACAGTTGTACAAATTTCACAACTAGTTCATTTACACTGGTATAAGGAGTTATATAATGGGGATAGACATCTGATATGTCATTATCATTCTTTCTTGGAAAAATATAAAGTTCATACGAACGATGTAACTAATTATCTTACAGCTGTGCGTAACACATGATACAAACATAAATATAAAATACTCACATATCGTAGTGCCTTGATTTCATCCATTATAGCATTGATGTGAGGCTTCAGCATACCCTTTTGTCTTAGAAGAGATTCCAGAAAGGCAAGTTTCCGCTTGAGGGAATGCGACCATTTCTTTGTCTTGATGTAACAATAAACAAGAATTTCATCAAAACCTTCATTGGTGTTAACCAAATATCCTTAGTTTAAACAAAAGCTATTATTCAATGTAAAGGGAGATGTCCCGACAAAGTTTAAATGGTTGCACAAATGTGAAAACGCTGTTAAAATACACGTGGAGATTTTACACGAGGCTGGGATGTTCATTTTATAAGAAATTCTTAGTGAAAGTGTTTAATATTCTCTCAGCTTTTTCTCCACACCAGATGACATATATTGCAGATTTTGTTATTTAATGTTGGTGTTGGCGTGTATTTAACATCTGTTGTCGAAGTTCTTAAAGGTTTTTTTCTTAGGCATATATTTGCAATTGTAATATTTGTTTTTGCGATAATATGTGCCTGAATATGTGGTCGTCTTTGAAGTTACCCTGGCACATACTTGATGGTCCAAGAGATTTAAGTCTAAGTTACGCAGTCATAGGAACTTCTTCAAATATACCCTAAAAATCTTAGGACGATTCGTGCTAATACTTGCGTATGATATGTTGAAGGTAAGGGTATAGATGTGGAAAGTTAGCACGAATAGGACACGCTGGTTGGTTGTCTAAGTTTAATAGTGTAAGAGTTTTGTATTTAGTTATATTAATAGCCTCATCAATGTGGTTCCTTCTTTATCGTCGACTTCTACGATGACCCTTGATCCGACCTGCAGGATTAAATAACATTCATTTTGCTCGAACGCACATACCGTAAAGGTGAATTTTAATACGTGCTTGAGTTGGCAGCTGGTCGGACGTTTTATATATATATATATATATATATATATATATATATATATATATATTTAAATAGAAAACAAAATTATAATAGAATACACTTTAGTGCCCGTGTTTAATGATGAACCCACTGCATTTATTCTAAACTTTAAGCAGATTATAGTTTGTCTAGGTTGCCCACCTCACCTCACCTTGATTTGTCAATTAACATGGACCGAATGAGTACATGCAAACATTCATAAATTTAAAATATATGCTTAAAATATAATGACTGGACTATTTAGTTGCATAGAACGCACTAGTATCTCTATGGAACAACATTTCTTAACTTTATATTACTTGTATCTGGTACATGTACTTCTTTATCTTTGCTCCTTTTTTCAAAACACTTTACCACATTCTGAACGTTCTTGTGTGAGTACAGCTGTGATCCATTACAGTTAAATTTACAAGTACTATTTGCAGTGAAATTAATAGAGTTCCAGGTATAATCAGAAAATTTTAAATTAAAGGAAAGATCTTTATAATAGTGCTATTCATTTCAATTGTACTTTTATCCTAGTGCGTTTGGAGGATAACACGTTTATGAGCGACACCATTTTACTTCTGCGCAATGCTGATTATATATATATATATATATATATACATATATATATATATATATATATATATATATATATATATATATATATATATATATATATATATAGATAGATAGATAGATAGATAGATAGATAGAAGAAAAACGAGAAAAAAGAAAGCTCGTACCTCTTGAACTTCTATTGTAACAGCATCTATTTGACTATTTATTGTGTTGTTCTGTCTACCTGCAACGGTATCCACTGCAGTCTTTAATGCAATAACAAGGACAACTATGCTTTGTTCCTCCATGACGGAATTCTCATTAGTTATCCATAAACGTTTTTGCATCCCTTCCACCTAATAATTATACACGTTCATAAATCGTTGGAGTCTTTTTTTTTGTTGTGTTTTAATGTTTACCATTTTCAACTGAATTCATTCCATAGATACATACATTAATACGACAATGCACTGTGGCTACTATCTGAATATTTTTGTATGTATAAACTTTCACGCGTGTCTTCAAACGACTATCCATTTTAACTGGAAACAAGTTTGCATTGCTAATCTCAACATGTACATGTTAAGCAGAATACATACTATACATGCCAAACTTTATACACTACCCACTAGTGAAAATGTGCTCATTTATCCAAACATTTTGTGTCATCTTCTCAACGTTCAGAAGAAATTTTTAAAAATATATATATATTTTAGTACGACACGATAGCCAGGTTGTAAAAAAAAATTTATATGATCACATTGATAGACAAAGAGATTTAAAACTGAATTTAAAATATTAAATTATATATATTGAGATATTGGAGACGGTCCAAAGATAGTCAACTGTTTCTGCTCGATTAATTCCCTATTGGAAGATGTTATGATAAGCGGCAGTGCCTAATTCGCTATTGTTTTAGTGTGTACTAAATCTAAAATAACTTATAAGAATAGTTGACCATTGTAATTGATATATCCATTCTAAAAATACTTGCATGTTTGAATTTGTAGGTGAATACAACGTGTGTATAAGAGAAAATATTGAGATTGATTGATACATGACTTTCTTCAGTGCATGCAGACTATGTGTGCGTTTGGGTAGGTGGGTGAGGAGATAGTGAGAATGCATAATGTGTTGTGTGAATATATCCGTATCTTCTTCTTCTTTCCTCTTCTTCTTCCTCATCTTTCCTTTTCTTCATTCTTCTTCTTCTTTCAACTTCTTTCTTTCGTTTTTCTTCTTCTTCCTTCTTTTTTCTTTCTTCTTCTTTCTTCTTATTTCTTCTTCTTCTTCTTCTTCTTCTTCTTCTTCTTCTTCTTCTTCTTCTTCTTCGCCTTTTTCTTTTTCTTCCTCCTTCTTTTTCGTCTTCCTTATTCTTCATTCTTCTTCTTAATCATCATCTTCTTCTTCTTTTTTCTTCTTCTTCTGCTTTCATTATACTTTTATGATTAAAAGCAAAGATTGCATTATTTTAAAACAATCTTGCATGATGGCATAGGTAACTCTGCGTAAATATGACTGTAAATATGTACATTTGGAATATACACTTACAAGTATTGCTGCATTTCTTGTTCTGCACTCTGATCTAACATTGCGGGAAGAGTTCTACACTCGTAATCAACTTTGGGGGCATTAGCTTTGACTGAAAGGTGGAACTAATCGGAAACTGGTTGCTGACAAACGATAGGTGAAATACGTCATGGTGTTTGTTGGAGGTAAAGCGTATGGCTTGCACGCTCGATAGGTGATATATGTTCTTGCTTGCTGTATGTAAGTGAAGCTTATGGCTCGAAAGATCTTTGCATCGACATTCTGAAATTCTTTGCGTTCTAGTAAGCGAACATTAATTACTTCACAAGTGAAAATTCTTTCTGACTGATAGGTAATTTCCCTTGTCAGAAAAATATATTTATGTTCGATTTTCTGCATATATGTAATCCCTTTCGTTAGTTGATCTGTGTTCGATATAATTTTAATAAATATTCATACCGATTGACCTGTTTCCATATTTGATATTGCAATGTGTCCTTTTTGGTTTAATGATTTTATTTGCAAACTATCTGATGAAGCTCTATTAGGTCACTACGAATCTTTTCTTTGATTCTGAATATTTCTTCAGCATTTATGCATGATATCAGCTATGTATTGCCTATAATCACAACTAATTGTGTACAGTGTGCGTCCTGGAATCAGAACATTTTGCATGTAATCGATTGAATTCACTGCTCTACTACAGCTATCGTACAATGTTGAATGTCATCGCTAATGTAGTCTGTCATACTATCGTTGAGTGTTGCATATCAACGATATATATGTGTGTGTATATATATATATATATATATATATATATATATATATATATATATATATATATATATGCATATTTAATATAGGCAGTTCTATGTGAATAACTTTAATTGACGAGCTTTATTATAATATGATTATTGTATGTTTATACTTAATCTACATACTTTACAAGTGTTGTGGGAATAGACGTAAATAAATTCGATTCCAAACTGTGGTCATTTGCCACTGGTAGCTCAAGCAAGAACAAGAACTATACTTTGCAAAGCCTAAATAATCATAGCTCTTATTGAAAATCAAAAGTCTCACATAACGAAAATATTTCGCCATTGCATGGGAAATATTGCATGTCATCCAATTTGAAATGACCAAGTGAAACCAAACCAGAAAATTTCAATTTTGATCTAATGTACATACTCATATTTCACCGGATGGATATCTTGCATGTCTATGACAAACACTAAATATTTACCTCCAGAGCGAATTGTTTCTAATTGCACAATAAAGTTTCGTATCCCTTTTTGTTGCAAATACCAGTTTTCGAAACAATATAATATCAAATTTCTGCTGATCACACATGTTGATGTATTACCTATCTGAAAAAGATGACTTATAAACCATGACTCGACTCAAATGTATGTACTAAATTTATTTCCTTTGCATCTGAATCAAAAACAATATATGACATTCTTTATCACTTTGTTTGAAGAAAACGTTGAAAAGTTTAAGGCAGCTGTTTTGCCGTGAATTTTTGTTTTCCATTGCAGCACCTGGGGCTCAACCCAAAATGTCAGGAAAGGAGAGTTCTATAACTACTGTAGTATCAATTGGGGATTTGAAACGTTATTGTTTTACAGCATAGACTGACATCATTTCGCCACTTCTGCAATGCCCTTGGTGAGAAGACTTCCTCCCTCAGTTAAGAAGAGAGGTGGCCACACAATATAAGCTAGTTTTTTTCCTGGCTTTGTATAGGGTTCATAAAGTGTTGTGTTGAACCTGTCCCCTTTGTTTCCTCTAGTTTCAATGCATACAGGTGGATCCAATATATGCATCATCCAACATATTTTGATGCAAGCTTCCACGTACTCGATACAGAGTGATAAAATTTTGCCATGTTTCTGTACCATGTCCGGTAGCCCTTGAAATTCCTGAAAGAATAAATAAACTGATTTGTGGTGAACATTCTTAGGGGAATGACATTAAAAGAAGAAATTGAGAAGTAATAAAGATAAAAGGGACAAAATATTAGGTAAGGCCCTTTTAGCCATGGTCATGCCATCGGAGAAGTGTTTTTGTAGATCATTTGTCTTTGTATCTTACCCGCCTATCAAAAGAATTATATAAATGCCCGATTCAAATATATCAGATATTAGGTTAAAATAAGACAAGTGTAATATACGTGAATAGTAGGCACACTGTATCATTGGCATACCGTGAGACGTGTACGTTTTTCTTTGAAAGGATACGATGCGTGCATTTTCCTTTAAATGAAAGATTTATACAAGAATTGTTATTTCGGATGTATAGCGTACATCATATAGATGCGTTGTATTTATATGACATGCAAATACAAGTATTTGCATTTCCCCCTGAATCATGATTAACTACAATAAACGGTGTACTGATGAAGTGAGTAAACTCTTCACGTCTCAGTCGAGTGTGTCCGTTACAAAATGCATTGCTGCAACCATTGGACCTATTCACACACTTTTTTTTAGAAATGTAAGCTTTGCTTTTATACTTTCTTTATCTTCTATGTTCGTTAATGTTGATTAAATAAACAAACCATTTACTTATGATTCAAACATGACAAATTGTTTCAATACAGAAAATAGAGCACTACCAAGACTTCGTGGTTAGCTACTCGAACACTAAACGCGCAGCCATTCAGTCACTGACGAGTCTGTTAAAAAGACTGCGGAATGATATATTTAGCGAATTGACGAACCACAGAGAGCTACTTAAAGCACTTCAATTTATTTGCAGTTCATCTAAGCCATTATTATACTATAAGTAGTAATGACTCCGTCCACACAATGAATTCTATCCTCTATCTCTGTATTTGTTTTTGTTTTTGTTGGTCGGATAGTATATAAATATTACCACCGTCTATAGATCTAGAGACACCGTAGCCCGCACTCGGTGAAAATCAGTTACGCTCGTGTCTTCAAAGACGTTTAACCGTAGCTTGCAACAGTGGTCAGAGACTTTAAAGATTATCTTTTAATTGTCAACCCTTATTGTTCCAATATTCTACTATTTGAATACCCAACACAGTGGGAGAGAAAACGCGTGGCCTTCGGACATCTTAATATATAAAAATGATCTGTAAAGATCATTATTGTAGGTTAAAAAAAGAATACGCAAACAAAAGAAATCATTAAATAATTACATCATGTGTGCCTCCTAATTATGAAATGTAGGGCACGAACTCGACAGGCTGTTGCACCTATGCATTAATGGTATTGCGAACATCTTAGGTTAAATCCCATGTATTATGTAACAATACACATATTGTGTTAATTACTTGGCTCATGTTCAATATCGAGGGTTTAATTCAAATATAGTTCTTTTCATTCTTCTATCGCATTCCATATATATCCATGTAATATTGTCTCTTAAGAGAGAGAGAGAGAGAGAGAGAGAGAGAGAGAGAGAGAGAGAGAGCAGAGGGGATTTTGATGAAATTGTGCACCATATTGAATTGATTTAATCAACGCTGGTTATTAATGGTTTTGGGTCGACAGTGTCTTATGTCAATAATTTTTTTAAATGGAAATGCATCACTAATATAGAGATTATACTTCAACAGCCTACCGTTGTATACAAAGTTATATGCCTAACATACACCTAGGCGGATCACAGTGTGATATATCGACAGTATTGCTATTGAAATCAGGCAGACACAAAGAGACAAAGAAAGGATACCCGCTTAGAGTGAGAGAATAACGTATATATTTCATCGAAAGGATGAAAATATCTAAGATCTTTCAACCACCAGAGGAATGTGTCAGTTATTCACTTAGAACAAGTAAGCTATGTATCGCTACGTCTGCAGTGTGGCATTTTATAGGGATATCTAATGAATCATGTAGAATCATGTCTTATCCAATCACATTATACTGACACCAGTCCGAATAGTCCTAAAACTAACATCTTAATACTGAGCTCCAAGGCAAGCCCCTGCTAGTACATTTTTATAAATCTTTCGCATGACTCAACCGGAGTTCGAACCCACAACCTCCCGCATCCAAGGCAGATTCTCAAACCACGTAGGCCACCGGAGCGGTACAGACCGAAGTTACAAATGTCTTAATGTATTGAGAGCGATAGTACCAGTGGTTACACGTTTATGTCCTGCTATGTTCTGTGTATATTCGCACATCAAATATCAGTCGTAACACAAATTTCCATCCAAGTCCAAGGTAAGATGAAGAGGCCCTAACTGTGATATGATTTGATATTGTTTGTGTATTTACTTCTAGTTCCATACCATTATTCTGCAACGAACTTAACTCAGCGAGATAAATATACCTTTGCAAGACCTTTAGACGTGATGTCACAGCAGTGCTTGGATGCGTCTCCTAGATCAGCATCGACCATGTCAATAACATTTTCAATTGTTTTTGTTTTCTGCAAACAAACAAAACTGGAATTGATGACGTATCTCTTATATCTCGCAAAGACAAATTGTTATTTACAAACATTATGTAGAAACACGTGACAAATTAATCGCAATTAATACAGATAGACTGAAAAAGGTAATTATATTTATGACATCATAACAAACTAGAAATAACATCTTCTCACTCAGTGTTAGAATCATACAGCAAGTTGAATGCTACATTATACGGAATGCTTCAACACAAAGTCGTAATGTTCAATCAAAGATTGGTTTGCGTCACGTGTCTAGAAGTGCCTAAAGTGCACATAGGGGTGATAATCAGTAGAATCAACTTATATAAATATACAGAGATGCAAATAATAGATGCTGCTGTCATGTGTTGCATATATCTATAAAACATGCTATTACTGTTTATCTGAGTCTTATCAAACCACATGAATACGATTCTAACCTGAAAAATTGATGGATCCTGTGATGGGTGAATTAACAACGCCCTCAACTTTGCCATCTGGTCTTTCCTCACTTCTCTACAATACCTGTAACAGTCCTAAGAAGTAAAAAGTTACAATACTTTAAGATCAGGTATAAAATCTCGCAGAAATTAAAAGAAACGTAGTTGCATTCCTCCCCCACTACCATTCTTAAAATGGAAGGTGGGGTATATTAAGAAAGCTCGTCCTTCCTTTAGTCTTTCCTTTTATTCTGGTATTTACGTTTCTCGACAATATAGGCACTTATTTCTCCATCTGAAGTTGCATGGACTTGTTTTAACAACATTGTCCGTTATCGTTTAGCAACATTATAGCCTCATATACGGAAATACGGATGTAACATTTTATACACACACACACACACACACAAACAAACATACATATATATATATATATATATATATATATATATATATATATATATATATATATATATATATATATATATATATATGTATATGGACAGACTGACAAACATAGAGAGAGACAGAGACAGAGACAGAGAGAGACAGAGAGACAGAGAGAGAGAGAGAGAGAGACAGACAGACAGACAGACAGAGAAAAAAAGAGATAGATAGATAGATGCGTGGTTTGGACGTCTATATTTGGCTAATCGTTCATGTATGATATGCATAGTAACATTGTGAACTGAAATATAATATAGGAAAGCGTAATCTCTTTTGAATACTTGTATTATATAGAAATATAAGTAAGGATATCAGTGTCAATACAATTATCAGAACACCTCTAAGGATATGTGACTGTGCGCTCAGATGCAAATTTCAACGGAATATGTACGGAGCTTATGCCTAAACTGTCAGGAACATCAAATCCCATTTGAAAGTCTTTCTTAGCAGGTGCATCTTTTGAATTGAACTAAAGCTTGTTAATCTCATATATATATATATATATATATATATATATATATATATATATATATATATATATATATTACAGGTACGAAATAAGACCAGATAGCCTCCGTTTTTGTCTCAGCGCAGTTCACAATCCCTTCTTTCTTTTAGAATTGCTTTAAAATGTCAGTGTAAGTTAACGGAATACAGTCAAAAAACCTGTAGAATGAAAAGAAGGGTTCGAATACTGCTGACAGAGGAGTCATCCTTTCCATCATCCTTCAGCCTCTGAAATGCGTCTTTCCATTCGCGTTGGTATATATGTAAATATTGCTCTCCTAAGACTATTGGTCTGTTGGGATCTCTAAGATCGGGCCTAGGTACAGTTGTCTTTGTTTTTCCTTCTTTATCGTTATTGGCCATGAAGCTGTAATAAAATCACAGAAGCATTTTTGATTGCAATATTATCTCCTAGCACGGAGAAAGTATTGTAGCCTGAGGAATTAAAGTCCATTGCATATTCTCACACATTAAAATCGTGAAGACAATGTTCCAGCATGATCGTCCTAGGATCATGTAATATAGCGAATACCTAAAAAGAAAAGGTTTGCCTTTTTATTTCGTTTTCAAAGAAAAAACAATGTATTTAAACATTACGCAGAATCTTATCAATAAGAATTGAAAATGATTCAAAATTGTGAAAGTAGCTAAACTCAGTCATTCATGTAATATATACACCGCGAACAATACTGTTATTTTCAAATGCAATGCTCTTTTGTCTTATGTACAATTAGAAAACGATGAAGAATGTCCTAATATATGAATAAGTATCTGAGACTTGCGCTAAACACATCACAATATAAATAGCAATTATTGTAATGTAAGACACGAAAACATATAAAGGCCACTTCATCCATTTTTGAACAATCCTGGGTGAATAAATGTGTGTCGAATAAATTGGATAATAAAGCATGACTGATTCTGAAAAGTAGCCAATGAGAATTCGTACAAAAATAAGATGCACATGATATTGCAAATCACGCCTACAAAATTGAAAATAAGTCTGGCGAGGTTTTCATTTACTCCCTATTTCCCAAAATATTTTCAAAAGCACACACGATAAAATTGTGAATATCATTATTATGTTGTTGTTGTTTTTTAACGTTGACACTCATTGAAAAAACCTACCATCGATTGAGATGGCATTTATTAGACTAACCTACCATTGATTGAGATGACATTTATTAGACTAACCTACCATCGATTGAGATGACATTTATTAGACTAACCTACCATCGATTGAGATGGCATTTATTAGACTAACCTACCATCGAATGAGATTGCATTTATTAGACTAACCTACCATCGAATGAGATGGCATTTATTAGACTAACCTACCATCGATTGAGATGGCATTTATTAGACTAACCTACCATCGATTGAGATTGCATTTATTAGACTAACCTACCATCGATTGAGATGACATTTATTAGACTAACCTACCATCGATTGAGATGGCATTTATTAGTCTAACTTACCATCGATTGAGATGGCATTTATTAGTCTAACTTACCATCGATTGAGATGGCATTTATTAGACTAACCTACCATCGATTGAGATGGCATTTATTAGTCTAACTTACCATCGATTGAGATGGCATTTATTAGACTAACCTACCATCGATTGAGATGGCATTTATTAGACTAACCTACCATCGATTGAGATGGCATTTATTAGACTAACCTACCGTCGATTGAGATGGCATTTATTAGTCTAACTTACCATCGATTGAGATGGCATTTATTAGACTAACCTACCATCGATTGAGATGGCATTTATTAGACTAACCTACCATCGATTGAGATGGCATTTATTAGATTAACCTACCATCGATTGAGATGGCATTTATTAGACTAACCTACCATCGATTGAGATGGCATTTATTAGACTAACCTACCATCGATTGCGATGGCATTTATTGGACAAACCATCGATTGAAATGGCCTTTATTGGACAAACTTTCCATCGACTGAGATGGCATATATGAGAGTAACCTAGCATCGGTTGCGATGGTATTTACTGGACAAGAGATGGCATTTATTAGATGAGCATATTCCCTTTAGAGATGGTATTAATTGCATATGCTCACCTTGATATGATATTCGCTGGACACACCCACCCTCGATTAGTATTGCATTTATTGGACAAACTTACCCTCTATTGAGCACATGGACCTGCTCTTTGTGAATAATATTTTCGGCCGTTAGTATTTCATTTTGCTTCTCCAGTAAAGCCATGTGCTGCAATTCTGTCTGGTGCTCTTCCATAAGCTCTTCATTTGCCTTTTCAGCCTTTCTGAGTTTAATGGCTAGTCTGTTAGGTTGGAAACAAGATACCGAAATCATTAGAACTAAGAACCAAGCCTTTCTTACTGCTGTGTAAACACTTATAGTGTCGCATAGTACCTGTCTTTGTAACATTATCAGCATCATTGAGGTAGTGATGTACTTTCCTAATAATTTAGCTTTAAGAATTCCCGTTTTACATTGATCTGATAAACATAAAAGAGTTACAAATAAAAGCATACAAATAAATGTACACACATTACTTAATGCTATAGAGAAACATGATGTTATACAAATAAAATGCGCTGACTCACTTTGAATGAGAAATACTTATAAAACACGCATACAACTTGTGAGGGAATGAAAATTAAAAAGTCCGAATGTATTTCAATGATTTTCGGTGGTATTGTTTTCATATTAGGCTAATGACATTTAAACTTTACTATATAATGAGCAATTTACTTCTTTCTTTTTTCCTGTTCCTTTTCCATGTCTTGTTTATATTTAGCTTGGATCTCATTCCGCTCTTCTGTGACATGTTTTAGGTTTGTTTCAAGCTTTTGATACTTCTCTGTGAAACTGAAATGGAAACGTAATATTATAATATCTACTTCATTCACAAAGCAAAGCGACAATTTTTTAGATGAGACATTCGGAAGAACAGGTCGTTTTAAACGCTGTTGAAAATATAACGTTACAATAGTTAATAAAATTAAAATAATTTATTAGCTTTTAAGAAGGTACCAGTACTGTTAGCGGGTAACTCTTTGGTGCGAAGTAAGTGCGCATATATCTTTGGGGTTTGTGTTTTGAACAATTTCTGATGCATTTAGTCATTTCCAAAGGTTGCAAGATACAGGTACAATCTAGGTGACAAAAATTATTTGGATTGCTTCTAACAACAAGTACGAGTAGATATCGATTTAGCTTGTAGAAATGACCAGTTCCTAAGTCATACTCCCGGCGGGCGGGGGTACTGTTTGTGATACATTTGATTGTCCTTATATTTAATTTTTACTATATACATTGATTAGTCTTTTCATGTGGAGATTATATATATATATATATATATATATATATATATATATATATATATATATATATATATATATATATATATATATATATATATATATATATACTTATATATATATATATATATATATATATATATATATATATATATATATTGCAATAAGCCAAATGGGTATCTTTACCGAGCGAATCCTTCCCTAGTGTGAATTTTTCTAGAAATCACTGGTTTCCCCATATTTACAATGCCTTGATAAAAATCGTTGTCTACTGTGAATTCTAACGCATCTAGGCTATAAAAAGAGTCCTCTAATTGATGCATGACCACACGCACACATTTACATGATATCTTCCCAATTGCAAGTCCAAGTCAAAACGGTATGGTTTCTCCTTATTTCATCTCCCTAACATAGCGCTAGTATTTCACGCAGTAAAAATATACACCTCAGATTCTAAATACCGGGCAATAAGGTAATTATTCTGGATGAGAATTGTTTCCCGACTTCCCATAATACAAGTAATCAGGAAAATCTAAGTAATCTTTTTAATGGAGAGATAGATATATACAAATAGCCCATATTCCAAAGACATACATATATATATATATATATATATATATATATATATATATATATATATATATATATATATATATATATATATATATATATATATATATATATATAACTATTACACATAAGCTGTCTTCTATAATATATAATATACACTGTACTCAATGAACATATGTAGACATTCGGCATTGAACTTTACCTTCCCCATCCCTACCAGTGGAGTAGGAATCAATGTCACGAAAAAGCAAAGACAAGAAAAGAAAAATAAATAATTCCACTCCCTGCAACATAAAGTATCAAAGACCTACCAGCATGTTTCGAGTTATGGACATGCACAAAAACATTAAGTATTGAGTTGACGCGGCCACCGACTACGACAGAGTCCTTATCGCTGCATGTCCCGCCTTTGTCTCAGAGAAAGAAGAGACAGTTCATTGTATTCACTTACAGACATTAACGGAGTACTAAACAGGTTTTGACTGATTC
The DNA here is from genome assembly GCA_030141615.1 of Unio pictorum. Classification (NCBI taxonomy): domain Eukaryota; kingdom Metazoa; phylum Mollusca; class Bivalvia; order Unionida; family Unionidae; genus Unio; species Unio pictorum. The sequence goes on from JARLTB010000269.1 coordinate 3,444,134, forward strand.
TTCCAGGCATAGTCATTACAGTTGTGAAAAGTGTCCAATAAACATCGAAGAAAAGAAAAAGAAAAACTAAATTAACCACTGTTCACAATGACATATGACCTAATCGTGAACATTAGTCATATATATTGATCGCTATCAATACTTCTATGATGGGAAATTAGGAACGCTTTATGAATATAGTTTTTGTTATCATCAACTTCTTCATCATCATAATCATCATGGTTGTCATCAATAATAGCTTCATTGTTATTGATGAGATCTTTCTCATTAACTTCATTGTCATCATCATTCAATCACCTATATCCCTATTATCTCCATTATCGTTCAGGGTCAGGATAATGTTAATAGTCATCTTAACCATCACCATCATGGTCTATATCACCATAATCACTGGCACTACATTCATCACCACCACCACCACCACTATCATCATTATCATCATCATCATCATCATCATCATCATCATCATCATCATCATCATCAAATTGATACCAAGTCCTTGCGAGGTCCATGGTATATGCTCTGCAAATGATGAATGTAATGTAAGTTACATTGAAACACCTACTCATCCAAGTTCTTGATGCGGCTGATGATCATAGATGCAAGACAAAATTTTGCCATTAACTTTTCTCCATGGCTTTTTTCAGTATTTGCTCTAGGAAGGGTAGGACTTTTGAATTCAGTGTTTTCTCCTCTATTCACAAACTCGGCAATCTCGTCCAGCAGAAGCCATGCATATTCAGCTTCCCTGGCAAGAAAAATGAAACAGGAGCTTCCTAGCAAATACTAGTTTTAATGAACGTCAATATATTTTCCTAACTTAAAATATAAACACGAGAAACAAAATTAAAACGAAAAAAAAAGCATGATCAGGACATTAATTACGTCAGGTTTATATCATGTTTGAAAGTATGATATTTTAGGCATTAAGGTGCATTTTTAAATAGCACAGTTGAGACAAATGTTTTAGATCTCTGTGATCCGCTTTACGTTATACCGTCATATGAGAGAGAGAGAGAGAGAGAGAGAGAGAGAGAGAGAGAGAGGGTTGTCAGTGGATCTGAAAAAGTCTTTGCCAATATGTTATTGTCACTCAATCGAAAATTCATTAAACACTAGTTTCCTTGAACATCCTAATAGTGGGCATATTCGAGGGCGTGATAAGTGATGTTTTACAAATGGCAACAGAAGGAATATCAGATTGACTGAAGAGATATAGCACTTAAGAGGAAATATATTTCCGGTGACATAACTATATATTTAAATCTAAAATTTAGACATTACTGTCGTGTTTGTTGAATTCACTGAGCTATTGTTCAGACAAAATGGATATATATATATATATATATATATATATATATATATATATATATATATATATATACCTTTCTCTTTCAATGTATAACCTGCCGATTGCTTTAGCGTTTGAAAAGCAAGATTCCGCAATGATTTCCTTTGTGAGAATTTCTGATGGCTTTGGAATCAAGTTTTCTATTTTCCGCCTTTTCTTTGAGTTATGAACGAATGCTTCGTGAAGGTCATGGAAAAGTTGCTGCAGATAGTTGTTGACTGACTGAAGCCTTTCATTCTCACTGTGGACATCAACAAATAATAATAATAATAATAATAATAATAATAATAATAATAATAATGATAATAATAATAATAATAATAATAATAATAATGATAATAATAATAATAATAATAATAACTGTGATAATAATAATAGTAATAATAGTAAAATTAATAATAGTTTTAAAACAACAACAATAATAATAATAATAATAATAATAATAATAATAATAATAATAATAATAATAATAATAATAATAATAATATAGTTTTAATAATAATACAAATTGTATTATTCTATTATTATGAGTATTACTATCATTATTATCATTATTATTAATATTATTATTATTGTTATTACAAAAATACAGCAAAACTGACTATTACTTGTGCTTGTGCAACCTTCCCGCGGACTTAAATTTGATACAATTTTTTTAACATAAGGAAAGCTTTCACAATTAGCAGGCAACGTAAACATTGATCCAACACTGAAGAATTTCGATGTAAGAGTTTTTAAATTAGAAACAAAACTGAAATTCTTACTCTAAGCGTGATTTCATAAATGGCAATATAATAATTATATAATCATAAAAAATAATGGTTACATTATATCACAAAGACGTTTGGGTATTTAACAATAGTAACACGTTCTAATTGTTTTGAATCATCCTGTCATTGGATTAGCTATTACACGTGCATAACTTCAATAAAAATTTACCTTTTTAATTCCTTTTCTCTTTCCATAAAGTCTCTTTCCTTTTCTTCATACCGCCGTTTTAAGTCTCCACTTGGCAAAATAAGAAATAAAGTAGTTTTGGTAACCAAAAGTTACTTGTGTATAAATTATAAAAGATAATATTATGCTCATTTACTGTCAGAAAATGAACCACAGGGAAACTGACTACCACCCCGACCCCCATTTGTTGAAAGCATCTAAAAGATATTTGTATTGATGAATTAGGTTACAGTGCTCATAATAATGGAACTGTTGTCATTTGTAATATGGTCACACGAAACTTCATATTATTGATAGAGTATGATGATTCACCATTATTTGAAAAGCAGCTGCCTATTTAGTTAACTAATTAAGTAATTAGCCGATTAATAAATTAAATAAATACGTAGTTAATTAATTAAGGAATTAGTTAATCAGTAAAATAATTAATTCATTCATTAAATAAATACTTAATTTATTAGTTAATTTGTTAATTAATTAATTATTTGATTACTTACTTAATTGATTGGTTACTTATTTAAATAATGTAAATGGTAATAAAAGTATCTCCCAATGTGTATCAAAACATCTATAACGATTGTCCTCTTCACAACAGCCACTTTGCGCTCAACAGTTTTCCAGAACGTAATTCATCTTCATGGATTCTTGGCCATCTTTTAGAACTAAGAAACCACATAAGAAACGGTGGCTCTGACAGAATTACGTCCGCATATGTTAACCAATTATGCCTTGATATAAGTCAGATGGTGCCCTAAGAGTGCCCGGATTTTATTATATTATGTTCACAGTAACAGACGTATTCTCCTTATCCGTTATTAATCCATACAACATCACACGCATACCTACAGGTGTCCGGCGTGCTGCACGTGCAGCTGGTAATCATTGCATATATTGTTTTTATGTCTATCGTTTGGGATTACATCTTTTGACAGATTCAAAGAGTATGCGTGTGTGTGCTCTTTATATGTGTGTGCTATTTTGAATTTAAATAGATTCAGTCATAACGCTACTAGACAGGGTAAAAGAAACAAAAAGTTATAACAAAAATATTCAGAACATTTCAAATACCCTTCGTATGCGTTTATTGTTATGGCAGACTAGTATAAAACCCTTTTTGTTGCATAGATTTAACAAACAAAAATGTTTTTTTCGAGGATGGTTAAGACCATTTTTTTTATTAAATCGATTTATACGTTTTTTCAAAATAAATTTGCTAATTCAAAAATAAGATTATTTTGTAATGATGGCACTAAATCGTGTCTAAATTTAAAAGTAATTGTTTACTTAATACGTTCATATGTATACTTACGATGTAGAACGCGTGCGTGCAGGATACTGAGTGACGAATACCCTGAAAATAGGAATGCAATATACACAGAAAAAAAACAGTCGTTCTTCAGTAGAATGCAAACTTTTCGACATGTTGTAATTATTAAAGAAAATTAAACGGACAATTATTTTTTCAAAGCCGATCTTGAATTTTTCATCAAGTGCGGATATACCAACTTAATGATCACCTGTTGAATACAAATAAAAATAACAAAATGATTGGCCACTTGTCAAAGTATGTATTCTAGTCCACAGTGATCTGTAGATTTCAGTAGAATGCAAACATTTCGACATGTTGTAATTATTAAATAAAATTAAATAGACAATTATTTTTTCAAAGCCGATCTTGAATTTTTCATCAAGTGCGGATATACCAACTTAATGATCACCTGTTGAATACAAATAAAAATAACAAAATGATTGGCCACTTGTCAAAGTATGTATTCTAGTCCACAGTGATCTGTAGATTTCAGTAGAATGCAAACATTTCGACATGTTGTAATTATTAAATAAAATTAAATAGACAATTATTTTTTCAAAGCCGATCTTGAATTTTTCATCAAGTGCGGATATACCAACTTAATAATCACCTGTTGAATACAAATAAAAAAAAACAAAATGATTGGCCACTTGTCAAAGTATGTATTCTAGTCCACAGTGATCTGTAGATTTCAGTAGAATGCAAACTTTTCGACATGTTGTAATTATTAAAGAACATTACACGGATTTTGATTGTACTATGCTAATGAGCTAAAGGACATGTGCTAAACGAGAGGGCGTAGGCATGGTGTCATAAACAGGTTTTCAGTATAACATGAACGAGAACAATGCAAATCAATAATGCACACATCCATGCATAACGTTTATTTACTCACCAAGCCTTAAATCGAATAACTCATTCTTTATTTTAAAAACCATCTTTTATCATTAATGATCAGAAAAAGTCACGCTTTATGAAACTGAACACCGCTCAGTACAATTGGACCTCATATATGTGCTTGTACAAGCGCTGGTAAAAAGGGCAATACAGATTTGACGTCAGTACAACCCAAACATAAATGACACATACAATATTCAGTACAATAAATTATAATGAAAGTTTATCTCGATGACGTTGACGACGGTAACTACGACGATAATGATGAAGAAGACTATTGATTTAATTGCATCTTACTATTGTACCGTTGTTGTTAGTTTGACTTCAATTTATAAATGTTGGTGTTTTACTTGTGTGATTGTAATAGCTTTATAACGGTTGAATTCTTTGTCTAACTGTACTTCCAAGGATGTAAAAATCTAACCTTTGTAGGAACCTGCAGATAACACATTTCTAGCAAGGAAAAAGACTATATGAATCAAGCCGAACATTTACAAATATCGAGCACAATGTGGATTTGCATCATCTGATATATATATGTAATTATAATAGTCAGTCACGTAATATAAATGAAAGACTATGATTGGTTGTAATATAGCTGATGTATAGTAACAGAAAGTATTTTTGATAGAATGGATCCGATACTTTATCAAAAAAGTTTGAAAGATGAACTACTAGTATTACTTTTAGTAGCAGCACATCAGCATCATCATCGTCGTCGTCGTCCAGAATAAAAATAGCAACACTATATGGATGAAGAGATTAACAATAACCGTATCATCTAAGGCAATGACATACTATATTTTGAGAGGTGGTAGTGTTATACCATTCTTTATGATGATATTTACGTATTAAAGAACGGAGGGTCGTTCTCCTTGATGCCTTGTGATCTATTCCTGGAACAAAAAACAGAGACGGAAAGTGTAGGAAATCTATCTCAAATACATTTTTGACGTTTAAATGACAGCTGAGATAATTGAAATCATGAGAAGATGAAGACGACGAAGAAGACGAAGAAATTGAAAAAAGATGAAGATCACAAGTAGTTGGAGAACATGAATATAAGGAAATGTAGCCAAGGTTAAGTAAATTTTTTGATGTATAATTTAATTTCTATAGATTTTTGTGTCTATTGGTTCGGCAGCAATACAACGAAATTACTCGGAACGAGTTTACAAGAAAACTGAATCATTAGTTAGGATGATGATGATATTGATAATGATGACAAAGATTACAAGTTAGTAAGCATAACAATAAGAACCAGAAGAAGGAGAAAACTTAAATGGATAACTGAGGAAATCGTATGAATTTGCTGAATATTTCGAGTTAATGAATCGAATTATTTATGTTTTAAAGTCACTTACTCTTTGGATTCAGCTGGATTCTTGCCTGTTGCTGCCTGTAACCTCTCTCTTTAGAATAATAATAATAATAATAATAATAATAATAATAATAATAATAATAATAATAATAATAATAATAATTTTAACAACAACAACAATGATAATAATAATAATAATAATAATAATAATAATAATAATAATAACACCATCACCAATACTAATAACAATAACAACGACGACAACGATGGTGATGACAGCAACATAGTTGTCTTCAATATCGTTAGATTCGCTGTCACCATCAACATCATCCAAATAATCAAAATCATCAATGCACTTTTCATAACGTAAAAACAACAACAACAACAATAAGATTACTTAAAATTGCCATATACATAATGGGGAGAATTTTCCATTAATTACGCTGATACTTTGTTATGGATGTTGAGAGACTCAGATATCGTCTTCGTTTGATGTAAACATCACTATGAGTGACGAGAATTCGATATTTTTCCTCTAATTTTCATAAAAATTCGAATGGCCGTCTTGAAGGAGAAAGAAAATAAGACTAGGTATAGATGCAGTTTTGTAACAATTTTATCCACTCTTTGTGATTATAGTAACATTAGTACCAATAATAGAAGTTTCATTAGTATTAGTAACAATAATTGTGGAGATGCTGGTCATTGTTGTAAAGGTGTTGGGCATTGTTGTGTATATGCTGGTCATTATTGTGGAGGTGCTTGGCATTGTTGTGGAGGTGCTGCGCATTGTTGTGTATGTGCTTGGCATTGTTGTGGAGGTGCTGGGCATTGTTGTGAAGGTGCTGCTCATTGTTGTGTATGTGCTGGGCATTGTTGTCGAGGTGCTGCTCAATGTTGTGGAGATGCTGGACATTGTTGTAAAGGTGCTGGACATTGTTGTTAAGGTGCTGGCCATTGTTGTTAAGGTGCTGGCCGTTGTTGTGTATGTGCTGGTCATTGTTGTTAAGGTTCTGGCCATTGTTGTGTATGTGTTGGTCATTGTTGTGGAGATGCTGGTCATCGTTGTGGAGGTGCTGCTCATTGTTGTATATGTGCTGGTCATTGTTCTCGAGGTGCTGGTTAATGTTGTGGAGATGCTGGTCATTGTTGTGGAGGTGCTGGCCATTGTTGTGGATGTGTTGGTCATTGTTGTGGCGGTGCTAACCATTGCTGTGGAGATGCTGATCATTGTTATGTATATGCTGGTCATTGTTATGGAGATGCTGATCATTGTTGTTGATGTGCTGTCATTGTTGTGGCGGTGCTGATCATTGTTATTGATGTGTTAGCCATTGTTGTGGAGGTTCTGGTCATTGTTGTGTATGTGCTGGTCAATGTTGTAGAGATGCTGATCATTTGTTGTGGAGGTGCTGGCCATTGTTGTGGAGGTGTTGGTCATTGTTGTGGCTGTGCTAGCCATTGCTGTGGAGATGCTGATGATTGTTATGTATGTGCTGGTAATTTTTATGGAGATGCTAATCATTGTTGTTGATGTGCTGTCATTGTTGTGGAGGTGCTGATCATTGTTGTTGATGTGTTAGCCATTGTTGTGGAGGTGTTGATCATTGCTGTGAAGGTGCTGGTCATTGTTGCGGCAGTGATAGTAACATCATAACAGTTTGATAGTAGAGAAAATATTGTTAGTGTTAGCGGTACCACATTGGCGGAATTAAAAATAGTTTAATAATATTATATTATATGTTTTTAAAGAATGTTTAATCTTGTAATAATCTCTGGGTACTCACGTAATATTAAATGTTTCCTTTCCAGTTGTGTCGGAAGTTTTTCTGGAAAGTAAAGTTCATCATATATTTGAAAGCAGTTTCTTAATTATTATTATAGATAATGTCCAAATGTACACTGATCCACAAACCTCAATCTGCCACGACAAAAATGCAAACATCTTATAGGAGCTTTTATATTTAATTTTGCTGAATTTTTAGTAAGAACGCATCCTAAATTTAAAGACCTGGAACAGCTAATAATTTTTATGAATCAATACTTATGTGCATCTTCGTTAATTAGACTCTATAATATTTTCCTTTTCTATGACTTTATCACGTTGAAGAGGAAAAGCGACTGTTTTTTTTCCAGTCTCAGAAAAGAACGTACATGCGTATAATTCGTTTCTAAATATATTTACTTACGTGGCTAGTGTATGATAACTTTCGTCTATATTCGGTAGATGTGTATCTTCTCTGAAAAGTAAAAACATGAATGATAATCATTAATGGATACAGGTTGCATTATTTTCAACTTTTCAGCAAAATATATATTATTTAAAGATTATCGACAATGTAAATATTACGTTACCCTGGTTGAAAGAGATACATAAGTTTTACATTTTCATAACTTTTCAAAAAATGAAAGACGTTATCCTTCAGTTGATAAAATGCACATTTTAGCTGTATTCTATCTTTGATCACAAATAATACATCCACTACAAAGATCATTCTCTTTTATTGGAGTTTATGGTTATGTGACATATATAATTTGATCAGAGATGATTCATTTTTTTAAATCTTTTAAACGGATACTAAGATTTGCAACACGAGTAGGGATTTGATTAAAATTTATGTCTATGATATTATCATTCAGGTTTGCATTTAAAAACACAAAATGGCTTACAATTTCGGGGTAGATCCTCCATCGCTCATTCTGCTGGTAGCCTTTCTAAAGGAAGTTCTTTCTCTGCATTAGATTAGACTGATTATTTAGAAACTTCGTACTATATTTTCCTATTGTAAAAATCCATTCAATTCTGAATAGAGGTAAATATGTATGAGTATACAGAAAAAAGATCCTAACAGGCAGGCAAATTAAAAAATCTACTCTTGATGTGTGTGTGTGTGTGTGTGTGTGTGCGCGCGCGTGCGTGTGTGTGTGTGTGTTTACATTTTTAATGCAGCTTTAACAAGTTGATTCATATCGCTAAGATTTCTACATGTGGCAGTCAATAGTTATGTCATTGAGCATTATCTCCCTTTATCTAGTCATATTATCGTGACACCAGTTTTAATATAATCTTCTTAATTTGATCGGCAATTGAGCAAGCTTGTTGTACCACTTTTGTAAGTCTTTAGCATGACTCGGTCGGGGTTTGAACCAGCGACCGCCTGCCTCCAGGGCAGACACTTTACCTCTCACCCAATTTGAAATGATAAATAAAACAAATCTAATACTCTTTTCCGTCGTCATCTCTTAACAAAAATAAGATTTTATTGTTTTGTCTCCATCCTGTTAGTAATTTTCTTAAGTGAAAAATAACAGCTGTGAAACAAAAGGAATGATCCTCAATTAACTCCACTTCTCTCTCTCTCTCTCTCTCTCTCTCTCTCTCTCTCTCTCTCTCTCTCTCTCTCTCTCTCTCTCTCTCTCACACACACACACACACACACACACAGACACACAAACAAAATCACAGATGACACAGACTATTATTGTATAGAACGGTGACTAGAACTTTCCACGATCCCTCAGTGATGGCTATCATATACACAAAGGTCTAGAATTGTTGATAATTTATTAGTTAATGTTTATTCTGAATAGTATGAACAAATGCTCTAGTGAAATAAAACTAAATATGGCTGCATTAATCATTTTAACGAAAATAGTTGTTTTTTAAGCATAACCTTTATTTCCTAATCTGGCATTATTTTGATAAACAAAAACTCTTTTACAAGAGAGATAAATTCTTTCTAGCAATTTAAACTTTCCAGTCATCATTCATTTCAGAGTGTCAATATAACATATTGTAGTATACATTTTATTAATGGGATTCTCCAGCTGCAAAGCTTTTGATTTAGATTTTAATTTGCAGGTTTGTAATAATTTTTTCGTTTTAATTTATTCTAGTAATAAATATACTTACAACATGCTACTGCTCTGTTGACTAGGGGTTGTCCTTGTTGTACTTGGTCTAAAACACAATTATAAATACAGGTAATGTATACAAGCCTAGGTTATACAATAAGCTTTAATCTTTGCACTGGAACTATGATTGTACTTTTATTTGATTAGGAACAACCATATCAGTAATGTATATATATATATATATATATATATATATATATATATATATATATATATATATATATATATATATATATATATATATATATATATATATCTGTGTTGTGTATATATGTGTGTGTGTGTGTGTGTGAATTGTATAAAACCACTCACGTCGGTCCATTCCTGAAGCTTATAGAGACCTTTCGCTCCCTGAAATAAAATTTAAAAATATCAGTTCGCAATACTTACAAGGGGGTGGGGGTGGTGGGGTGGTGGAGTGCATAATCGTGCAGAGATTTTAAAAGATATGAAATTGTATGGATGTACTACTATATTAAAGTAAAACTAATCTTACTAATGTTCCCACCATAATAAATGCACTACGTAATCAATATGAGAAATTATTTTATCGGCCATGCGGTGTAGACAGACATTTTGACATGGCATAATCCTCGAAGTAAAAACGATATATTTTATACGTACGTGTGTCTACATGTTGGTGCATAATTCAAAGTTATACACGATGTGAAATATTAACTCGTTACATTAGAGCCGCGATGATAATGTTCTTCGTGCTTTGTAAGCAGACACAAATTTATTTATATAGAAGCATAATAATTAAAAATTCAGCATTAGAACGTTATAGCCGTATACCTTAATCTAGGCAATCAGATATTAAATATATTTCAACCTATGCAGCAGTTTAAATGTATGAAAGTAAGACTTTATTGTGATAGATAGAATATCTTACTAGACATGACAATAACAATTAAAACTACTATTTCCTTGATTTCCAGAAATATTTTACTCATAATTTTATTTATCATTGCATATTTCATAAGCACTAGTTAATATCGTTCTATTACTACGAAGAATGTAAACAAACTGATCACATTGATAATATACTAGCGCTACAATTGCAGAATAAAGTTTTTTTTTATTTTCACAGAGGTCACTGTGCAATGATTTAGAAAGATTTGTGAATATAATATGTAACAGGTTATTCAATTACAGCAATTAAAGATGTATTTTTGATATTTCTTCATCCAAACCTTAATTGTTTCTGGAGTTCAATATTTGGTTTTTAAACTCATACTTTTTACTATTGCAAGATTTTCTGTTATTTTCGAATATAATATTAATTTTAATTTTAAAAAAAGTTTGTAAGAAAAGACACATATACTGTGAAATGGAATAATTTTTGTCAGGTATATATCTGGCAGGGAAAGAGACAAGAAACATAAAAAATAAGATGCAATGCAAACTTACCTTGTCGGACCCCGCTTGGCTTTATTCGATTTCTTTGAACTAGTCATTTGTAGAAAAAGAAAATTATGATACCTTAAATTTTATACAAATGTAATATACTTGAAATATAGTAGATGATTGGATTTCCTTTCCATCATGCATGAATAGGAAATTAACTTCGTAAGTGGTGCATAACTACACTGGAAAATATACCATTAAATTTCATAAAAATGACGATGGCTTTTAAATTGAATAAGTTTACAAAATAGAACTTGTATACTTCAACTAATACCATTTCGTATAAATCTGTATTTAGTTCATCATCATCATCATCATCATCATCATCATTAATAGTATTATTAAATTACTATTTCAACACAGTAATAATAATTTTCACCATCATTATCGTAGTCATAATCAATTTCAATTTATTAATAAAATAAGATACAGTTACACAATTGGACAACATGGAAAATTACTTTTGCGAGTACTACTGTCTCAATTGGTCATTACCTCTCAGTGTGGTCGTGTTCTTTTTTTCTTTTTTCATTATCTCCCTTGAATCGATTATTAATAGTCTGGAATATAAGATTAGTAAGGTAATTGCCAGTCCAAGGACAGGAAGAAAATGATAGGATCAAGTTTAAAAGAAAAGGTGAAAATAAAAATTTACAATTATTAAAATATTGGAGTTTCGAACTTGCGACATCTTGATTGGCAGCCGGTACACATACAAATGTGAGTGCTATATAGATATATATGTGTTTATGTGATGCTTTCTTAACAACCTACAGAAGCATTACTACAATTTCAGACCAGTGTTATTAATATAAAACAATAAAATGGAAACCTAGAAATAAACCATTTCTATTAATTTGATTTTAGTTTGATATAAATCTTAATCAATTACCGATTAAAACCATCAAAATGTAATGCGAAATACGTTTAGTACGATTTTTAATAAATATATACACACTCGTCACTGCTTGCTCTATTTTAGTTATCTTGCTATTTGAGAACAGTGTATATTTTTTTTCATTAGAGTAAATTTAAAACATATTTAATAATTTGACGATACTAGTCAATGGATTGCTCTTGACATGAGACATATAGTATATTTATAGAAAATTGTTTTTAAAGTTATAATAATGTACGTGTTTGGCTATAAATCTAAACCGTTTCATTTAGACTCATCATAAGCTAAAACCATCAGCGTAATGTTTTACCAGCACATCATAATTGAATGACACAACTCACCGACGGTTTAAATTTCATTATATCAGTCATACACCCTTCGATGTTCACCCTCATGTGGTTACCGAATCTAAGTACTTCTTCCAATCTGGTGAGTTTATGTTCAATAGTGTAGGCCCATTTCCCTGTCTAAATAAAATCAATTAAAATAAAATAACGTAAACGATGACGTTACTTTATAGTAATTACGTCCTGATACAAATGGATAGGCATAGGTAAGACTATTGTTTGAACAAAACACATCAATCACTAACGATTACGTTTGCCGTACTTTGTTTAATAATATTTATTAGCCGAGATGCTTGTGGTAAGGAATAAATGCCGTGACAAAACATAGCAAAACTTTGTATTTTTTTCATAGTAAACGGAAAGCTGTGAAAGACCACTAACATTTGGGCACTGAAGATTTCTTTGCAGTATGAAATTCTTAAAAGAGTCTCAACAATAACAGACTTATCAATAATTTAAAAACTGAACATTTTTAAGTTTTCTACTAATTCCGATACTCAGGACGGCCTAGAGAAAGACATGAACATTATACAATAGATTACAGACATTACTGAAATTGGAACATAATATTATTGATGCATAGAAATGTACGAGTAACCTGTTTCAAAACGTAATGCTTGGACATGGTTTGGTTAACTGCTTAGATTACATTTGATTTATATGTTAAAAGTTTCGTATTCAGCAGGAAATCGATAGCTATATTTTTTATCTTAGAGCAAATCTAGAATCTACATGAATCCAAATAATTTCAAAGACAAGAGTATGTTATAATTTTTCAAATAACTTAACTTTCGTGTCTCAGCCACAATAGAATCCACTATTTCGTTGATCTCGTGGTCAGATCGTCTGGTCACTATGTCCACTTGAGCCTTCAGACCGATGGCCATCAGATTAAGTACCGAATTTTCTGCTTCCCTTGAGTCCGCCATTGCTTCTAATTATCAGGACTTTGGCACAAGAACAAAGATGCTATACTTATTAACGAAAACTTTAAATTATATGTACGTGTTGGTTGATTAGCTGGTGGTTGTATTTATTAATACTTTTAAAAATTGGGTTTCGACAGTTGTTTGGAATTCAAATATGGATAAGTAAGCAATATAATGGGTCATCAAAACCAGAATTTATTAAAAGTAATAAACAAGCTTGTTCAAGTTGAATATTTCTGCTTTTCCCTCATTATTTTGATGAATAATGTATTTTCTAGACTGGTCGCGGTATTTGCGGAACGTCTGCAAATTCTGCCACATATTCTAAACGTGTGCAGAATAAATAATGACCGAATCTTGATATCTAGATAACTTGTACATTGTACTCGCTCCGCTTGCTAATTATCTGTACCCTTTATTGTAGATTAATTCAGTTTATACCATGATTTTTAATGAATATATATATATATATATATATATATATATATATATATATATATATATATATATATATATATATATATATATATAGCGACGGTTCTCGTAAAATTACGACTGATAATTAGTTTTATGTTTGACGTACGTTTTTTCATGTCGCTCGTAAGACTAATAAATCCTCCAAGAAATAAGAAGTAAAGATCGCTACGGTAGCTTTTAGACTGATCGATCCTGGCGCATCCCAAGCTAGCTTACTGAAGAGAGTGCACCAATTGCCAAAGACTAAGGATGACCCATTTCTTTGCGTGACATAAATGTCTTACTGATTTCAAATGGTCTGTGCACACATCGAAAACGTATCATTGCTAGACAATGTAAAGACGAGAAACTGAAATCTTCAGCAATATACTGCTGCATTTATTTGCAAAGTAGTGCACAGAGAACCACGAGCAATTCAAATCCTGTTACGTATGGTAGGAAGAAATGGAGGCTGATAATAATATTTGTTTGAATTTGCTTGAATAAATGTGATACCGGTACCGCTGTTTGTTACTCATTACTTTGTTTGTTTGAATGACACCCACCTTTCGATCGGGAAAGGACATTTTACAAACAGTAGATTACAGTGCTTAATTTACTCTGCTGATTTGTATAAATATCTTAGAAAAGCTTGCATGGTGATTTGAGGAGGAAGAGAATACTTACCTTTACTCTTGTTAGGTAGCCATATTTAAATGTCGGGCATATCCATGTGAACGTTTATATGTCATGTACACGCCAGTGAAGGATTACATTACACGGGGTCCTCTATTTGACGAATATCCATTACTGTAATATATTAGCATATTTCACACACTATACATGTATTCAATACAAATGTGTTCAAGGCGAGAGAAAACAAAGCCGTTCAAATAGCATTCAGAACCGTTAGACCTTGATCAGTCTTTTCAATATTTCAAAATGGCAAGCGGTGCTATATTTCCCTCCTTCATGGTTTTCGTTCTCATAAATGACTGTGATGCATAAATCGTTCTCGCAATATGGTCTTGAAGACAATTCGCTTTGATTGATTTATTATACTGTACTACATTAACAGCACACACAATTGTTATTATGTGATGAAATCATTTAATATGTGTTTATATAGACATACTAAATACTATTTGTCATAAAGTGTTAGGGAGTCGATGTAGCAAAGTGGTTAACATACCTAACCCAAAACCGAATGGTGCGTCGTTTAATCCTTCCACCTGACCAACCTGGGTCAGCTACCATTGTGTGTCCTTCGGCAAGTCAATTTGCCCCTATTGCCTTGGCAGTAAATAGTCTACTTGTGTTGATGTGCTGCTTTGCACCAAATAAAAATCATAACGTGTGCTATACGAGAATCCTAATTATTAGGAAAATTAATTTGAGTAACTCGTCACGTAAATAATTATAAAAAATTCACAATCACTCCTAACCAATACAAAAAGCAGATACTACAAACCATTCCAAAGTATTATTCTTTCATGTTCATACCAAATAATCTCTTTTGATAGTTATAGCTTTGAGTTAATAAAGCTATATAAATTTAAACACCATTGCGTTTAAAAATATGATCCTGTACAGATTTTTCTCATTCTGAAAACTCGCATTGACTCTAATACAAACGAAACCTATCTCCAACCAGTTGTTCTGAATAGTAAGTAGTCTTTTGGAAATGTATAATTGCCTCTCCTCGCCACTTGTTGTCAGTGTAAGTACGGGATTCAGATAAAATCACATCAAACTAAAACATTTAGTATAGAGAATACAGCAACGATTGGATGGGTGATCCTGTAGGATGTGTTTTAGACATGACGGTATTATGCACAGCTTAGATGTTCTAGAGTACCTCGATACATCACGTAATATTGCGTGGACGTGCGATGTGCTAGTGCTTTACGTCATTTGGCAACACCTTGGAGAAATGCAAATGTCCAGTGACACTAGCAGAGTCAGACACACGTGGTTTTGACAACCAGAGATTTGGATAGAAAATTAATGCGGTTAAAACTATTAACAGTGAGACCACTTCGAGCGATTTGTGTCTCTCCAGTCCAAATGCCATTATTTTCTCTTTATTCCGGTTTTAAAATAAATCCATGTTTTTCAATCTGTGATAGTCACATTCAATTAGCTCAGTTCACTCATTTCATATTTAGCAAGTATTCGGTGATTATACTCGACTGTTTTATTCTCCTATATTGTTACGCTACTGTCAGTTACCTGTGTTAGGCCAAACTCATATATCGGTAGTTGTCCTGAGCCCTGCACGTACGGCAGCATATCATTCTTTAGAACTTTTCTTTTCTATCGATCGGTCTAAAAACTGCTCACCGGTTCGCATAAACAAAAGCGTTATAACAAAATCTCCAAAACGTCTTAAATGACCATCGTCAATAAAATCACGATTAACCGTTAAAATTCTAGCAAATTAAAACCTACCTTCCTAAAATTAATAATGAACAGTGTAAGCTGAATTTTAAACAGGGTTTTCAAAATAGTTTGCATTATACATTCCACATATTGTGACTGACTAACCCTGCATGACCCATTTCAATGATACCCATCCAGTACATTGTACGCTCTACGACAACTTTGTAATGAAGAAAGAGAAATTTATTGATTCAATGCAACGTTAAAATTATCCTGTCAGCAGTTTTAATTCTCATTCTTATCACACTCCTAATCATGCTTGAAAACAACAGAAGCATCTAGTATAGATGAGTGTTGATTGCAATCTAAAATTAAGAGACGGTGAATATTTACGTACAGCGTCTAAAATTAAGTGACGTGAATATTTACGTACAACGTCTAAAATTAAATGACGGTGAATATTTACGTACATCGTCTAAAATAAGTGACGGTGAGTATTTACGTACAGCGTCTAAAATTAAGTGACGGTGAATATTTACGTACAGCGTCTAAAATTAAGTGACGGTGAATATTTACGTACAGCGTCTAAAATTAAGTGACGGTGAATATTTACGTACAGCGTCTCTACCGAACTAGTGCCATATAATTCATATGGGATGCAGAAATAAACAACATAAATATTAGAAATTATCATACGTAAGCACATTTTCATAGCAATCCTTAGTTTAATGATGTCAGGCGATAGATAGATAGATAGATAGATAGATAGATAGATAGATAGATAGATAGATAGATAGATAGATAGATAGATAGATAGATAGATAGATAGATAGATAGATAGATAGATAGATAGATAGATAGATAGATAGATAGATAGATAGATAGATAGATAGATAGATTGGTTGGTAGGTAGGTAGGTAGGTAGTTAGGTAGATAGATAGATAGACAGACAGACAGACATACAGACAGGCAGATAGATAGATAGATAGATATGTTATGAAAGTTTTCTCTTATGTATGTTTTGATTAGCTTTTCATAACCTTCTTCTCATTTCTTGCTATGAGAAGGAATTACTCGTATGTTAAGGAGCGTCAATATCCATGGTGAGAGAGAGAGAGAGAGAGAGAGAGAGAGAGAGAGAGAGAGAGAGAGAGAGAGAGAGAGAGAGAGAGAGAGAGAGAGAGAGAGAGAGAGAGAGAGAGTTCAGGCTCTCTTAAAAGAATGTCGCCGCGATGATAAGACAGCTACATCTGGAATAAAGAGTCGAAGATTTATTTTCCTCTGGTATGGAGAACTTTATTTAAAATAATCAACACACATATATCACTACATTCTAGAAACACATCTAAAAGCTTTATAATAAAAATTCATGAAATACATATTACATTTTCATCATTAAGCTTTCCAACTTCATTTTATTCATATAACTTCTGCACCTTAGAATATTATACAATAGTTAATTCTCAATCAATTTCAAGATAGCCGAAATATGAAATATAATAACTGTAATTAATGCAACAATTAATTTAAAGAAATGCATTTTACTTATTTTTAAAATAGAATATTGATTTAGAATATGTTGCTAGATATTACTCTTTCTTTCTTGAGGAATACTTTATTTCAACATTAAATCTGAACATGAAGTTGGTAGCAATGTTGCAAACAAACAATTTTATAATTAAAATCTCAAAAGATAAAGATACTTATTCCTAAAAGAAGTTATGACATATACAGTTGCTTACCTGGAATAAAGAGTCGAAGATTTATTTTCCTCTGGTATGGAGAACTGAATCTGACCTACTTGTGCTTCTGTATTTATACACACTCGGCCATATTCAGGGTTAGACAAGGTCATAGCCTCCAAGTACCAGTTAGGAAAAATGCTGACTCTTCTCCAAGCAAGAACCAGTTTCAGCAGGTGGTAACCGCTTTATCTTACGTCATAAGACTTACTTGTGTTGTTATTTATATTCGTTTGACGACGTTACACCAAATATGGATATCCATTAGTTGGAAGCCATTTTGTTTCTGTGTCGTCTAGTTTCTTAGAGAATATTACTCCACTTTTATTAACCGAATTGGACTTAAGCCAATAACTAGGTTACGAAACATATTTTTACTGATGGAACCTACAACTGTAGCTAAGTCGGCAAATGCATGTATTATGGTATACAATCTCACACAACACTGTACATTAGCAAGATTCTGATGTTATATAGTATAGTTACATACATTGCCTTTTTTCCACTTTGCTCAGCAACCATTTCTATTCTATATAGTTGTGTTACAAAAACAAATGAAATTACCTTTAATATATTTTAGAAACTACTTAAATATAAATAAAAAAAACATTACTTTAATACAGTTCAAAGAAAATATCAATCTTATTAATTTTACTAAAAATTCAATCCTAACAGATAGATAAATACATGTCTGTCTATCTATCTATCTATCTATCTATCTATCTATCTATCTATCTATCTATCTATCTATCTATCTATCTATCTATCTATCTATCTATCTATCTAACACCTATACTGCCACCTAGCTAGAGGTAGGCAAGTTAGTTAAAGCACGTTAATTTAGAGTCACCAAACATTAGTTCAACGTCTACTCCACGATGTGCAGTGGCTACCACTCTTTTTTAATCTATGATCATAACTTAAGTCCATTTGTCATTATCTGTCAACCATAGGGTTCAATTTTTAGAGTATATGACCAGACACGTTTAAATATTCAGTCACCCTAACAAAGCACTGCATTTTTGTCCTTTTTATAAACCCAGCCAATGGTGCCAGTAATCACTTTTAAAATATGGAAAAGCTCTAACCATTTTCCTTAATGGTACGATGCATTTTAAACTGGTCCGGAAATTTGTCTTGTCTACACGTATTTCATTAATCTTTCAATACAATCGTCATTAAATATTCATTAATGTTACGACTTCCGAGTTTTAATGCACATGAAGTAAACACCTACTTGTTTTTGGAACCAAACCTGAATTGAATAGAAACGTGAAAACAAGATCCGACCTCTTTTTGGGTGCAATATAGGAGTATTTGTTCACCTGCGAGTCGATTATCTTAGATCATCTTCGGATCGAAACGAGTCATGGGAAGCTAATTATGGGTGACGGCTTAGTCTGCGTTGCACGTGACCATAAATAGCATAGCAATAAACGGATAGAGAGATAAAGAGAGAGAGAGAGAGAGAGAGAGAGAGAGAGAGAGAGAGAGAGAGAGAGAGAGAGAGAGAGAGGATAAAACCCGAATCAGTGTGTAATGCTATATATACAGGCTATTAGAGTGAACACTTAAATTTAATCCAAAATTACAATGATCTTTAACATAAAGAGATGTTAAATATAGATATGCTTGTACTGCACTTAACATTGCTGCAAACAAAACTCTTTCCACGAATGCTTTGATTATCGGCACATAATATTTGAGTTTTCTTTCAAGAGATGTACATATATTTTGCTACAAAACTACTGAACATATAACGTAAAAACGTCTGGAGGCAATACGAAAACATGTAGGCGTCTTAGCGATGTAAGTAAACGCATGTTTGTATATTTGTACGAAGACAAGCTTATATATATCGCTTCCTTTGTATGTGTACATTTAAAACGAGTGTTCAGTTTGTAATAGCATTTTATTAATTTTCAACCAAAAGTCTGAATGTACATTGTGGAATATACTGCCATCATCTAGCTAGAGAAAATACCCTCTTTAACAATCTGTAATTATACTCGGATCATTGACCAATCATAATGATTCCAGTGTATTTCCCATGTACCTATCATCAGAACTTCATCTTTCAATATGCTGTACACGATGCCCTAAATCTTGTCTTTATCGGATCTAATGTTGACAAGCCGCATTTGCCGAGTTATTATCGTGACGGAATTCAACCCAGCCCAAGATCGGTCGGCCGCTGTGGTGTTTTCATATGTAATAAGTTTTCTTTCACTTGTTTTCTGCATTTTCGCTGGAAACGTTAAAGCAACCAAGCCTTTCATCACAAGTATAGAAACGTTTGATATGTATGCTGTAATGATGGTTGTAGACTTGCAACCTTATATTTGTATTATATTCTCACGCATGCACCTTTCCCCAAAATACTAGCTAATAAGACAACGAATATCAATTGCATAGGTTGTTAACATAATGCACCATGACTGTTTCTTCTTAATCTTCTAATCATTAGTACTGATTTTGTTTCTCTTAGGATCTTGTCGCATTTAATGATGTCATGTATTATGACATAGCTATTTTCCTCTATTGTATTATATTTTTGCAGATACTAAAATATTTTAGACAATCGAGTCACTGTGCAAAACAAACTGTATTGAACATCAATCAACTAAACCTTACAATAACAGTCATTTAAAAGAAAATGTATCCCATACTACTGTGTTAGTAATGAGCATTAATTCCCAGAGAGAGAGAGAGAGAGGACATCAATAGTATCAAATATTATAAGTCTATCTATTCAAGGTAAATTTCACTAAATTTGATAGATAGTTACGTACACATGGGTATATTACTTTGGCTTTCTCTCCCGTGGTATTTGGGTAGAATGAACATACCAACACATACTATACAGTAAAACAAACAGTAGACATTTCCTGTAAATAATATATTGTCGCTCGTTAGGATCCAGATTTATATCCTTTTTAAAGAATATTGCTATTTATCAATGAAAAAAAATCGCACGATTTGATTAGAGCGATTAACGTTTTTTTCTAAAACTATTTAATAGAATACTAGGAAACGTTTCAGAAATGGATATTATTTTCGAGCAGCTACGTCATTTGTTTGGATAGACTTTGTCATAATTTTAGACTGTTTGAAATTTTCTTTTGGAATCCTCAAACCATGTGTAAAACTGATAGATCATGTGAACAAATATAAATCTGTCAAATTTGCTAAGTATAAAAAACTACAAAAGTAAATGAAAGAGTTAAATCAAACAATGATATGATATATATCATGCATTATATATATCAATTTCGTATTTTCAAAAAAATATATCTGGACCTCATTGGTATCATTCCAGCTAATCTTGAGCGGCTTGCTTTCCTGTTGAGTCCCCTTGTGCAACTCCCTTGGACAGGAGTGGTCCTTTCTCATGAAGAAAAAGTGCCGGCCAAACGACAAATGTAATCTTCTTTCCTCTAATCATGTATTCTTTATAGTTATTTTTCTCAAACGCATGTCCTTTGGCAGTAATCAGATCAAGACATAGCGGTGGTGTTTGAACTTGCATATACCAGCAAAGCTGTAAGCATTCCTTTATGTATGGTTTACAAACTTCAATCATCTTTCCGTGCTTTTGTTTCGTCTCTTCGTCCGTTACAAAGGCCTGCAAGAAATGACATAAAACACTACAATTTATCGATTCGTTCGATATTTAGAATTAATTATGCATGAAAATATATCATACACATGATATATGGTTGTATTGGTTTTTTATATATTAAAAAAAAACACCAAACTATGTCCACTAAATGTTGTTGTTACTCTTCTATATAACAAGTAGAGTCATGGATTTGGTAGCATATTTATATAAGTATAGCTACCTAATTAAAGACTTGTTTTAAAATAAATGTGAGTGTAGGAAATGTCTTATTAAATAATTGATGTAACCAGTTTAAATGGCAGTGTTCGTAACGGCTCCGTAATCACTTGGTGTAGCATACATAAATGACAGTGCTTGAAAGAGCTTAATCAGTGCTTGATATAACAAAAAATATGTCAGTTTGTTTAAAAGGACTTAATGAGTACTTGATGTTTCCAACATTAATAGGAGTGTTTGAAAGAGCTTAATCATTGCTTGATATGAACATACAAAATATGTCAGGTTTTTTTTATAAAAAGGGCTTTAATGAGAACTTGATTTCCCAACATCAATATCAGTGTTTGAAAGAGCTTAATCATTACTCGATGTAGCCATTTTTTTACCTCAAGATGTTTGCCTCAATGTGCATTATCTCAATCTCTCCTAAATGATAATGGGATTATTTTCCTAACAATAACAAATAGATTCTTATAGATGTTTAGGCTGTTCAAATCGTGGAAATTTGAAAAAATCAATAAATTCTTACCAATCAAATATAGTCTTCCCTTACACGCATATGAGTTTAGAGGTATGTACGATACATATAAAGTTATTACCTTTGCTATATTTCCACTTGTCACTTTGCTACACAGTTTGGCTGCATCATTTAAACTATTGGAGAACATTTTACTCATTTCTTCTGTTGGACCTTTCTGCAATATAGACGAATTTCGTTAAAAAAAATACATCATATTATACATAATAAATTGTTTTGATCATACTCGTAAATTCACAAATTATACTTCCAGAAATTATGTGAAGTATTTTAGAAATTTAAATTAACCAGAGGTTACTGTGCTTTTTAATTTTCAATGAAATGGCTCGTATGAAATATAGAGTTACACACATAAAAAACAGTAATAACTTTAAATGTATCCTGAGATAATGATTAACACATGCCAACTCAACTACTCATTAATTTAAATTGGCCCCTGTCAGATATCTTGTACATACATAATTATTGCTGACAATTTAGTGTAATAATAATAATAATAATAATAATAATAATAATAATAATAATAATAATAATAATTATTATTATTATTATAATAATATTAATGTTAATAATAATATTAATGACACGCGAAGATTAAATAATACTAATTTTAATAAACATACTTAAAAACTTAATAATGTTTACTTCTTTCACTAATGTCTGCATGTTTTGTTTTATAATGACATGTTTTTTTTTATTCTTGTCGTTTTATATGTTTTTATATGGTTTCTACTATTGAAAAGTGCTTACAATTTCTAAAGATTAGGTGCTGTGCTACGTTCACATTATTCTTAATATATATGTATGTATGTATGTATATATATATATATATATATATATATATATATATATATATATATATATATATGGATAAGAAGGTTGATTTATTTATATACTGACTGACTTCCTTACTCAATCTTTCTTTCAATGGGAAGAGAACGGTATAATAATACACTTTAAAATAGTGATATAATAAAACAAGATAAAACACGTTTTCAAAATAGTATTATGTTATAACTTTCATCGGAACATTTTTTTTCATGAAAGCAATAAACATTATTTTCCTAATTAAGAACACGAAATCAGGTTATATTATATCAGGAATACGTGCTACTCTTATAGAAACTTCACATTGTTTATATATAGTTTTGCCATGTTACCAACATCGGATTTATCTATTCTTAACTCTAACAGACTACTTCGAAATGGGATCGAGGTAAGGGGTTGAGAGAGAGAGAGAGAGAGAGAGAGAGAGAGAGAGAGAGAGAGAGAGAGAGAGAGAGAGAGAGAGTTACTAATTCCATGAAAATATCCGGAATTTGTTTAACACCTTATACTGTTGGAGACAATCAAATCAAGATGAGTTAATCTATGATCGTTGAAATGTTAACTGATATCGGTCTACATTCTAGGAAGCTACGTTCACGGTTTAATCTGATTCTTTGTTCACAAACATTCTCATAATCTCTCTCTCTCTCTCTCTCTCTCTCTCTCTCTCTCTCTCTCTCTCTCTCTCTCTCTCTCTCTCTTTTCGTGGCTTTAAAGATTGTACTTTGAATAAAACTATTTTTTTTCAAATTTAAAACAATTAAATGCGCAAAGCATACGTACATAGAAAATGGGAAAACTATTTATTTAATTGTATATTCGTATGCTGATTTTGTTCTGTGGATCTATTTTATATTGTCGCTATTCTTCCATACCTACATGCTATCACCAATACATGCGATCAAGGGAATTCTTTGTGACAACAAAAGATAATTATCGATGGTGAAAAATGACTGCTTTATTGTAATTAGCGTAAGGCGTCTCACATTATTTCAAATAAATATAGCAGCATGCCATACTGAGAAATATTTTCTGTGAGGAACACGGCTTCATACTGCATACTGACTTAACCTTTGCAGTGAAGACAATTATAAATACCTTGACGTCTTGGTTCGTATGCGTCTGTCCACTTGTATGCTTTCATGTATCGCCTTCTTAGTCGTTAATCTAAACCTTTGTCACGAAATTCGTGCCTGTTTATTTTGCGTAGCACTCTTACTTAAAGGTACTAATGTGTTCGTCACAGGTCTCACAGAATTGATAATCTGTTTTTGTAGTTATGACGAAATATTTGTGAGATATGAATGACATGAATGTAGTTCATAAGAAACGTTTCATGTGCTATAAGGTTGTTCTTTCTATTTGCATTACTGTGTCGGTGGTTAAGTTCAGTCTGTATGTATATTATAATGTCAGATTTGAGACTACATTGGAAAACAAAGAAGCAATATTATTTTATTTGATCATGGTCACCACGCCTTTCTCACTCAGATTTGTTTTACTATACTGGAGACGCTGTCTTATTATGCTTTATATGGATGTAAAAATCGTCGCTCACCCTCAGTTAAATAATAAACGAGTTTATCCAAGTATTGGCATTCTTCCAGAGGCATGTTTATTTATTTACAAGCTTAAGTTCCGAAAAAGTAAGAAACACTGCATGCAAAGCAAGTTACATGAAGTAGAAATGTTTAGACATAAATTCCGGCATAAATACATACATGCATACGCACAGAGAGTAGGATAAACTCGAATATTTTGCGCTTTAGACCTGAAATTAATGAGGAAGTATTTATCGAATAAAATGGAAAGAAACACTTACCCGACTTTTTGACATATCACCAATAGGATTAAACATTATTTCTTGAAGATTAAATATCTGTGCATGTCGAGCATCTTTGCAGAAAACATATCCATCCTATCGGTGAGAAAATATATGATGTTTACATCTCACGTACAGGTAAAAAGAATACACACTATTAAATATTCAAAGCCTGTTATGGGACGGTTGCTTTTCCAACACGATATTTGATTGATACATAACAAGCAAATAACAAGAGCAATTATCATATTACATTTTTAAAAAACTATTTTGCGCTAAATTCTCTCTTTACATTGGAACGATGATTTCTCATAATAGACCAATGCCTCGTAACCTGTATATGTTTAGAATATATACAATATGTAGATGTTATTTTCTTGAGAAAAATAAAGAATGCGACGACTAGTTTATTCAAAATCGTTAAATATAATGGAATGAGTGAAATCGATCCCAGGACATTCTCACCTTTCCAGCCCGTGTTAAAACGAAATCATGCGGACAACGTTCATTGCGTACCAGGCCTCAATTACGTGGAACCAATCGCCCATAGATCCTAGACACATGAACACTGTGATCTCATTTGTGAATGCTCTTCAAACTCAAAACACTGTGATATCATTAAAGAGTGCTCTAAAAACTCACATTTTTCTGCTACAAGAACACTAATAAAGACTTAATAATGTTTACTTAATTAAGTATTGTTTGCATGTGTTTTGTTTTGTATCACAGTAAAGAGATTAGAACAACGCATAACGGAGTGTTCCGTCATCCGCAAAACATGTTTCACAGATAAACTTACCAGACAGCTGGAGTTAAATACAATGCGTAACAAGCCCTATCAGTACAATTGGGTTATTACTGGATGCATTTAAGGTACAACGATGCCTGAGCATCTTTCCTCCATCAACACTACAATAAGAGAGGCTCCATGAGGATGCAATACTTAACTGAGCAATTCCAAACCTTAACTACAAACACGGCATCACCGTAACTTCGATCCTTAGCACGCTGTAGTTTCAACATAATCCGTTGTGCTCGCGAGCACAAGACCAACGTCTCCTCATTCGAGGTCTTAGAATAGCACCCGCAGTGTAAAACAATGGGTACAAATGGAAGTACAGATATACATTATTTGGCCGGGAAGTTGAAAACCTTGCAGAAAAAACATTATTGTTGTTATTGTGTTATATTCTCAGTGAAACGATGGCAGTGTCGTTAACCGACTGAATGAGAATATATTGGCACTTATTATCATGATAATTGGGACGAAGTTCGCCTCTCTCAGACACGAGAGCGACAATGATGATGGAGATGGCACAAATCTTTCAAGAGCGGGTAACCATATCGTGCAAGCTCCGACGCATTGCTAGCCATTACAACTGCTGTTTTGTTGGTATCATTGATTTTGATTCGAATGCGACCATGTTACCAGTATTATAGTTGCGCAGACTCAGGCAGATCAATAGCGACATATTCAGACGAATTAATGCTTCGTTTGTTTAATGATAAGTATAATCATGGTTATTGCTAAGCGTAAACTTGCCGACGTACAGAGATTATTTGATACAAGCCGGAAGTATTTATTGTTGTAATCACATGAACAAATGTTTTGTTTTTGGTCGTTAATAATACTATTGCGATATCCGAAACCTCACTGAATACCCACCTATTAGAGCTTCGTTCCATATACCTTTACTTCCTCTTGGATGTTTTCAACATAATCTTTTACGAATATGTGTTGTATTTCATCTGTCGCCACTATGCGGCTCTTCGTGTGATCTTAGTGTTAGAGAACTTCATTTGTAAGAAATCAAATATCCTTTAAAGCCACAGTAAACGGCGGATCTTAGGTATCTTTCTTGGATAGTCTACGTTAAAACCTTGACCTCAGGATGAGTATCTTTCGTGATCTTTGGAAGACAAACTGGTAACATTGAACGTTTGGCATAGTTGTATGAGAAATGAAAATATTGTATCGGTTTCATATGTGTCTTTTCCTATAGCAGCTCACTTGCACTTATAGCGTATTCATTGGCTCATGCCTTGAAAAGTGAGGCCAGAAACTTAACTTGTTTTGTGACATAAAGTTTCAAGTAGAGAGAATGTGATCTGCGGATGTTGCCTTATTAAAGAAAGGATGAAACTATCGTGTGCATGTTTTGAAAGCTCATTTGTCTGTCCCGTGAAACAGGAACACTATAGCTGTTTTGTCACCTATATTATATGGTCATACCTCTAAATCATGTACAACACGTCGTCGGTGTAGTGTCGTCAACGGCTAAGGATACATGTATGATGTATTTGCCCCTAATGCTCATGTTTTCACAGACAATGACGTTATTCTAGTTGAGGTCTAATTTTTCCGAACCTGGGGCTTCTTCGACACTGGATAAAAAAACATGCAGTCGTCGGTGATGAAATATCATTATTCGATCAACTTGCATTCAATGAGCGTTGCCAAAACTGCGTATACGATCATCGACGTTGTTAATTTGCCGCAGGACGTCGTATCAACACATAGCGTCAGCCCTGCCTATAATGACGTCGAGAATGTTCCCATTTCATGAAGAAAGCCAGTAGGTTTAGCTGGACCTTTCTTTTCTCACTGCCATAAGGACACCCAAGTCGCGCCAAAATGTATGGTACAATGGGCATATTGTTGAAACGTCAATGACATCAATGTACTTTTAAATGTTTGATTACTGTTTGTGCTGTAGACAAAAGAATGACACTGCTGATAGCCAAAAGATACTGCTCACCAGTGGAAAAGATTCGGTCGAAGGAACGTGTGCGGGATATGGGGTCAAACATAAGCTATCCGGGTTGCGAGTCGAAGTGTGGCGGCGCATTCGCTGCCAGTCTCGAAAGGCTGCTACGGTAGCCCTTGAGAAAGTAAGCAGTATAATAGAATTCGATACAGAATCAAACACAAAATTTGTTCTCTGTGCTATATTTCAATGACAGACTCCAGTCCAACATACCTATCCAGCCTCACCCATGTGTATACACCAGCTAGATCCTTACGCTCTTCTTCTGACAATCGTATACTCATTGTTCCCAAGATGAAAACAAAGTCATATGGACAACGTTCGTTTGCACACCAGGGCCTGGCGACGTGGAAAGAATTGTCCATTCAAATTAGACACAAAGACGCAGTGGTCCCTTTTAAGAGTGCTTTCAAGACTCACCTGTTTCGACTGCAGGGACAAATTTAGCGACCTAATCATGTTTTGTATCTTATATGTTTTCAGCATGTTTTTATGTTTTCCAATTTCATTGTTTTTGACATTTGTTGTTCTGTAGTGTAGTCATATCATTATTGATGGTGTAAAACGCTTAGAGCTTCGAAAGATTAGGCGCTATACAAAGTCCTCATTATTATTATTATTATTATTATTATTATTATTATCAACTGCGTTTTTAAAGATGGTTCTTTCTTACATAATAACTACTATGAATCGTAAGCCTGTGTGTACATGCTACAGCCTGCAAGGTTATTGGAAGAGAGTGGAGGCGGTTAAAACCATGCCTCTAAAAGGATGACGTAAGACACTTATAAGTAATTAGATCCGCACAAAATCCTTCTGCATCTGAGTTTGCACTAGTCTCCATCATGGTGCACAATGCTCATATATTTTTCTGCTTTTTGATAAGAGCCGTACAAGAACACAAATGCATCAGATTACATTGAGATCAAGTTCTCAACCAGCAAGGAGAGTACATATTGGATCCACCGTTGGTTAGTCGCTCACGTCGTAGAGGCTGGCAACGTAAGGCAAATTGCGATACGTGTCATCAATCTAAATCTGAAGGAACTGACTGTCGGTGTCAGTCTATATAAATGTAGGCTTCTTGTCATACCCTGCCTTAATATGGAATTCGCACAAATAGTACAGACTAAGAATACTCATATCACAAACAGCTATGACGGTGTGGATCATGGTTCTGTCTTTTTTTTTTTGATCAACATCAACACAATTGCAATCTTATATTTTCGTGGTCTCGATAACTGGATCGGTGATAATGCGACGTGTCTTGTTGCCTATACCTACCGGCCTCCCATGCCAAGCGGTTCTCTGTACTTTTACCAAACACCAAGCAGTTCATCAGTTTTAAGTCTTTTTAAACTTTATTTAGATTTAGTCCTGAGATCGCTCTTACTCTTGATGGATGGTGGGATCTACACGCTCGGTTCGAACTATAGTCCAGGATTGAACTTGTTGTCACTCATGTCAAGTCTGGAATAGAGTTAAAGGCCATGGCAGTAGACTAGGTAGTTTCTCTTTTTCAAAGACTGGGGACAGGCGTTCTACCCCTGCTCAATAAAATTTACTCTCACTCCAAGAGTATATACTAAGAAATATTGGTAGGTCGCTCAGCCGGCTTGGTGGAACAAGGGGTTTACTTTGAATGTAGTTTTTCTGTTGCATCCGCCGTTACTGCCTCCCTTTTGAAACCGATAAGTTTTATTATCTGCATCATTGTACAAAAGCAATGATTGTTCATATCAGATATTCATCCATGTTGCAGGTTTCTTACCTCGTATTCAAAACACATAGGGTTGTACTCTATCGCATGGCGACGACTTACCTATGCACTCTAATTGCTAGATACCTATCTTGGTAAGAAGTCAGACTCGTACTACGTGCGGTTGGTTGCAATACCAAAAACCTTCTTTGGCATGCATATATGAAGCATTTACAGGCCGGTGTTCATCAGTTTGACACTGTCTACTAATTACAGCTGCGTCAACGAGACTGATATGTATTTGTAATGTATTTGTTTTAGGAATGGCTCTGACCTTTTCCGTTGAGTGGACATGTCACGGGGGAGAGATCCGCAAAATTACAGGGTAGTTTCTCCTGGCTCTCCTGGCTCTTGTAGAATCATACTTTGTGACTTTACACCATTACTGCGGAAGCTAGCAGTGTGTGACTAAGCAGGCTGTCACGGTTTAAGACTCAGAAGCACCGATAAACGGCGTGCTTCTTTTCTTTATGTCTACTGTTTTTAAATACCAGCTGGCCTATATTCTTTAACCAGGCATATTGTTTCATGTATTCGTTGATGAGCTGGCCTAGATTCGTTATCCAGGCACATTGTTTCATGTATTCGTTGATGAGCGACAATTGGCTCACAGTGTGAATGTCTTACTTTCTTGTTCACTCATAAGATGGAGCAGGCCATTCCAGCCAAAAACATTGACCGATATTTCACGAATGTGTATTTCAAACTTACCAGCATAGCATCCGTTCACCGGAAACACTATGGCATCAAACCTTAGGTCGGGCATATAAATTATTATACGTGTATGGCATAACAGCATGAGTATGTATTGAATAAAGGGTTTAAAACACATCCCAGGCAAAACAGCGACTGTCGCTATAACCAACATTGGCCACAAGACAGAAAAGAATATTTTCAGAAGCTGATATGTGACCTTAAAGCTAGAGCTATGCAACGACTGAATGTCCACCCATAACCATTACCAATGCAGTCTTCAAGGTGCTGCAATATTCGTGTTGCGATACAATGGACTGGCAGCTCGATTTCTCCTAGCTTTATCAAAACAACAGCTTGGTTTCGGAAGTAACCCGTCACATTACTTATTTCGTTTCGATGATCTATTATTTTCCTATCCTAGCTGAGAGGTGAACGCTAAGCTTTACAACATGCCACATAACTGGCATTGAGATTTCACTCTGTGCTTCAGGCGCTGGCCTTTAAGCTTCATGCATTTACCTTTGCCTTGGTGCTGGCACCGGACGTTCAAGGTATTACATAGCTGGTATCCGCGTTTCTATCAGCGTTCCAAATAATTCCGCATATTGTTCATCCACTTTAGAACTTGAAAAATCATTGCAGTGAATGGGTGATTTCGTGTCCCTATACCCACGGGTTTTTGACTAAATATATGTCCAGATTCCTGTATTATAAGAACCATATGTCGTAAATTAAATGTAAAACCTTTCTTTATAGTATCTGTTACTAACAATTTAAACTTGTATATTAAACATCGAGGATGTGCATAATGTGCTTAAATTTGCATGTAACTTTCATCATTGTTTTGTTTTAAATTACTTCTTTTTGGTCAAATGTGTCGTATTGAATTCGTCACCACAATTCATCTATATGTTGTACCGAGTTTTAACACCTTCGACAGACTTCCAACACCAATAGGTAGTAACTAGGCTACTTATTTGCATCATTTACATCTCCGCATATTCCAAAACAAGGCCTTTCATAAATGTCTCAACTACTGTATTTCATTCAGGCACACTTATTGTATGCATAGTATTCTTCCGTCTATTATGCTCGCTCTTAGAAATCCAATGTTTGTTGGTCAGTTGTGGTCAAGCTGAATGTTGTGTGTCTGGTGATTACATCGCATTATGATAGAGGTTTCTTTAGTCTGTTTGTTCCTGTATTTTACATACCACATCTCTCTAATTAAAAGATTGGGTCTGATCAAGTTAGCGATACCA
This sequence comes from Unio pictorum, assembly GCA_030141615.1. Classification (NCBI taxonomy): domain Eukaryota; kingdom Metazoa; phylum Mollusca; class Bivalvia; order Unionida; family Unionidae; genus Unio; species Unio pictorum. The sequence continues at coordinate 3,475,556 of JARLTB010000269.1, forward strand.
ATAATGTTCAGCTTTGATCCAAACGAAGTCAGATACGTTTATAGTCGCATAATAACTCGGGTTAGACATATTTTGCCTTCGGGATCCAGGAACTGAAAGATGAAAATAATTGAGGTTTTTTTCGCCTTGTACCTTTTGCCTATTGGCAGGGGAAGGAGGATGCTAAATGATGAGGTTTATGGGAGTTTTGTCCAATTCTTTTTTTTACAACTACTCTCTTCTTTCTATGCTATTGAATGGTTCGTACTTACGACGAGAATATTATACAAATGACCAGTTAGTTCCTCATCAGAGGCGCTCGAATATTCTGTCTGAAGTTTGGAGAATGCATCCGTCCACTGATTGTCATACAACTCTAAATACTTTTCAGCAAGCTTGGTAGGTCTATTTTGGTCGCTGAGATCGGCAATGGCGGGATTTTCATGATATAATAAGGCCCCAGCATGTTCGCTCAGTCTAATATAAAAAAGCGAGAAGCTGTAACAAATTAGCTTTAGTGTCCCAAAATCAAATTTAAAGTACAAATTAGGACAGAAGAATAAGTGTTTGGTATTTTTGCATAAATTTAGTTTTACATGAATGTCAATAATGCTCATATTTCTGTAGTCCTTAAACCTTTTGTCACATCATTTTAGAATCAATGTCATAATGTGATTAATTGTATCATGCCGTTAAATTCTTCGCAAAGTAGAACATCATATTTGTTGTTTTCTATTTTTTCTTATATATTTCTGTAAAATGGACTTGTATGAAATATCAAGTTTTTTAATATAACAAAGTACCAATGCACTAACGAAAGATAACCCTTCAATGTGTACAAAAATCGTAAGCATATATGTTGTGCAATTAACATCTCATTCACGTGTGACGTCCAATATAATCAGTTGCAATGTATCCCAGTGGTTGCACAAAGTGTCAAAGTGTATTCATAAGAAACACACACACACACACACACACACACACACACACACACAGAGACACACACACACACACACATATATCCTTTCAAGGTTCACCAAAGGCTGTCTACTTAACTCATTTCTTGCAAGGTATGAATAACATAAACATCCTATGGAGACACCTTCCCTAAATTTAATTTTACAATTATCAGAAATGGGGATCAATGGCTAGAGATACAAAATATACCGCTAGTTATAAAAGATTCATTACTTATAATTTTAAGTTCATGTCTATAATGCTTATGGTAATTTTCGTATTTACCGAGATATTTTTGCGTATCCTTTTTATCATCAAAAATTGTATCTATTTACATATAAGATGGCAAACACGAAGACAGAATCCGACCCTGTGTTGTTCTTTGATTTAGACATAGTCTCTTTATGTTCAGCTGCACACGACTACTACTTATACAATATCTGATGTTAGCAACACAACTGGGTCGCAAATTAAAATTGAGCACTATTCTGGTCATATCGCAACAATTTTGTTCACGGCAAAGTTACAAAACAGTGTCTGAATATCTCGAGCTAATCCAGAGCTTCTTCAACAGGGGAGAAGCGGCTTACATCAAAGGCAAGGAACACATACATATCTACCCTAATTAGCACCTTAAACATCGATTAAAAAGGGTGTTTTTGTGCCAATTAGCATGAAATCAAACAGATTTGTTCCTGAGTTATCTGATATAAATGCTAGCAAACCATTTCTTAGTACAGATAAATGTTTGTTAATTCTTTGAATCCAAGATATTCTAACACAAAGGGAACTCTTGATAATTAAGGTAAATTGTGCTCAAGACAGATACAAAAGGCCACATTCAAGTATATATTCCTTTAAACGCAATTTTAGATTCTAAATTGTAAGTACATGCTAGAAATAAACATCATTCCTCCTGTATAGCATCAATTATCGCACTTGTTACTCTCATTCCGTGCAAAGGCTAAATACGTTTTTACGCTAACACGGGCAAACAAAATATCACGTTAACGTCGTACGATAATTTCGTTTGGTTAATAGTACTTGAATTATGCTGTATTATTTGCTGTCAATCTCTATGCATTACGATGCATTAAACTTGCATTTGCGTTAACTTTATAGAATCGCGTGATTGTTAAATACACGTTATTTGAAAACAAATGATTTTGGGTAACTTCTCTTATCTTAGGAAATAACTATTAGGACATATTAAATTAATAGTATGTTAAAGTGGAAAACGAATATTCCGAAAATACATAATACGTACCTGGAACGTAGTGAGTCTGCCTCTTTATTGAGTTTAGTATTCTCATCTTGTATGCTTTTCAATCTAGTCTTCAAATCTCTAATTTGGCGTTTCTCTATTTCAAGGTCATTTCGTAACCTAAATAAATAAATATAATATTTCAAAAATAATTTATAAATTCATAGTAAATTTAAAATAGAATAATATATCTACGTGTCAACGAATTTCTTATATTTTTTCAATGTATATTACCTTCTACCGCCACACGTTGTCATTTTATAGTTAAAGAGTTTCATTAAATTTTGAAAAGTTTGAATTCATAAATTCCCATCATGTATGAAAATTAAGGATCACCTTGGCTCCATCATGTGGAAACGTAATGGGTGGAGAGACATACAATGCCGTATTCGTATTGTATTATGGATAAATATTTAGTCCAAATGATCATATTTGGACACCTTTTAAAGTCAAAATATTTTATTTCAATGTCCACTGATGATGCATGAAGTTGTAAACTGGTATGCATGATTGGGAAATGTTTGGGTTTTAGCATCCATATTCCATACATTGGTTATGTCGGCAAAGAAAAAAGAAATAAAATGTTTCCTGATTTGAATAAAGACATGGCACATCATGAAAACCCTAGCGTAGCGGACAAAACTGCATATAAATTAATCATAAAACTAACTAAAAGGTATAAAGAATGCAAATTTCAAATTGTTTGTACAATTAGAAGTTAAATCCTGATAATAACGACATGAAAAGTGTTCCATTTCCAATTCATCTAAATCTTGAAAATTTGATGTGAATATATTTATTAAAATGAGCATTTCTAATTTGATTTAGTTGTACCTTTATAATGCTGTCATTAATCAGAAGTATTGTGAAGCGCTCTAATTAGAAAAAAATGGAGACTATGTTAACTAACGGGAATTTAACATGGAGATAACTAAATGGCGACAGAGAGGATTTTGACATGACGGATGATTTGTAGCGACATGAAAAACTCTATGTCAAATATTTGTCCATAGGTTTGATATGTTGAGGCTTTCATGGACCAAGACGAGAAATGATATGTTGACAAATGTTCTAATCTGGTTTCAGAGTTCCCTTTGTCGCTTAACAAACATTGCCATGTTAAATTCCCGTATGTCCCAAGGTGTCGATTAGTATATCACAGGACACTACACCTACCGTTCGCTTTCTTTCATATCTCTGAGTACGTGAGAAGCATACTTATAATATTTCTCCAAATTCTCGTCACAGACGCATTGACGAGGCTTTTGTCTGGGGTTGTCCACGTTCTTCGCATCTTTCTCTTTAAAATCCTGTGAAGTTTCAACATTTTGAGGACGACTCAAAACGTTGACGTTGTCATCTTTGTTGGTGGCATGTGAAAAACTTGACAGTTCTTCAAGTAAGCAAGCTGCATATTCAGCTTCTCTAAAACATAAGATCAGACAAGAGTTCGTTTACGTATGAAAAATGGAAAGTGGTCATTAATAAGAGTTATGTCACAGTTGTAATGAGTCTCTTGTAGTGTCTGCACGTTTTTTAATAATTGCTTTTTTCTTATATAAATAATTACTAGCAAATAAGGAAAACAACATGCTATTACTAGCAACCAGAGTGCTGTGAATCATTAGAAAAAAGCAAAGTGTAGTTATTAATGACTGATTAAATATATATATATATATATATATATATATATATATATATATATATATATATATATATATATATATATATATATATATATATATATATATATATATATATTTGATGTTCTTCTTTAATAAAGAAACGGCACATTTTTGTCGGATAGTCATGCCCTGTAAATGTGCTATAAGCCTTATCTTGTGCAGGTGGTCTGTTGTAATAATTAGTACTTGTGTATAAATTATTGTAGAAATTATGACGTAAATATCAGTAGGCCTTTTTATTATTTTAATGGATGCACATGTTTTATAAATATAGGGATATATCAAGAGGGAGCGAGGATATGTGTTGTTAGAAAACAATATTTGAGAGCAAGTAAAGGAAATACATTTTCCACATACAACTAAAAACAACATTTCAATTGTTTTAACGTATGGTTAATATTTAATTGTATATTTGGTGTAACAAAGGATCATGTGAGTTTGAGGTTTCGATGTCGATTGCATGCTTATGAATAATTTGTTTAGTTCCTATACGTTTAGATGACATGTACATCATATGCCATATTGTAAAGGAAATATAATCATGGGTTTACATATGACTAATGATTTATTTCCTTGCTAACACTAGCAACCAGAGTGCTGTGAATCATTAGAAAAAAAAGCAAAGTGTAGTTATTAATGACTGATTAAAATCTATACCGTTTCGTATCTTTGAATTTCTTTAAAGCTTCCGAAACTTCCGCTGCTTTCATTTCTAGTTCCTTTCTAATATCGGGCTCTATTGTCGTTGGAACTGTTTGTTCGGTCTCTTGAGTTCCTTTCCTGGGTCCACTTGTCTTATCTATCGTTTTCTTTGAAGGTGACGAAACATCACTGGCGCTCTTTTCTTGTTTCTGTGTCATACCGGACACAGTGCGTTTTGGTGCGGTAGCTCCCATGTCTACACCACCTTGCTTGAATCCGGTTGTCGTCAGAGTTTCTTGTTTTTCTTGAGCCTGATCAACATTAATTTCCTCTGCTTGATTGTGTAAGTCCTCAATAATTTTGGACACGCGCTCCAAATCACTGCAAAATGTAGTTAGAAAGATGTTATCTAGCCAGCTACCTAAGTTGCAATCTTGTTTGTACATTGTTATTTCTTGCCAACAATTTCTAACAAAAAGGATGTACATTGCAACCGAGAGTGATTACTTTTGTAAATAAGTTAATTGTTTCCTCTCATAAGAAAGCAAACTTTAGATTCATGTCACAATATTGACAAGTCCGCTGTGAGAAGATATATATATATATATATATATATATATATATATATATATATATATATATATATATATATATATATATATATATATATATATATATGAACACGGTCATACAGCAAATAATGCTGTTCGGGACTATAATGTGAAAGATTAAAAACGGAGACAGTTTCATGAACATACTCACAACATGTGTTCAAAATGGAGACGTTCACACGTTTTTGTTATAAGTATGATATAAACTTATATCCTTTCATGTTGATCGGAAATTGCACTATATATTCTGTCGTTTATAGTGAAGTTTGAGCAATCCTATATTCTAAAGGTCCTCATTGTGCAATAAATGCCACTTTACCTTATTCTCTGTCACAATCGCTATATCTACTGAACATTTTGGTGACTTATCAAGAGAAACTGTGAAACTATTACATGAGAAAAGATGATATAGAAGGAATGCAAAATTCGACATCTAACATATTGCACAATGAAAACAAATATTTCCTCCTCTTGCTTAATTTTTGCTATCGATATATCGTTCACATATAATTGTATATAGTTGACATAACTTTAAAACAAGTGTGTGTCAATTATTGACTTCGATTGCATGCTAACGACCATTTTTTTATGTAGACGCTAACGTTTTAATTACATGTTAGTCATATAGAAATATTGGTGAAGGTAACTAACTGTTGGTACAAGTCGAAGAAGCATATGTTCTATACCAATACAGGTAGGCACTACACACACGATTAGCTTTCTATTTAGATCTGGACTATTTAGAAACAACACTTGTGGAGATAAATCATTCATCTTTTTGTTTAAATAAATAGTATAAAAAGTTTCTTAGCTTGAATACGAACTAATTGACATAAGCTTCTACCGTTTCGTATCTGTGATTTTCTTTAAAGCTTCAAAAACTGCTGCGGCTTTCATTTCTAGTTCCTTTCTATTATCCGGCTCTGTTTCCGTTGGAACTCTTTGTTTGGTCTCTTGAGTTTCTTTCTTGTAGCTGCTGGTCGTATTTATCCTTTTCGTTGATGGTGACGAAACATCATTGGATCTTTTGTCTAATTTCGGTGTCATATCAGGAACAGTGCTTTTTGGAACTGTATTTCCCATATCTACACCACCTTTCTTGAATCCTGTAATCGTCGGTGTTTCTTGTTTTTCTTGCGCCTGGGCAACATTAATTTCCTTTGCTTGATTGTGTAAGTCCTCAATAATTTTAGACACGCGCTCCAAATCACTGCAAAATGTAGTTAGAAACATGTTATCTAGCCAGCTATTTAAGTTGCAATCTTGTTGGTATATTTTCATTTCTCGCCAACCATTTGTAACCAAAAAGATGTACAAATGCGGCCAAGAATGATTACTTATGTAAATAACTTAATTGTTTCCTCTCATAAGAAAGCAAATTTTAGATTCATGTCACAATATTGACAAGTCCGCTGTGAGAAGATATATATATATATATATATATATATATATATATATATATATATATATATATATATATATATATATATATATATATATATATATATGAACACGGTCATACAGCAAATAATGCTGTTCGGGACAATTATGTGAAAGATTAAAAACGGAGACAGGTTCATGAACATAATCACAACATCTGTTCAAAATGGAAACATTCACACGTTTTTGTTATAAGTATGATATAAACTTATATCCTTTCACGTTGATCGGAAATTGCACTAAATCTTCTGTCGTTTATAGTGAAGTTTGAGCAATCCTATATTCTAAAAAAACGCAATCATTGAGCATTATTAAAGGTACTGCAGGTGGATGTATATTTGACCAAAACTCTGTACATTTGTTATTTGCTGTAACTTATTGAAATGCTATATGTTCATTAGCAATGAGTACATAAAGGTCCTCATTGTGCAATAAATGCCACTTTACCTTATTCTCTGTCACAATCGCTATATCTACTGAACATTTTGGTGACTTATCAAGAAAAACTGAGAAACGATTACCTGAGAAAAGATAATAGAGAAAGAATGCAAAATTCGACATCTAACATATTGCACAATGAAAACAAATATTTTCTCCTCTTGCTTAAATTTTGCTATTGAAATATCGTTCACATATAATTGTATATAGTTGATATAACTTTAAAACAAGTGTGTGTCAATTATTGACTTCGATTGCATGCTAACGACCATTTTTCATGTAGACGCTAACGTTTTAATTACATGTTAGTCATATAGAAACATTGGTGAAGGTAACTAACTGTTGGTACAAGTCGAAGAAGCATATTTTCTATATCAATACAGGTAGGCATTACACACACGATTAGCTTGCTATTTAGATCTGGACTATTTAGAAACAACACTTGTGGAGATAAATCATTCATCTTTTTGTTTAAATAAATAGTTTCTTAGCTTGAATACGAATTAATTGACATAAGCCTCTACCGTTTCGTATCTTTGATTTCCTTTAAAGCTTCAGAAACTGCTGCGGCTTTCATTTCTAGTTTCTTTCCATTATCTGGCTCTATTTCCTTTGAAACTGCTTGTTTGGTCTCTTGAGTTTCTTTCTTGTAGCTGTTGGTCGTATTTATACTTTTCGTTGATGGTGACGAAACATCATTGGATCTTTTGTCTAGTTTCGTTTTAATATCAGGCACAGTCACATATATACACCACCTTTCTTGAATCCTGTAATCGTCGGTGTTTCTTGCTTTTCTTGCGCCTGGTCAACATTATATTCCTTTGCTTGATTGTGTAAGTCCTCAATAATTTTAGACACGCGCTCCAAATCACTGCAAAATGTAGTTAGAAACATGCTATCTAGCAAGCTATCTAAGTTGCAATCTTGTTGGTATATTTTCATTTCACGCCAACCATTTCTAACAAAACAAATTGTACAACTGAGACCAAGAATGATTACTTTTGTAAATAACTTTACTTGATTCTTGTAGTCGTCGGTGTTTATTGGGTTTCTTGCGACTGATCAACATTAACTTCCATTACCCGATTGTATAAGTCCTCAATAATCTTCGACACACACTCAAAATCACTAAAAGTGTAGTTTGAGACGTGTTATCTAGTCAACAATCTAATTTGCAGTCAATAATCTTCGACACACGTTCCAAATCACTGAAGGTGTAGTTTGAGACGTGTTATCTAGTCAACTGTCTAATTTACAATCAATAATCTTCGATACACGCTCCAAATGACTGGAGGTGTAGCTTGAGACGTGTTATCTAGTCAGCTATCTAATCTGCAATCAATAATCTTCACACACGCTCCAAATCACTGAAAGTGTAGTTTCGACCTGTAATCTACTCAACTATCTAATTTGCAATCTTTTTTGTGCATTTTCCATTTCGTGCCAGGTATTTCTAAAATAGAGATGTAAAATTGCAAACAATAATAATTAATTGTGTGAAGAAATTAGTAGTTTCCTCAAATAACAATGCAACCGATAGATTCATGTCGTACTGCTGAAAGGACCACTGAAAGACAACATATATGTATGAAAACGGTCTTAAAACACAAAAGGTTGTCCGGAAAAAAAACGGACGTAGTTTCATTAGCATAATCAGACATATGGAGACAATAACTCGTTTTTGTTAACATTAATAATGTCATCTGATATTCTTTCACGTTGATTGAAAACTGCACTACCGGTTTATAGTGAACGCTATTTAGATTTTGACCAGCAAAATACTATTTTAGGTGCAAAATAAAAACAACACTTGTTTAGATAAATCATTCATTGTTTTGGTTGAAATAATAGTTTTCCAGGTTAAATACGAATTAGTTTATACAAAACGTTATCCTTTCGTATCTTTCATTTTCTTGAAAGTTGCAGATACTGCTGCGGCTTTCATATCGAGTTCCTTTCCAATATCGGGCTCTATTTCCTTTGGAGTTGTCTGACCTGTGTCGTAGTCTTTTCTTGGGCGTGGTATTCATTAGAGGTTCCTTTTTGTCTTGATCATCACTAACTTCCATAACCTGATTGTATAGTTCCTGAATAATCTTGGAAGAACGCTCCAAAGCACTGCACATTATAGTCAGAGCATTTCAATATGGTCAACGATGCTCTTATATTTTTGTATTTTAATTTGTAGCCAGATATTTCTAACAAAATTATTTGAAAGCTTACCAAAGAATATTTAATTATTTTGTGATCAAGTTAGTTGTTCCTTTCATAACAAAGCTGACTTAACACTCATTTCACAATAATTACAAGAATATCGAAATGCCAATACAGATTTAGGTATATATCCAAACACGATTTAAACAATAACTTGTTTCTTATCTGAGCTACTGTTTGAAATTTAAAAAGACGAAAAATTAAAATAATTATGTATATACTCGTGTATCTACTCGTGTTCTTGCAGTGACTTTGGAAGGACATAATGCTCAATGTTGACAGAGATTCATTGAAAAGGTAGACTAGGATAAATTCTCTTAAGTAAAAAAGTCTTTTGTAGTACGTCACTATTTTTAAAGACGATGGCTTCCAATAAAGATCTGCGATTTTGAATGCTATCATTATCCTCATCCCCATCATCACTACCACCACACCACACAACCCCTTGTATGATTTAAAGAAATTTCGGCATGAAACTGTATGCTCTTTATTTCCTATCGTCGTCAGAAATGTGGTACGTTTTAATTGGAGGTTATACAAAAAATGATCCATTGTATTGTTTATTGTTCTTTATATCATGCAAACTATGATTAAATTACCTTCATGTATTGTCTTTTCGGACATTGTTCGTCTTCAACAATATCTTCTCAATATTGGTGAACCATTACCTCCTAACGTCTACAAGTGCGATCATTTAGACTGAGCAGAACATCTTTGTAGCGGGATGCGTTCATTATGGGAGAGTGAGAGGCTATTAATATAATGCATTCAGGTAAGTTTCATGAGACACACACAATTTACAAACAAAAATGGCTTTTCCCATCCAATCCAATCACATTAACTTCAAGAGTTTATGTAAAAGGCGACGGTAACATTGAGCATCCATCCTATACCCATGTAACCTTAGAGGGGAGAATATTTGATTCACAATATTACGTTTAACACCATTTCCTGGTTGCGAACCATCCAATCGAAGACATCTTGGTGTACGGCTGGAAATTAGAAAAAAATAGAATAGTCTTGAAGGCATTACATTTCCGGACGAATGCACCGAACATTGCTCAGGGTGCTCGTCTCGATGTTGTATTGATATCAGTTGGGTATGATAAAAAGCTTGAGCGACTGAGTCTGCCAGATTCAAAGTTTGTCGCTGATTAGATTTTGCGATCAAGGCACGTTTGGCAAAGGTTACTTTTATTTGGTGCGGAACATTCATTATGAGGCGACCCTGTCCTAGTGATATGTCAGAGTTTACCATGCATAGTAACAGTACCCACTTAAAAAATGAGAAGGCTTGAACGGTGCTGTCATCTTTTCCAAGGGTTGTCTGAGATATAACGTCGACTGTGATAAACTGGATCATTCCGCATCAGATAATGTGTACATATAAGTACGGATTCCTGTTGTAATACCAATTGTGTCGAGTTAGAATAGGCGAGCGGTCATATAACTTTTGACTGTCCACACACGGCAACCAATTCCACCAACATTTTGTAACGTCACATAGACCGGCGAGCCATCTAATCGAAATTGAAAGGTAGCCTAGTTCAACAGAGCGGGCTTGTAATTCCATAAATCTGCATGCCGGTTCATGCCGAAGCAAATATTATCAAGAAGCAGGTATTGTATGAAAGGAGCTTTAGCAACGTCCTCGTTAAAGGATTGATTTTGTTAACTCCACAAAATCAAACCCCAGGAAAGATTAGACTCGTGAAAATAGTTGAGTGATTGTGGCAATTAGGACAATAAAGTCAAGACGATCATTGGTATGGCCAAGATCCTCCTACTATGATGATGGAACGTGCCTTTAATAGTAATCGGAGCCAACTTTTTCCCCTCGAACAGGGAAAGAAAACAAAGCACCTGTGTGACAGGGGCACTTAAAACGGCGATGCTACTGAATTTGTATTTTTTCCTAAAAACGTGACAATTTCTGTCGCAAATCATTGAAGTGAACTCACTTCGAACTTGTGCAATTATTTCAGTGATCGAAATATTGAAGAAGACTCACGTTCTTTCAACTGTCACCAGCGCTGAAACAAAGTCTGATGACACACTTACACCATAAAGAATAACATTAACAAAGCCACACTCTACTCTCTGAATAATAACACATTCGTTAGAAGAAGACTTCTCAGAAAAGACAAAAGCGCCTGATAATAAAATACTCTGAAAAGCTCATGTGATCCTTACAATTTTAATAGGGATAAGATTGGCAGAATCATACATTATTGATTTAGAATACCTCGTCATGAATAGTTAATAGTTCTCCATAATAAAATCAGACTGGGGTTTGTTTGACTCAATAAATGTATTGCTTTCAATAGATGACCCTGACCTTGGCCTCATTGAAATAAGAGCCTATGAATAGGTCTGTCTTGATTCTGTTGCTTAGTTTACCATGTTTAGCATTCATAAATAACGTGCAGTTCGTGAAATAGGTGCACGTAGAAAGAGGTAAGGATCTTTTTAATCAGTCGTATCAGAAACTTGATTTCTTAAAGTTGTTCCAGACTGAGGTTCAGAAGTGCTCGTAATTGGTTCAAATAGATTTACGTTTTACCAGACCTCTTCTGAATTGAAGACTTACTAACTAAAGCAACTTTACGAACTAAGAAATACTCATGCGTCCTATTCTGCTTGAGAAATGGCAGCCTAGCCATGATCAGCCTGTGTAGATGTATCGCTAGATCAAACTATAGTTGATCCAGAATTAGTCCCATTAAAATTGGGGCAATCAGCATTGTTTTGCCTACCTGGCCCCTCAATTCTGTATAATCCTGGAACTATGATATTTGACGGTAAGCAAATGACCAACGACCCTCTCAACGAAGAGTCTATGGAACAAGCCTCGCTATTCGGTGCTGAAGAAACGAAGGTAAACGGTTTATGATTTTACCCAATTGTAAATCAATACATCAACGGACGACACCATAGGTGACGAAACTGATGAAACACTGACAGATGGAGGGTCCACTCTGTATGTATAATCTTCTCCAACCTTTACAGAGAATTGACCAAGACGCTGCGTATGCAAGGAATTTGTTCAAACTGGATGTTGATTTCTCTTTGTACGCACCTAGGACGGAATGCAGAGACCATAATGTAGAATTGGGGTGATATGGTACCGTCCTGTTTTGAGGAGGTGTGTCACCACCGTCGACACGTGTGACATCAGGAACGCAATCAGGTACTAAAAATAGTCGCTCCAACTATGAAACCTCTCGACTCCAAAATATTTATACAGAATCCTGGTTTATTCAGACATCACTCTTTTTTACGTGTCGATGTCTGATGACATATAATTTCATCAACCATAGGTGCATGCGTTTATGAGAGATCTGGGTAGCCTAGATTGGGGTGCCCAAAGTATCAAATTCGTCAGATTTAACAACGTTATCGATGGGGCGGGTCAGTACATCTCTACTCTAGATCTTTTGACTTTGCATCGTCGAAACACGAATACATTGGCTTTCTTTATTCCCACGTCACTACCGGAGGTAACAACAATCGACCGTATATTCTCCCACAAACTTTATCACATGACTAATAAAGCCGATATGCAGACTTTGTGTATGCGAGACATAAGTCATTTTCGTTTTCTATCCAAGTTATATTCTTGCATTTAACAGACTTAGTCATTATTGTTGATCCTGAAACAATAAGTAAGAAATAGAAAGAAAAAACAATACATAAAACGTCAGACACCCTCTTTTCCAATACTATTAAATAAATAGTGTCCATGAAAACGTCCTTCAACAAGTTATAGTGTAATGCAGTCGTATACGGCCATGCGGTCAGAGATCATTAAGTCCGCAAGAATGAACGAAATTTACATAATTTCTGCCGAACATTCAAACCATAATTTATATCACCTGCAGAGAGACCCTGACCTTTTCTTCAGTGGGCTGGATTTAGTTATTAAAGCTTATATTCCTCACGTTTATGTGAACAGGAAACGTATTCGAGGGGAACAGCAAAGATAGAATTCAGCAAGTTAATCATACCTTTCTTTTTCCTTGAAGTTTCTCCATACTGATGTGACAAGTTCAATATCTTGATCTAGTTTTGAAGATTGTTCTCTTTGCTCAATTGTCTTGGCAGTGTTACGTTTTGGTTGGCGTCCGGTAGCTGTAAATTTGTTGATCTTCTCTTGGGTCGGGTCCTTGCTTCTATCGTCCCCAACAATCATAGAAGTAAGCTGAGATATTCTTTTCTGTATATAATCCAGTTCTCTGAAATATACAAGTAATATTTTGTTTCTGCTGGCTTTTCTACGCTTTGGATAGATGTTCGTTGTATAATGGATCAGTGGTATTTGCAGGTAAATATGCTTTTGTCGCATTTAAATGCGACTATGATAGCTTTAACTAAGTAAAAATGTCATATAATATTAACATTTAAGAATGAACACAAGCTTCAAAAGTAACAAAGCTAAAACCAATTACAGCACACCTGAATCTTGAAAAGGTGTTATACGTAAATGTAACTTTCTCATTTCAGAACCTTTATTTGCCATAGGGTTGAACGCTGTAAGTCGTAATCAAACCTGATAAGTTGTGCTTGATTTTCCATAAATGTTTTAAAATCTAATACAAGGTAACCGATAAAAGACCTTGTAAAAACCACAAAATGGTAAGGGTACAGTACATTTCAATAAGAGAAATCGGCTGATATGGAAATTAAACAAACGTACGTTTCCAAGTCGTAGAACTTTAAATGGATTTTCCTAGTATTAGTGGTCAATTCAATAAGTAACTTGTCATTCTTTATGTCTTCGGGTGGTTTCAATTCCATGTGTAGCGTTGCTTCTCCGACAATTATACTTTTATGAAGGTCGTCCAAGATTAGTTTCAAGTACTTGTTCTCCACTTGTAGCTGTGTTGTTTCTCTACAAAAAGTAGATATGAATAATCTTAAAAACGTGAAGCAATATGATGCTATAACACATTTAATAATACTTATTTCATTTTTCACGAACATGCGAACACATGATGATAAAAACGTTTTGAGAATAGGTGTAACGCTGATAAATAGGTTTGTACAGCCAAGAAATGTTATTTATTGAAAAGATGAGTTCTGGTACAAATTAATGTTAACAACTTTAATCTAACACTTTAACAGATATTTAGTTTTATTCAATCGACAGTTAATGTTTTGTAAACAAGACATGAATCTTTTCCTGAAGGTACGAATGCAGTCTAATGGATGATTTGATTAATCAATATCACCTCATACTGACCTTTGCAAATAAAAAACCGGGTATGTCTCGGCTATGATACGCAATTTTGAATACCCATTTCGATGGAATACAAATGACAATAAACAGTGACATTAGTCTTCCATGAGTTACTCGCTGTACGCGTGCTACGAATTATTACCTAGCTATTATCTAATTAAGTCTGGTGATGAAGCGAACACGAATACCTTTACTTCATACAAGATAGCCTATACGTTTTCCTTTCGTTTCAAAGATAATGTAACATTAAGCACAAAAGAGGTAGTACAAAAGTGTCTGGTTTGGTTTGTTTGTCCCATTTGGTCCATGACACCAGTCACAGTCTCTACTCTCACATGACCTTCTTAAACCTTATGAGACAAAAGCATGTTAGCAATTTCATTTTCCATGCATCTGACACAGTCAAAAGGAAGAGTAGAGTCTAAGACGAACTCAAATGCTCAACTAGCGCCTAAAAACAAAAACAGCAATGTATGACCTATCTTAGAGGTAGTAGTACTCGATATTGCTTTGTCATCTGGGTCTATACGGTACCGATCGTTAAACAGTACAGGCTCAGCAATGTTTTCTTGACTGATAGCCAGTTTATATATATATATAAATATATATATATATATATATATATATATATATAAACTATAAAGACGGTAAAAACTCATATAGGTTTGTCTGTGATTGTTTGAAAGATAAACAATTATCCAAACTATCTAATCAAAAAAGACACAAACCTATTCGATTGAAAAGACTTGACGTCAATCTATTGTCATTAGAGCTGAATTGATACTTGAGTTACCTGTTCTGTCATTAGAGGCTTTTTGCACTAGCTGAAGTACAGGAGTGCTCTGATTGTCCCATTCCATATTTGTTTTGAGCATCAACCTGTCCATTATTTTCATAGTCTGTCTTGGACAGAGCTTGTCTTCACATTTACCCCTAAACTGCTTCAAGAATTTAGTTAAACTATTGTAACCCTCAAAATAGTATTAGCTTAAACAGGTAATACCTTTTTTTACTTTGACTCATTTTTGGTGTAGTTATCCTGTATGTTGGGGACGTTAGATGGTCATCTCTTTTCTAAGGCTCTATAAGAACTTTATAGATTTTTGAAAAGTCTAAATTATTTGTCGATGTAAATGCGGATACGGCTTGTCTCTTTCTTTCTTTCTTGTTTTTTTTTGTATATTTTTGTTTGCTGCCTCTTTTCATTTTTGGGTACTTTTATTGGCATATGTAAGTGGGGATATTATGAAGTGAAGGCATCGAAAGTAATTTGTTTTGAATACCCTTTTAAGCAAAACGATAAACATGAGTATATCATCAGTCTGATTTTATGCTTTAAAGCTGCCTCTTTTCGTAGGAGATCTTTTTTAAATGTTATCCAATGCATTGTCTTAAAATGGTATGTTTTATAAAGATGTTTATCCTATTCTCCTTCCAGACCGTGTGACGTATGCTACTTAAAAAAACACTATACATTAAAAGCATGTTTCATTAAAACGCTCTTCTCGTGTACTTCATTTTTTAAACACGAGTGTTCTCGTTGCATTATAAAAAGACGTGTCACCTGAATTAAATTTTAAGAAAATTTCTTTGCGTTTTAAGTTAACGTTGCTTAACTTCATTTTAATAATAATAATAATAATAATAATAATAATAATAATAATAATATTATTATTATTATTATTATTATTAATGACTTTGTACAATACCTAACCTTCTTAAGCTATTAGCGCTTTACAACATCTATAATGATATGACTACTAAAAACAAAAAAATAAAGAAACAACATGAAATTAGAAAACATAAAAGATGCTGAAATTATTTAAGTTAGGAAACAATATTAGATTTTTTAGTTTGCTCATGCGGTCGACAAAGGTGAGTTTTCACTATCTCTTTGTATCTGATTACAATGGCAAATTCGTTCTACGTTGCATGGGCATGGTATACAAACGAACGTTGTCCATATGACTTCCTCGATTTCATAGTGGAATAATGAGCATACGATTGTCAGAAGCGGATCGTACGTATCTTGCTGGTTTGTATATCTGGGTGAAACCAAACAGGTATGTTGGACTGGAGTCCGTCAGTGAAACCTAGTACATAGACCAGTTATGTGTTTTATTCTGGATCGAATGGTTAGTCAGTGTATGGTACAGTTTCAGGTGTAGATATTGAGAGGAACCAAATAGAATTGAGTTACAATGGTCCAGTCTTGAAAGTACTAATGAACACATATGTGTTTTAGTGGCATCAACTGAAATATATTTGCAAATCGAGCTGATGCGTCTCAGCTCAAGATATGCAGCCTTGCATCTGTTTATGATATGTTGGTGCAATGTGAGAGTACTGTCTAGAGTAACACATACGTTTCGTACTGACTGTGTGAATTTAATGTTGGTGTTGCTGATATTTATTGTTTGAGGTCAAGGATGTGAATGGGAAAGTCTTTGTGTTGTGATCAGAACGGCCTTAGTTTTATCATCATTCATCTGCAGCTTGTTACATGTCATCCATGATTCCACATTGTAAATTCACCTCTCCTACTTTAATGGAAACATCAACTTCAGATGGGTGGCTAGATTTGTATGGTTGGCTGTCATCAGCGACCGAACAATTGGTGAGACATTGGATGATGATCTATGACACTTGAGAGCGGCTGAGCAAATAAAATCAAGCGAACAGGTCCAATAACGGTACCCTGTGCAACACCACAACATACTTAAAATGGGCTAGAGTGTAATCCATTTGCAGATACAATTTGTATCTTGGTGATTAAGTAGGACTTAAGCCACTGAATGGCTTTATTATGACTGCTAAGGTCATGATGGTGACGGTGAAGTAATATATCATGGTCTATCGTGTCAAAGGCTGAGACAAATCAAGGAGGGCGAGGACTGTAATCTTTCCGCTATCCATAACAGAGATAATGTCATGAACTACTTTCAGAAGAGTAGTTTCAGTACTATGACATAGGCGATATGCACACTGTACATTGTTAAAGAAAGACTGTTTGAATCCAAATGAGATATAAGTTGGGTTAGAACGCCTTTAAAACAAGTTTTTTTTTATATAAACGGGATATTATAAACTGGGCGTTAGATATGTTAAATCTTTATGGTCGAGTGTTTGCTTCTTCTACAGAGGCTATACAATGGCAGATTTTAAAAATAATGAAACTTTTAATAATGAGAGAGTTAGTAAAGGTAGTAACGGATCAAAGCACTCAAACAGCAGTGATGCTGGAACTGGATCAAGTTCACGTGATGTTAGTGCACTCCTTATCACGATTTTCAGTACTACAGCCACGAAGACAGGCTCAAATGATGCTCACTGTTGTCGCTGTTGTCGCTGAATCTGTATCGGAACTGTATGGTGATGACGAGTCAATGGACATTATGCTGTCCAGCTTATCTCTAATGATTTGTACCTTGTCACGGAAGACATTTGCAAATAGGTCCGGAAGGTCTACTGGAGACAAGGTAGCTGTAAGTTTTGTAAAATTGTGCCTTGTTAGTATTTTCGAGGAACTCTTTGCAGCTGGAACTCTCCAGGATCTGGGTTCTGTAGTGGAATAATTTAGCTAAATGGACTATGTTTGTGACGTTCTTCTTAGCGGTTTCATAGATTTGTTTATGACTAGTGAGTCTGGTGGAAAGTCAACGCCTCTCAGCTTTGCGGCCGTCTATTCTAGCAGTGCCACGCTGGTCCCTAACACTGCTATACCACAGAGAACGCTTTTGAATTGATACTCTGCACTTGGTGGCTGGGACATGTTTGTCAAGAAATAAACGCAGGCAGTTATCGATATGTTCTGCTGTCGGAGGTGAGCAATTTGTTTGATTTGCTTGGATATCATGCACTAGCTTGGTTATATTTATCATACGTGTTAGGAACAGATCTCCAACAATAATCAAGTGGCTTCCTATCGAATTTCCGTACTCTAGGATATTCGAAAACTGATCCAAAAGGAGATATTTAGTCAATTTTTGTTTTTACTAGGAGGAGGGCGGGAGAGGTAGAAAACATGGACTGACTTTTGTTATTGTGTAAATGTTGTTTGGACTAGTTCAAACGATGTGGGACAGACATTGAATGTTGCGTCGTGTTTAAGACATTTTATCATAGAATTCTGTGTGATGATAGCATTTCCACCTCCGCGAGAGTGACAGAAGAGTGACAGAAGAAACGACTTGAATCAGTAACCGGTGGTTGTTAGATCCGAACACTTGGATTCATCACCTTATGTTTTTAACCATGTTTTTGTCGTTGATCAAATTAACTATTTATGTGCGCTGTTCCGGTGGTCCAGCTGACTGGGCATTGAATAATGCAATACACAGTGGCATCTCTGGTATAGTTGACACAACGATTGGCGATTAACTTAGATTTGCACCAATTTATTTAATTTAAAGGCCGAATATTTAAATTGTTCAGCCGCAACGGGCGAATTGGAGATAGGTGGAATTATTCTTCCTCTTCTACGCTGGCCATCTTTGAAACAACATTTCTTTTTCTCGCTTCAGTTTACATTTAAGCGATGATGAATGTCCCAGTTCGTTTAGTCCTGAGCACAATGTAGTATGGAGAGCCAAGGAGTGGTCATTTAAAGCAATTGATGATGGTCCATCATAGCATAAACGGGTTTGCTGGCGATGACGCTATCACGGTCTTTTAAAAAACAAAGTATGTTGTAGCAGTGGAGAAAGACAGCTGAGAAAACTTATAATTGTTCTCGCTTTTGAAACAAGGAGATGAAAAAACACATACGAACTGAACAACGTATGCATAATGAAATAAAACAATGTAGACGACGATAGACAACAAGCACGTATATCATGAAATATTGCACAAAAACGGAACAACTGCTTAAAGCCGGTTAAGTGTCAGCGGTCATATTTCCGGAAGTCCTTACTCGAAACATTTAGTCTAAATTAGCGGCTGGTTTCTATGTACACATTGAAATTATTATATTTATAATAACATACCAGACGTTTGATTTTAATACTGGTTATACTAATTAGTTGGAACACACACACACACACACACACACGCAGACGCACACACACACATACACACAGACACACATATTTGTGTGTGTGGTTTATGTTCTTCCTTCGATTTTCGGAGCTGAGATTGATAGTTAAATGAATTCGGGGTTTTATCGAAAAAGAAAACATAATAGGGATGGACATGAATGACATCTAGATATTGCTCAGGGGACAAGAAGAACCTAGGTTCACATCTTAGAAATATAAGTTTTGGCAATTTTTCATACGGAATAGGATGGGCATGTTATTTGTATCATTCCCGTGGGTTTGATTTGTTGATGAGAATTCCATTCGAGTGAATATTTTTTACATTTCATTAATTTAATTTTTTGGCTCGAATGGACTTTTCAACATTGGAGCAATAGACGCATAGGTTCAGATTTTGTATTAGTGTTTGTATTCAGATAGCACGAGTAATCTGTAAATGCACATAACAGAATAAAATGCATCTTATGCGTAACTGTTCTGCCGTACTAATTTACACTGTTGTAATTAGAGAAATTTTTATAAAATTGTATTTCAACCCACTAAATTCAGATTTGTGATTGTTAAGCAAATGACATGCAATTTTGGAATGACTTCATTACACGGTCGAATACAATGTCAGCTGCTGCATTGATGAATATGATAGTTACAATATTCATTGATGCAGTATTATCCGATTACCTTACCCAAGACTTTCTAACAATTTGCGAGATTAAATATTGATACATTCTTGCTTGTTTTACTCATAAAAGAAAACTATGGCTTGACTTATACAATGCACGTTTCGCAGATGGACCATAGCTTTGTACGAACTATAACCGTCGCTTAAGATACCTTTTTTGTTCCTTGCAAAGACTTGCAACTTTCAGTGCGTATTTGTAGCATTCGCCAACTGCCTCTTTCTGCCGTTCACTTGGCTTTGGGAATGGTTCAGTGTCGCGATTGGTTTCTAAAATTTCTATGATAGCTCTAAAACTCTCTACCATAAAACCCATTTCAGTATCGCATTGGGCTCTGAAAAATCGGAAGGATGACTATTATAGATATGCAAAATATGGCTGTTGATGAAATATTTCATAAGAAATGTTGGTGCTATATTATAAAGGCTGACGTTAAGGTGAGGAGGATGGATAAGAAGATTAATAAAACCGATGCTTAAGCACTGAATATTCTGTGGTTATTTCTATTTTACGACTTAGTAGACTAGTTTGTGCTTTGGTGGGGGCAGTAATTAACTTAAACAACAATTACTTTGATCAGCAAACAGGAACAAACTTAAGCTCAGGTCCAAATATGTTCATAATATAGACAGTTAGGGTAGAGATTGAATCAATGCGTGCTTTTTTATAGGATTTAGAATTGCGTTCGTGGAACACGTTTACCGCAGCAAAAATGTTTAAAATGACTTTTAAAACAACATCTTAAATACATATCTGCGATAGACCAACAAACCATATATACATGTTACCAAACCCGAGTTGTTAAACTTTTACCACATTAAAATGTCACATTTGTATTGACTTTTAAAATGATAAGCAAAGGAACATGCTAATTATCTGTCAAGAAGGAATATATATGCAAGATTAGTTCTAAGACGAACTAATCATTCTTAATTTAATCCATACCTAGGCTGCCATAATGCTATCATAATTTCAGTTTAAACAAACAAAATAAAACAATATAATAAATATGACCTTCTCGAACGTATACTCAAAAGTCATGGGATATCAAAGATGAATACAGTTGTATGCATTCAAGAAAGCATTACAGTTCTGATCCATTGTTAAAAATATCTAAATCAAACTCTGCCTATCCTAATGTCATTCCAATTAATTCAATACGAAATATAGTATATTCTATTTTAATTTCTTTATTGATGTTCTTCTTCAGAGTATAGTGAGTTTCCAGAAATTAATAGGTTTTTTTATTCTTGAAAAATATGACATAGATAACATAAATTTTAGCAGTAATTTTGGTGTCCTTTTCTAAAAATGAACAAATATACCGTTAAAAGTCCTCACTTCTGAAGGGTAATCCATCGTTATATACCTTCTGAACATTTCCATTTGACTTTCAGACATTACATAGTTTGGAAAGTAGAAATAAGGTAGCAACATTTGTTGGAGTGTCTGATTCATTACTATAATTTAGCGTCAAATAATGTTTACAAAAAATCCATTTTCAAACCTAAGTGACGTTAAAGATGAGCAACACAAATATCAACTATGGATTTTTTTAAAACTTATCTTTGAATCTTTCATACTTGAAACCACCGTTTTCATGCTTTCTTAGAATTCTGCTGCATAATCTCACAGTTAATGTGTGTAAACGTTAGGCTAAACTGCCTAATAGTATTACTTGCTATTGACATGTATGCGGCTGTAACGTTCCAGAGTAACAAGCATTTCGATATGTTAATTGTATCATATCAGCAATAATTTATTAACTTAACATTGACCTAATGGAACTATGAGATATTGAAACGAGTAATACCACACATGCTATGGGTATCGATAGACAAGGCTAGAGTTGTTGACAGTTGTTTAAAAACAATACTGCGATGGTCTGTTCATTTCTCAGACAAATTGACATTGTATTGATTGTTGATCTTTACAGAGGGGTTGAGTGGCATTTTATTTATAACATAGGTCACAAAGGAAAACCTGTTGCGTTATATGACTACCTGGCATTAAAGGTAACGAAAATAACCAACCGATACAAAACAACAGGTATATGAACTGGTAAAATCTCTCCTGTCCCATGTTCAGCTTACTTGAAGCATTTAGGCTAAATAGGTGTTTGGTTTCGATGCACATAGTGAGATTAGTTTATTTAAAATGACAACTAAAGCTTTGATTGCAATGTTGATTATAACTAATCGGTTGGAATTAAAAACAAATATTTTTTTATTTGAATGTCGGTTCAATCATGCAGTACACCTCGCCGTAATGTATGATAGGTTGTTAATGTAATTACCTCACATATGATGCATGAAAGTAATGCATTAAGTGATTGTACAAAGCTTAACTCTTCTTTGATGTTCTCAATAAGGCTTAGGAATATTTTGTGAATAGATTTTCTGGATAATCAGATTGTCACTATATTAGTTTACAAAAACTGGAACCAATGTATCCATTCAATATTGATTCCTTATTTGAGCTTAATATTGAAACCGTTCAGGACTTATATGCAGATTTCAAGTTCATTTTTTTCTCAAAAGAAAATTTATACATTTAGTGGTTAATTCTCATTTCAAATTTGACTTGAAGATTGCAATATTTAATTTATGTCATTTTTAAGATAATAACACCTGATTTGGATGAAGGGAGTTTTGTGTTTTATTAACATCTCGGTGTTTTGCCTAATGTTGTCGGGAAAGTACTGCCGTCCGAAAATAAGAACCAACAATTATGTGAAACATTCATTAGAGACATTACATTGTTTATTTTCTGTTGGATTAATTGATTACTTTGTAGTTTTGTGAAGTCATTCAAAGACATTCTGGATTTCATAATTGTGTTATATCAGGGCATTTAAGACCATTAGATTTGAATCGAAAACATTATATTTTGGACCTCTGATGGAGCATTCATGATTTCTTTAAATTTAGTTCCCAATTATGTAAGATATTTTTTGAATTTTCTTCTCGTATTGTAGGTATTAAATTGATTTTTGCGTTTTCCTAATTTCTCGGTTTCACATTTTTTTCTGATTAAGACTTGGCAAGTCATGCTAGTGATATATGTATGTAATTATATATATATATATATATATATATATATATATATATATATATATATATATATATATATATATATATATATATATATATATATACCTTGTGTTTTGTTCAGATGGTGCGGCGGCAAAAGTTTCATCTCCAACATTACCCGTCGAATCCGTTGCCTATAAACAAACAACATATTAAAATATGTGACCTGTACGATTATGAAAACAAGAAACTCCTTGAACAGAGTACTGAAAACGTACAGTGTTCATATACATTTATGTTCCTTCGCTAAGTACAAACTCAATTGACAGGTCTGTACAAACTTCATTCAAACTCCTCCCCACAACACTGGATAGATGTAGTCAAAGGAAAAGGAATTATTACTACGTACAGTTTACGTTCAAATATTAGCTTTAAATCACTGTTTTGAGGTAGCGGAGAGAACATTAATTGTACGTCACTGACGTAATTGTCTTTTCCATAAAAAATCATGTGGGAAACTTACAAATCATGTAATTAGCATGCTTTAAACAATAAAAAGTTCTCAAAGACTAAAAGTGAATATCGGACAGAACATTAATCATACGCCACTGTGTACAAGGAACGTAAAGAAAACATTGACTGAAATGACTTTACCCCACACAAAGTACTTTTTTGGAGGCAAGAGGACGTGAGCGATGCCTTCGCATAAACGTTTTATATTTGATATTTGTTTGATGATTATGAAGCTTTAATCTCTGTTATTCATTATGTCCATAGTGGACTTCACTTTCAGGTTTTAATTTGCCTGAGTGCCAGGTTCAGTAATGACCTTCTGTTGACGATGTTAAACCTGATTAATGTGAGATTATTAAACAACATAATATTGTTCCATACACAGTAGTCAACAGACTAATACAAATTTTACTATGATAAGGATTACTAGACTTAGTAAAGGGAAAATTGCACAATGAAGCATACCTGATATAATGCTCAATAAATAAATTGTGTATTTAGATTGCAAATTGCTTATTTGTATTGTATAAGCCATCGCTTCAAGCTTGTGATGCTGATTACATCTTATATTATGAAGATTACATACCAATTATAAGACATCACATTTGAAGGCCAATTTATGATAAGCTGTAATTAGATCATGATTCCACAAACTGACACATATATGTCGATTTATCTAATCACGGTACAATTCTTCGAATGATGACAATTGTACGCGGAGCCTAATTGTCATTTGTATCATAAAAGAGAATTAACAATCACTTCAGCCTCCATCCTAAGTTTATAGCTTT
Source organism: Unio pictorum (assembly GCA_030141615.1). Classification (NCBI taxonomy): domain Eukaryota; kingdom Metazoa; phylum Mollusca; class Bivalvia; order Unionida; family Unionidae; genus Unio; species Unio pictorum. The sequence continues at coordinate 3,500,074 of JARLTB010000269.1, forward strand.
ACGATATGCTAATGTGACCTTGACTCGGCAATGTAATAAACACGTTGAGTTGTACTGCAAGTATTGTCTTGGACATTCCTAATTTGATAATAGAATATAAACAACTGAACGGAAAGGCTTGACATAAAATATTACTTCTTTGAATCATATTTAGATACGCACAAAAAAACAGACCATATCGTTTTCGAAAGTGTCATTTTTACGTTCAGAAGAGTTTTAAGTATAAACTGACCAAACTATTTCGGATCTCTTTGATCTGTTTCCAAATGACTGGGTTCTTCGCGTTAAGTGCATTCTCAAGAGCTTTAAAATATGGTTCTATATCCATATTCCTGGGAACTCCATCCTGAAATAGATATTAACCTTTAATAAAAATGACCAGCAAATGAAAGTCTATAAGATATAAAACAAAAGCAGACAAGGATAGTACACGAACCGCTTATATATTTATTACGTTCTGAAATTGTTCCTGAATTATTTCATACATATAATAATACATAAGAACCCGACGGTTACAAAACCACGACACCATTAGTGTATATAACAATAAACATAAAATTAATGAATATCACTATCAGCATAGACTGCATAGAAAGACTCTAAGCTCTTATAACCGTATATGTCTCCAAAACGACATCAATCGATTTTGGAGCAAAGATATGTGAAAAGCAGGAACCATAGTGTATTATAGTGTTCTGTATCGATTCCAATTCGCGATGCTTGTTCTTTGTTAGAGGTTTCTTTGAGACTAACAATTTGAACTGAAACGTATTCGGCTCTTCAACAATAACTGATGCGACACCTTATAACATAGACAACCTGCAGCTTGTCTTCCATGGCAAAAAAGATACTATATTTTAACTGTAAACGAGACATCTTAGGAACAGCCCAAAATACAGTGTTCCAAAGTGTATAAGCATGCATCAAACATATCTGAGTTATCCTACTGAAACATTTAAATCTGGACCACTTACAGCTACGTTCCTAACAAACAGTCTGAATGTAGTTATTGTAATATTGTAATACATTTGAAAGCTGATTTCTGGGAGCAATATAGTGTGGTCCATATGTCACAACTTATTAGAAACAATATGAAAGTAGTGGTATTGATAAGCACATTATTTGAAAGAGACACTTCGAATACCATTCCCTCTATTCAAACTGCAATATATTTGCATGTAACATAACAGAAAAATGATTTAAAAAACAAAATGGTCAACTAACATATACCACAATATAACTTTTTTATATGCTGATGCTTGCTGCTCATTATAATTGTGAGGATGATGGTTGCGCTGGTTCTGGCGGTGACTGACATCTCTAACATCATGTGTTTGTCAAAATAGAGATAATTATTTTCATCATTGGCCTTATAATATTCATGATTATTATGATGTCCATCATTTCCATGTACATATGTTTAGTATTCCATCATTATTAGTATTATCATTATCTTCATAAGATATAAAGGGCAAATTTATACAATATAAGAAGAATATTAAAATATTGTTTTCTGAGAAATTGAGGACTTAATTTTGGTTTATAAATATGACACTAAACATTGGCCGCTGAATAGCTAATGCAGGTGTAAAGCGCGCCACTTCAATCAAGGTTCTAATACTGGTATACTGTCAATAATTGTGCGATGGCATTCACTTTGTATCATGTGAGAAGGCTAAACCATGCATCATCTATTCAATTATCATGAACTCTTGTCAATCATTTAGCAATAGCATTTACTTTGTATCATGTGTATACAATATATTATTCGCTAGATACATAATACTTCATTCTAGCGTAAAAGCGAATAGCAATTTAATTTACTATTGAAGATAATGATCAGATCGATAGATCGACGGAGACCTTTAAGATGTTGATAAGGGCTGTCAATTTAGATTTCACATCTTTTGGAAGTCCTTTGTTCTGTTCTTTCAGAGTCTCGAGTTTGGATACAGCAGATTTACGATCCTGGTCCATACTTCATAAGATGCGTTGATTGATCTGAGAAATAAAGTAATACACATCAGTTAGGTAATGTTGTGAATTATTATTTAGTTATTCGGTATGTGGATGAGCCATCTACACCAGTCACAATAAAAACCCGATGGACAAACTGTGAAACATGGCAAACGACATATGCAACCGATAGCTTTTGTAACGGGTATTATTTTTGTCAGCATTGTCAGCATTTTGTTGACTGAGCAAAATTGTATAAAATTGTATTTCCACCGATCAGCTACCTTAAGAATAGCTTTCTGGTATATCAAGCCAGTACGATTTAAATAGCGAAATACAAAGTTTAAGTTCAAAACAATTCAATTTTGAGCGTCAAATTAGCGTTATGTTCAGGAACCTAGTGCACAACACACAATGTGGTAGCAAGCACTGTATGGATTCAGCGAGAACGATTGATATAGAGATGCTTATTACCATCCATAAACACATGATAACCCTTAAACTTTACTTTTGTCTGAAGAGATCCAACATAAGCGTGACGAATATGCTCTTTAAAAAGTGGAGGAAAAATTAGTCTATAAAACTTCATAATATCAATAATTCGTTATTTTATATAACTTTCATCTCGCTCCGGTGGCCTAGTGGTTAGAGCGTCCGCCGCGGAAGCGGGAGGTCGTGGGATCGATCCCCGGCCGAGTCATACCAAAGACTTACAAAAATGGTACTAACAACTGCCTCGCTTGACGTTCAGCATTAAGAGGTTAATGTTAGGACTGGTCGGCCTGGTGTCAGGATAATGTGGCTAGGTGGGACATCATGCTACATGTCTACGGCATGATGCCCCAGTGGTAGACATCACTAAAAACTGCCTCACTGCAGACATGGTAGCGATATGACTGAAAAATTGTTAAAGTTATGTTAAAAATCCTAATTAAAACAAACTCTCTCTCTCTCTCTCTCTCTCTCTCTCTCTCTCTTTCTCTCTCTCTCTCTCTCTCTTTATATATATATATATATATATATATATATATATATATATATATATATCTATATATATATGTCATCATTTTGGCGCGACAGTTTTGACGCAGAGCCTGTTTTGACGCCGGCCTTTTTGGCGCTTATTAACATGAAGTTATTTCGCAATAAAAAATAATACATTGTTGGTACACAAAAAAACATTTTTTTAAAGCAGGCTATGCTGGTACTTCTGCATCAGAACTCAAACAATATCAGTGGTCGTGTGTAGATGGGTCTTGCACTCGTTCGTCAACTCACATTGCCAGAACTTCTTCGAATGGTCTACACTGAACTTGTTGAACACGTAGAGATATCCGTCGTACATAAACGTATCCTTGCCACGCTTCGACTGTATATTTTTCATGTTAAGGTTGCAATAGAATTATATGTGATATATTTATCAGACTATATATTTTGCAACGCCGAGCAGTGCTTTACAAATAATTCGCAACGTGGATTAGTGTCACTCGTGGAGTTATAATTAGCAAACTCTATCAGTTATCAGTACGGTAGGTTAGCACGATGTTGTATGTTGGCACGATGTGACAAGTAATTAGTCCTACTTACCCAGTATTTAAACCATGTCGGTAATTAGCACACCAAAACGGATATGTGTGTGTGTGTCTTTATATGAAAGGCGCACATATTCATTAGTTCCTGATGGTATCATAAAATATCATATTTTGCTTCGGAGTCTAAAGTGTATTATCAAAAGAAACTCACAGGTTACTTCTCAAGCTGTTAAAAGAAATATACGTTGTTAGGATAAATCTAGTATATTTCACATTTTTTATATTAGTATACCGATAATAGATTTTATGTAAAGGTTCGCAATTTATAGGTGTGACAGGCATATAAAGAAGCTAATACACCTTGCGTGCTTTATGATTCTATAGACCTTTCGTAGGAATCAAAGATGTGGATGAAATTAAGATTTGTATGATTATAGCGCCTATAATAATTTTGAAAACAGACATACAATCGGCACCTTTTGTTAACATTCAAAGCGCACAAAACAAAAGCAAATAGGATAACTCATCAAATGGTACATTTAACTGAAGGCATTGCACAAATCTGATATCATTCTGACTTACAAAAGATGCGATTGCTGTGAAGATCACCAACACTTGACTAAACGTGTTATTGCGAAAATATGGAAAAAAGATGTGAACATATATTAATGTTTCATCACAATATATCATGTGCTGAAGTGTGCACAAATACGTTTATTGTGGACAGATCGTTCACATGAAACCCTATGATTTTTATATGGTTTGATTGTTGTTAATTGTTGTTGACAATGCTTATATTCCTTATCATTTTGCACATTTACTAGAGGTCACGTATGCATGTTTCGACAAGAATACATTTTGATTCTCAAAATGTAAGTAGTACTATAAACACGACATACTATTATCGATCCACAAGATTACAATAAAACAAATAAATAGACCATATGAATTTATTTTGTAATTCAAACATATATACTGTATGACTTCAGGTGTGCGTATCAACGAAGTTTCAGGAATTCAGTGTTACTCATGAAAAATGCATAATCCCAAACACAAGGTCAGCATTTCACAATACTGCTGTTTAAAAAATCTTGTCGTATTAGAAGTCACAGTTCCAGTTGGTACAATGCTTTTGTTGTTTCAAAGACTGTAATGTATTTCAATGCAGGCAATTTGCTTGGAGACATTCAACATTACACTTTTCAAATCCGTGAATCAAATCCGTGTCGACACTCCTTATCATAGATGTCGACATATGAATGTGGTGGATGTGAAAGTTTAAATTAGGAATTTTCTTTTTCCGAGCAATATGAATTACTAGTTCGTCACATATCATGCACTAGTATTGCTCATTGTATCTGCAAGTAAGAAAAAACATAACTTAAAACAAGTATACGCATGCCTGTTCCTATAGTATCCCAACATGATTATGTTTGGACTGGTTTACAGACAACGTATCCTTCAATTGAAAATCGGCTACTTCTTGCCAGGCTGAAATGACGAACAGCATTTGACAGTCTGGCAGTTAAAAGTGACCCATCGCACAACTAATGTACTACAATAGGAGTGGATCATCTGCCACGTTCTAGTCTCCAAACAAAACGTTTTTTTCTGTAATGGCTCAAGTAAATATGTTACCAATGTACACACACCTGTAAAAGCAATTGCAACGGCACCGTTAATAAACTAATGTGTATTTTGAACTGCTCTCAAGCCCGTAGTTATTGCAACTCATAATAAAGAACTTGGCATCACTTATACATAAGCACTAACTAAGAATGCATAAATACCTTACAGATTTAGAATTGTAGGTATTTAACTGATTGTGGAAATGTCGTCTGGTGTTATTCAATACATGCCATGTCGTTTAAGGTGTGTGATTTGGATTGTTGACGAAGTTTATACTGATGTGTAGCACTGGAGCATCATGTAGCAGACATGGAGCATCATGTCCCACCCAGTTACATTATCCTGACAACCGGCCGAACAGTCATAACACTAACCTCTTAATTCTGAGCGCCAAACGAGGGCAGCTGTTAGTACAATTTGTGTAAGTCTTTGGTATGACTCAGCCGGGAAATCGAACGCACGACCTAACACATCCATGGCGGACGCTCTAACTAATAGGCCGCCGGACCGGTTCCATGTCGTTTAATAAAATGTTCTTCGTAAGTCTAGCTAGATGTTTGTCAGGTGTTGATCTCCATGATCCAAAACTATCGTTATGAATCGTTGGATGCAACTACAGCGTCCAAGAGGTTCCAAAAGTACACAATTGTTTGCAAATGGTCGGTGTGTCTGTCAAATTGTGTCTGTCTGTGTGTCTCTCTCTCTCTCTCTCTCTCTCTCTCTCTCTCTCTCTCTCTCTCTCTCTCTCTCTCTCTCTCTCTCTCTCTCAACGCTTGCTGCCTTGAGGCCCGCACATCCTAGGACCGGGCTTGATAGCAATTGAAGATAAAACTTTCTCTATGAAGGTAATATGTATGTATGTATGTATGTATGTATGTATGTATGTATGTATGTATGTATGTATGTATGTATGTATGTATGTATGTCATAATCCCTTTACATTGGATAAGCGTATCATGCTTATAGACTTACCTACTGTTTAGATCAGCATGTATGAAAATCAAAGAAACATGGCTTAGTTACAATGTCAATAACACCAACGTCGTTATAATGGCCCCTAGATTTCCAAGAATAAAATTAAACTATCCGGGCCACTACATTGAAGCATTTATGTATCAATTTACAAGGAAGTAAATTATTTGTAATCTGTGTGTGTGTGTGTGTGTGTGTGTGTGTGTGTTATTGAAGCCGATATTAATACATTATAATATTTATAGTGCAATTATAGTTGCCACCATAATTGGCATTTCTCTTCAAAACATAATTTATATTTATGGCTTCTAATTTCCTTTTGCAAAAAAAGTCAAACGTTTACATACCTTTTAAAATGTGATTCTTCTTGTGGACTTTTGCTCAATGTGTGATGTAGAGGAATGAACCCTTCTTCAGACTTTTCGCAAGGTGAGATAACCTGGTTTCGCACAGATTTTAGACCCGTGGCCCAATTCGCGGTACATACACACTATGATTGACTTTATGACCGTCACAATCCCTTCCCAATGGATAAATTTACCCTGCTTATAGACTTACCTACTTTCAAGATCAGCATGTGTGAAATCAAAGAAACATGACTCAGTTACATTGTCAAGAATACCAACGTCGTTAAAATGGCCACTAGATTTTCAAGAAAAGTTAAACAATCCGGGCCACTACATTCAACCATGTATGGAATAATTTACCAGGAAGTAAATTATTTGCTTAGAACTTTAGATTAACTCATAGCGCACACTGCATACTTGCGCGATTTAGTCTCTGATAATCGCTCGTTACATTTGGCAGTATTCCAAATACAAGTCAATAACTGTGGGATCATAACTGATACATCACTGTAAACACATTTTTAGTTATAAGTGAAAAATGTTTTTGTCTTTTGTGTACTTTGATGGTAAGGTGAATTGAAATAGTACGTTTTTACATAACTATAGTTGTGTATGCATGCTTCAGTACATTTGGGATGGGTGGGTGGGTGAAATGCACACAATATACTGATCAAAGAAATCCGAGTACGGTGAACCATTATGATCATAACTGAGGTTACTTGTGTGCCGTTATCATTTTACCTTACTTTCATAATTGCCGTAATTGTTTACAAAGACCATCCTAACGACACGTCTTTCCAAATAAATACAAATATTGCCAGTCGCAAATTCGCTATAAAAAGATAGAGTTTTCAGCTTCCTTGACCACTAGGACGAATGAAGTTATGTTATCGTCCTGAGTTTGTAGTATGACCTGCATCGTCTATCCTGCCACATGCGTTATTCACCCGATTAGAACATCCTCATTTACCAAATGTCATAAATCAAAATCTTGAACACTATTACAGCAGTGAAATACATTTCTTTTCTTTTCCTGTCACCATTAAAACATTTAATATAGATGAGTCGTATGCTGTATACTTGAGTGGTGTTATTATCTTTATTGTTTTAATTATATATATATATATATATATATATATATATATATATATATATATGGCATATAGAAAGAAGGGGTGTCATTCAAAGCTTCATATCGTTTTATCGAAGTCTTATCATCTATGCACAGGCACAGTTTTGTTTCTTTATTGAAAGTTTTAATCGTGGTTCTCGCACAGAAAGCGCTCTATGCTCCGTATTAAACGACTTTGCATGTGCAGTTGGTTGATCTTTCGATCATATTTCTACCATAATCTCTAAATCATTTGGGTCTAATGACACATTTTTGTTACTTAATAGCGGGTAATAAATCCCATTCCACGTTATAGATCTTTTTGTAGAAAAGAGCATATCTTAGGTATCACAACCAAATGGAACCCTCCCAAAATTCATATTCACTCAACCGTCATAACATTTCTCCAAGTTTAAAAGACCCATTCGTCAAGAAGGTTTCAATGATCGTTACTTGTCAAATGTACACTCACTTCGTACATTCAGATCATCAATTAGCTAGTTTCATTAAAAGCCTTAAATAATGTTTATGTGATAATTTACCGAATAATCTAAACATACGTTTAACAAGTAATATCGACAAAGATAAAGAAATTGAGATTCCATTGACTGTAACATTGATTGAGAAGTTGCGAATGATGCGAATAAAGTTAGACTCTTAGTCGGAATGCTTTAAAGTGTAAGCTGTCCTTTTACAATTTCTATTGATTCATCTTTTTAAACAGCTGAGGTGTTCCGCATGAAAGCAATCCGTATGCATTTCAGGCATGATCTATCGGATTGATCAAGACGATGTGAATGAGATTGTGTCAATACCGCAAACATCTTCTCCTTTCCCTGCACCGACCGTAACGGTGTAAAGGCTTCTCGTTAACTATGTTGGGGTATCGCGATCCCAATAATATTATATTAAATTATTACAGAAGACCCAACCAGGCTCATTTTTGTCAGATATTGAAGTAATGATAAAGAGATTCAACACTCCGAGCCCTCAGTCAACGATGCCGACAGTTAAATTATTGAATACACAATTATGTAAACTTCAAATAAAATGCAATTAAGTATCATTCAATAACCGTCATTTCTCAATAAAATTCAAATTTAAATGGCTATCTCTCGGCTTTTACTCGACCAAGTGACGGCCTATTTCGTCATCTGTATTATGCTTCTCTGGACTGGTTCTCCAGTTCCCTACAGTACATCTAAATTCTGCCTCCCAAAGACTCGGGACCAACTGCATTAGTGTATTTCCCTCAGTCGCCTACAGTTCCCCTGGTCACTAAAAGCGTCTTGTACGAACAAACGAGGGCATTAGCATATCATATTCCCTTAGCTATCTAAACTCACACTAAACAACAATATCATCAGATAAGTCATTACCTTCTTTGGTCACGCATTCGTGCACATCGAAATACCCATTATCTCTGATGTGGTATATATATATATATATATATATATATATATATATATATATATATATATATATATATATATATGTATATATGGTTTAGCGACTACTTACGTTTACGAGTGGATGTTGATTCACCCCTGATTTATATAATAGGCAGACATTCTCCCCTACCCTGCTGTCTGTCTAGGGTGGATTTACGACCCCACCCCCTTGATCTTACATTGATCCAAACACAGGATTTGATCATTTACCTGTGAATATGTTTTGTCCATGACTTGGCCAAAGTAAGGCGTCTGTCATGAGTTTCTATGACCATGACAAATAACTGGCTTGACAGATCATTGCTTGCCGGACTCACTTTAGTACATTATGACGTGAAATTATTAGCTTCAGGGTCTAGCAAATACATGTTGCAATCTAGTTAGTTTCCTTACAACGTGACAAACGGTGTTGCGTTTATGTTAGATCTTCGGGGATCTGGCAAGATGGCCTTATTGTCACAAAATGTGTCTTGATTGCTTATATTTCTTTTTCGATGCACGAAATGGTGGCGTTGTCATTACATCTCTTATTTCCTTTTTCGTGATTCTTTAATTTTTTTATCTTTCATTAATCTGTAAAAGTATTTTTCCTAACTAATGAAAAGACATTGTACTTATATGATTTAACCCCATCAGACATGGGGAAAACACACCTATAGAGACTTTGGTATGTAACATAATTTAACCCCGAGTTAGAGATATACTGAATACGTAGTTCGGGCTGTAAAAGCAACCGTGCTCCAAATAAAATGGGTCCCACACCCCATCATCTTCTCCAGGATCAGTGACTCGCATATTTATAAGCTTACCTATTTCCAAGATCAGCCTGCTTGAAATTGAATGATTAACTAAACAAATAAGACCGATTTACACACTAAAACGCATGCCAACCTTCAGACATCCAAGAACTCCGAAATAAAATAAATCCCTACGCCAACATGCACCCCTGTTTATAACAATTCGCGAGGGATTAAATTGGATGTTTAAAGGAGGAAGTAAATTACAGCGTTAACGGAATACATGTTACTGAGCTCGATATGAATTTCTAGATTGTCGCTTATTGATACAATGTACATTACTCAAAACTCCAGTCATTGTTAATATATACATTATAATGACTAATGGTCTCTATTAACTATCTTTATATGAGCTATATCTATGACGAATAACATTACCAATACCACCGTATTCATTTTGGCAATTTTCTATCTCTTGAGTCTGTGTTAAACTATACCGAATAAAATAGATTCATGTACAAACAAGATATGTTTAATACAGGATAATAGCCTCATGCCATAGTGAGAAAACGGATATCTAAATAGTGGATAAAAATTGTTTTACCTAAACTAAAATTTTAAATCGCAAACAACAAATAACACACTTATTTTACAATTTCGATATAGTATCATTTTTATAGCATTCCTTGCATTTTGAATGTCACTTCTTTTTTTAGAGAGACTTTGTTGTATGTAGTGGGAAATTATTTTGAAAATATAATGTATTCAATATTTTCGAGTGCTGTCCTGTCTGTAAAAGTTTGGAAATTACTACAACATTACAACGGTAGCTTTCTCATATAGTCATAATCTGATTATAAAAACTAATTTGTATAACTTGCCTTTATTCAACTTACAAATAAATGCAGTTAGTGTATATGTAGATATAGAAATAGAAGGAAAATTGAATAACGTGTATGAAAAGTGAACATGTTATTGATTGCAATTCCTTTTCACAAGATAATCATATAGCAATGGAAATAAACTGTATGAACGACTGTCCGGTTTCTTAATTGGTAAGTGGATAGAATTAGCTATGTCGGTGCTCATCGCAGCGGGTTGTAGGACTGAAATAATAAAGTCAGTCAGAACATGTTTTAACTCGGCGTATAAATACCAATATATGTACTATTAACAATGAGCCCTTACGCATGTATAGCTTGAACACATTGTACCTGAATCAATAGATCGATGACAATGTAAAAACATCATACAAACATATCGATTGTACTATCAACCATGCTTTCCTTAAATAATACTTTATCTGGTATTAGCCTGTGACATTTACCTGGAATAAAAATTTGTTTCTTCTGTCAATGCTGTTTCTAGTAACTAGTGACGAAAATAACCCTGCTGGAGTTATCTTTCCAGACTACAATTATGGTTGAGATAAATGAAACTAGCCGTATGAAATATTTACATATCCATCAAGCAACAAATTAATCCAGCCGCATGCAGTGGCTTTCCTTAGGGACTTATTGATTTTTCATTCCATGCACAGGCCTCAGTAACATGAACATAGCAAGAAATTTCGCCACTACCCTAGCCGCTCCAACCATCAACTTCATTGAGGGTTTCCTCTCCATAACAACGTTTAAAGTTGTTGGAGATAAATAGCTGGGTTTATTAAATCCACTCAAAAGAAATATAGTACAACTTTCCCAGTTGCATATGTTACGAATGTTAAATTGCTTTGGGTATATGGTGATTTTATTATAAATATATATTACTTTAATATTCGCACTCTCTCCCATTTGTTTTGTACTGAGTTTTAAAACGAGAGCATCAAGACTGTAAACAAATGCCTAAACGTAATGTCTTCGTTCAGCAATTTATACTTTCTAGGCTTCTCCTCGCGATGGGTTTCCAAGCACTGTCAACCTATTCACGTTTCAATGAAAACTGAAGCTCCCGTTGTAATCATGCAGTCAGACTCCTCATTTATCTCGTTTCTAGAATAGGCCATTGCAATAACAACTGTGTACTCTGCGTCAAATATCTGCAATGTCTAGTTGTATACTACTGCATGTAGTTCAAAAGAGATGTAACTCCAAACGTTACTGAATAATGCGACGTCTCAAAGACGGTGATCTAAATCTCTTGCGATGCTTTGAAATCGTAAACTCGTTTTATTAAGGACTCCCAGCTGATTTGAAACGCCAACAAATGGACAGTGTTTGGAACTCACTAGCGACAATCATGTTAAAAATTATAATTAGGTAAAGTAAATGACTAAGTTTTGTTCATTTTTTTGTGTTTTAAAAATGTAAGGTGTACACACAAACGGAAAGATGTGCGAGTACTTTACACCTAACGCGGTAAAGACGGCATATGTTAAGTTATACATACGAGTTAAGAATTGCAAACTGCAGATATAAAATACTTATATTTCCAAATAAATAAAGCATCGATATGAAATATAAAATAAAACTACATTCTCAGTTTGCATTGATTTAAAGGTAAATGTTACAATTTATTTTATATCGTAGAAAAAACGTATCTCACACTTGGCGAATGCCACTATATTTTACAAGCAATTTACATTTACAGTAAAATAGTGGTCATATATTTATCAATTTCCCATCTCTCTGGTAGACTTCAACATAATTTAAATCGTAAAAAGTACTAACACTCCACGTGTCACCTGTAATGCAATGTCGTGAAATAAACCACATTATATTACAATCAGACAAATCTAATGAAGATAGGTCACGTTTATAAGAATATAATCCTCAGTAACAGCTGATTGGTAATTATGACAATATATAATATAAATAAAAAGTAAATACAGATATGATACCATAATTTGTGATATATGTTTTATACATTTTTCAACATTTTCTTCAATCACAAACGAATTCAGTTATCAATACAATATGAATTAAAGCAAGTATATGTCTGTTGGTAGAGTTGTTCTTTCAATCGAAACCAGATATATAATGCATACAGAGGTAATAGCACTTTCAGTCAATGAGGTTTTGGTTTTAAACATAATTTATTGCATATATTAGGAAAGCAAACTATTAGTACAAGATGATCTTGTTTCTGTTATTCTAGTCAGTTGTTAAATCGTTTAATAATTTTGAACCTTTTATGTTGTAACATCTTGCAGCCAGCATATCGTCATTTATATCACGAACTAAATGATTATTTTAAAGAAAATCCTTTACGATACTTCTCTTAAAATAAAACCGAAAGAACTAATGTTTATGAGGGGGCCGGTCAATGATACATAACAAAGATCGTGTGCTAATGTTGAGTATTAGATCGTTTGAGACGCAGATCATAATACCACCACTGTCACGGAATTGTACAAACTCTTTTATTTATTAAATACATGTGCTAGAATATTTCGTTTCTGTCGTACAATGATACCCGAGAGTGATTAACGAATATTGTGTCATATTTCAAAATAGTAAGCTCAGTCCTTCATATGCCGCACGTGCGAAGTGCTTTTGATGGGGAAAACCGAATGCCTTCAGTGCACATACAATATATGTGTATAAATACCTCACTTCATGTAAATCTCTTAACATTTACGGATTGTCCACTATAATGATTGCGCATCTTCAGCTGTAAAGGCATCTAAGTTTATTAGTTTCTTGTATATACGATCTCACTGTTGTACTTCCACTCAATTTTTAAAAAAATGTTTTCTAGATTTGGTTTACGCAGAATAATGCACACATTAAAAGTATTGTTTACGACTTAGCGAATGATTTATATTAATAATATAAGGCTACATTTCTAAGAAATGTTTAGTGCAGTAGTAACCGTATCGAGCATGGTTAGGTTTTATTTCTGAACGTGTTGTTTCATAATTATTGTGCCTGTGATGTAATCTGTATAGCTTACCGTGTACAATGTTATTACGTTTTTATGCTTGTGTCATATATAGTACACGGTATTGGATATGTTTCCATCCGTCTAGTATCTGGAGGGCCCAACAACAACTTGGAACAACCGAGCGTTCCAAGTTATCAGAGTGATCGAGGTCTACATGGTTCAAGCTGTTGTTGTTGTTGTTGTTGTACGATTTAAAGCCATTTTTCAGCACACGATAGGCTATACATGGCGGCCAGTATTATTGGTGGAGGAAGAACCCGGGAAAACCCCCAGAAAGAACCACCGACCCACCAGAAGCTACTGGCAAGCTTTCTCACATAACTACATTAGCCGAATGTTAGACTCGAACCCATGCAGACAGAGGTGAGATGGCAGTGATCCGTAACGGAGAGCGCTTTAGACCACTCGGCCACTCGGGGCCCCTGGTGCAAGCTGTAAAGCCAACCACAGGAGTGAACGCTAGCAGCCGTGGAGCTCAAATGAAGTGTTCTGATGACGGAGTGTATCTCCTTGCGTATAATCTTGTACCCGTGGGCTACTTTTCAGGTTCGTAATACCCATTGTATCTTTCGGGACTGGAATGATAAGTTGTATATCCGTCATTTGTCGTTTGCATAGATGTACTATAATGAATTAATGCTACTACAAGATTCTACAAAATTTTACATTGTTTGCTTGCTGAGTAAATTATATCCATCTTTCCATTGTTTAGTCAGTGTTAATCATTCACTCCTTGTGTTTGTATTTTGTAGAGTAATTAGTTTATATTTTCCATTATTACATTTGTGCGTTCTTATCCTAATTAATCCACTTTGTGGATTATATATACACGCACTTATTCATACTTTAATTGCTCATTCAAGTCATTATTTATTAAACATTGTATTTAAATCATGGCCATAAGTGTCAATCCAAAAATCAAACCCGGTTATTTTGTTACAAACACGATCATTATTCTTCTTTGTATTGATGCAGATTACCCGACAACTGCAAGTCGTTGCAATGAATTCATGTTGTGAACATGTGGTTATGTAAAACACCATATATCTGCGATAAATTTCTTTTACTACGAATGAGGAGATAAAACACTATGATTGTGATAGTTTTATTATTATTATTATTATTATTATTATTATTATTATTATTATTATTATTATTAAAATCAGTACGTTCTGATGAGAGTAACGAATTAGCTATATCTTGCAAAGTATCAATTTTCTATCAATGTCACAATGAATAATCAGAATCAAGTAAATTAATATGATGCAAATACATAACAGAGTCGCTGATCTTATTATATACAACATGTGGCAATAGGTCTTAATAGATTTGGACAACTGTAAATACATAAAAAGTTTATAGTTGTCGTGTATAGTCTGCAAAATAATGACATAATGAATTATTATTATTGAAAAAGCTTAAAATTTGCAGTGCATGAGATAGTAAATAAACATAAACTCTTAAGTTCCGTAGTTAAGTTTCTTTCCAGGATGAATAAAGCTTTCGTAAAAAAAAAATGTATAATACCTGCTCTGCATTACAATAAGTAAAGACCCGTTTGAGAATGCGACTCGGTATTTATACAACAAAAAATCACGGCTTCTTGGATATTTTCGAATAAACGTTTGAAAAGAAATAGACTAACTGCAAGTAAATTGTACAGGTACATGTCAGAATACTAGATATACCGAAAAGATAAGTAATGTCAACAATGAAAATAAACATGTTTTGTGGATTTGAGCGTGGTGTAAAGAGCTGCGTTTGACAAATGAGTTATGTCCCTTTAATCATCAATGGTATTTCATGGGTCACACTATCCATTTTGTCAAAATCTCCCCCCCCCCTCTCTCTCTCTCTCTCTCTCTCTCTCTCTCTCTCTCTCTCTCTCTCTCTCTCTCTCTCTCTCTCTCTCTCTCTCTCTCTCTCTCTCATGCAAGGCTGTGAATGTATGTAGTACTATGTATTTAAAAAAGGTAAACGAGGTCAAGTGTTCCATAATATCGAAGTAAATAAATATGTCCTTAGAAAATTTGAAAAGAATGAAAGTATTGGAGAAAGAACATTCTAAATGGATCATTAGTGATACTATTAAACAGGGAAAATGATTTACTATTTCATATTATACTCTGGGTTTTTGTATCTATATCCATCTCTCTTTCTCTATAAATGATAAGACATTGGTATGTTAAATATTCCATTTTACTTATACACATGCACTGACATTGTTATTCTTGATTTACGGTATTTCAGATACCTATATTATGTTTGCCTGGAGAATAGGAACGTTATTATCTTCAACTTGCATATAATCTAAAATTCTCCACCTCGCCATTTTAAAATTGCGCGGTTATTTATTTCTTCAGCCTCACCGATCTGAGCAAAGATTAACTATATGAGTGATATGCTGCTTCGAAACAGTTACAACATTTATGACAATATTATGACAACATAGTCCAAGCCAGTCACAATCATAATCCACCAGACGAATAGCGCGAGAAGGCTACAAACCAAGCAATTTTCGACAAAATAATGAATGGTATTGCCCAAGAAATGAATATTTATAACATACCATAATACACGTTATATTTGATATTTATAATTGTATATAATTAATATACCTGATTTATTACATAATAATCCGGAATGACTGTGTAAAATAGATGATAATTAATTACAAGGTCATCATGCGAGATTGTATGCTACACACGAGTGCATATAACACCTATTGATTGCCATCCTTTTTGGTGATGCGTGCTTAGTTGTGAGGTAATTTGGGCTCATATGTGCTGGCAAGGCGATGGATTGCATTTATTTGCCGACCTGTGTTGGAATCTCTTTAGTGTTTTTAATAATAAAAATTATCGAACCTGTATGATAGTAGTATTTGTATTACGTATTAATTCGGTCTGCTATTAACAAACATATATATATATATATATTTATAGAATAAAGGGATATCACTTTTCATTCTGTTTGGTGTATTTTATAATACTTTCTCTCTCTCTCTCTCTCTCTCTCTCTCTCTCTCTCTCTCTCTCTCTATATATATATATATATATATATATATATATATATATATATATATATATAATGTGTGTGTGTGAGAGAGAGAGAGAGAGAGAGAGAGAGAGAGAGAGAGAGAGAGAGAGAGAGAGAGAGAGATTAAAAGTATTTGCATAGGCTTCTCTCTTGTTAATTTTAATTTCTTTTAGGTTGCCTCGTTAATCAGAAAGCCATTGATTGGCACATGATCAAGATTAATGATTAATATTGTTCTTTATTTTCTGCATCCCTCATCATCGGTCGTCGTCATTATATTTTTTATAATCTTCATAATACTCATAATTTGAATTAGTTTATCTATCAGTGCAGATTTCTAATATAACACTTGAGTCAGTCACCAAAAATATATAATAGTATTCTGGTAATTCTAATTCTGCTTTGCTTAATTTCAATACAACATCATGAGCTACTCAGGTGCTTCATCTAATTTTTATTTTTGTATGAATCGATCGAACACATTCAACTTTAATGTATGTGGTAATGGTATTTTTAACGAAAGCTTTTTTTGTATTATCATTTTTAATCTGATACATTTAATTCCTTTCTAAAACGATTCGTCTTTAATATATAGTATTTTATGGTTTTGTTTCTTCATATGTGATGACGCTAAGCATGAGAGATTTCTTATTCGAGAATAATGATAATTGTTGCCAACAAACACGATCGGTATGTCCACGTGATTATCTGCCTTTTCCTGTCTCAAAATGTTCGCACTGATTGGTTAAATTAGAAGTATAAAATGTAATTTATATTCACGGATAGGCTGGAATAAATCATCTCTTGAAATTTATAAACGTGTTTAATTTATATATGGTATATAAGAAACCAACCTCCAAGACTGCCAATGTCATATATTAATCGTTGTAGTTTGATGATATCCTTGTAGGGCACTATTTTTGCCTGTATTTAAAAGACAGATATTTGTGCAATTTGTGAATATTTTGTAATTATAAGCATGTTCTTCTTCTTCCTGGCTGATATATATCATCATTCATGTTAGATACTTTATGCCACAAACAAACCATCATTATTTTGACTTCTTTTAGAAATCATTAGTGAAGCAAAAATTATAACACGATGCCAAATACACTATGCGTTTATTTTCTCTCCGTAATATCTAAAGGATTTACTCATCGATACGAATTGTTGTCATCCTTATATCACCTACTTTTTCCAGGTATCACTAAATTAATTAGAACTCTTACAAAACCAAAATATCTAAATTTCCTACTAACAGTCGTCTTAATGTATGGAATCGACATTGTCGCAAAACTAAATACTAATTCCGATTGAGTAACTGTTTCAATGTGTACAAATGTGCAGTTATATCAAAACCGCCAGTGACAAATCTATTTCTCTGCTGCATGGTAAATTATTATATCTCCATGATGTAGGTTCATTCTCGTTATTTTCATTGTAGTCTGAGCAGGGATTCGATGTCCATGAAGTTCTGTCCCTATTTGTTATTTGAGAATCAAAATATTGAAGTTATTAATTATATCACTATTTGTTCTGTAAAACATTATCACGAAACTTACCTTTCTTCCAATTGTTCCCCGAATCCATTGTCATAGTCTTTCCAACCTCAGAAAGGAACTAGTATCCAAATGATTTTTTATAATTAATTCCGTTTATGCAAATTATTCACTACTTGTGTTTGTATATAATAATGCACTAACTTCATCTTTGGAACTGTGTTTCTATCTTCCATCTGATTGACATTTTCCATTGATTTGTAATACATAATGCTATCCTTTGAGTAACAACAAATATCATTTACATCTGCAATTGTTGTATGTATTTTGTTTCTGTCATAGTAATGCAGCAATGTCGCTATTTGGGAGCCTGTTTTTTTCTTTTTGAGATACAAGTACCAACGGTATTATATAATATAATCACCCTAACCATTACATAGAAGCGAACTTTAGAATAGATTGGTTTCAACTGTACTGCCATCACAATGAATAGTCAGTTCTGCTTTAGAACGGGTTGTGTATTGCAAATAAATATAATTGATAATAACATGAAAGTAAGTAGTCCGTGTACTCGTCAGCACCCTCTAGCCTATCAATATTTATATCAATGCCTGGGGAAAGGGTCTCTAAACGTTTTGATGCACCTAACTACCCCCGGTATATGATTTGTCAATCTTTCGCACAGTGAAGTTGGTGGGGGACCTGCCAAGCCATCTGCTGAGGGTCATTATCTTTCTAATGCGCGAATGTCATTTGGCAGATAGGAAACAATTTAATAGACAAGTGTGTGTGTGTGTGTGTGTGTGTGTTCGCGCGCACGTACGCGCATGTGTTGGATTGATTCCTATCAAGCAAAACCCAAAGTTCATAGCGTCTAGTCTAAGTTCCCTGAGTCGATGAGATGAATGATCAAGTCGGACATTCATTATCAGAAGCACTTTTGGTCTCGTATTTTGCATGACTAACATAACTGGAATCCAATCAAGTACACCTTGAGAGATATGTAACACATAACGCTCAAGGAAATAACATAACATGTTCTGGAAATAGAGGCATAATATATTCACGACCACCATGCTCGCTCGTTTAAAAATATATTATTCCATACACACCAATCCCATTTTGGTTACATAAGAC
This sequence comes from Unio pictorum, assembly GCA_030141615.1. Classification (NCBI taxonomy): domain Eukaryota; kingdom Metazoa; phylum Mollusca; class Bivalvia; order Unionida; family Unionidae; genus Unio; species Unio pictorum. The sequence continues at coordinate 3,519,369 of JARLTB010000269.1, forward strand.
AATACTACCATTCTTTATCACACAATCAGCATGTATGATTTAATACTGACACACTGACATGTCGTCCAATTTGAATTGTATTAAAATAATACTGTTCCTAAATAGTTTCAACAAAGGGTAATATCAGCATCGCGGAGGTAGAGGGCGGGGTCCTTAAGTGGTTGATTCTATATTTTGAATGTGCCGGATCCTGCTGGAAAATGTATTTCCCTCTCTCATTTTAGTGTTTTACTATATCTGTATTGTAGCCATAAACAGTTTACCGGGTAACGACCTTTCTAAGCAGGATCCGTCTTTTACTCAATCAGAGAATAAAACAAACCTATTTTGGGAACGTGTCCTCCACCAGCTGCCTTCTTCGGTGCTATCTAACAAGAGCTGTTATTTTATTTATTGTTTGTATCTTCTTTTAAATTATGCGAAATAAGTCAGAATTTACTAGTGTGAAATTCTCCACAGTAATTTGGCATAAACATGTAATTTATATCCAACCTGTTAGTGCTAAACTATTACTTCTTCTAATTTTAGTACAGTTATACTGATATTTCGCATAAATCAAATATGTTATTACATCTGATTAGCCTAGTGTGACACGTATAATACGTGCATAAAGATATTTGTCATATGACCTAGAACCCTTTATTAACATGCAACAATGTTTTAACCCATTTATTCTGCTTTTACATCATTACATGTTAACAGTGTTAGTTTATCAATCAATCAAAGATTTGAATTCCATTAGAATGTAACTCTCCGCTGAAATCACTGGTGTAAATACATCTGATTGATTTTAGATATATAAAATATTGATAATTACCTCATCACTTGCCTTTATTAGAGGACCCATCGCAGGTTTCCACCTATATTAACTGGTAACTTTTCTAGGTCAATCACGAAAATTGCGTTTCGACACATGGTATACTAACTTAAAATATATATATATATATATATATATATATATATATATATATATATATATATATATATATATATATATATATATATATATATATATATATATATATATATATATATATAGAAAGAGAGAGAGAGTATATATATATATATATATATATATAGATAGATAGATAGATAGATAGATAGATAGATAGATAGATAGAGAGATAGATAGATAGATAGATAGATAGATAGATAGATAGATAGATAGATAGATAGATAGATATAGAGTTAGATAGAGATATGGATAGAATTATAGATATAGAGATATATAAAGATAAAAAGATATGGATAGAAATATAGATATTTATATATATATATATATATATATATATATATATATATATATATATATATAGAGAGAGAGAGAGAGAGAGAGAGAGAGAGAGAGAGAGATAGATAGAGACAGAGAGAGAGAGAGAGAGAGAGAGAGAGAGAGATAGATACATATATGTATATATATGTATATAATATACATACATACATACATACATACATACATAGATAGATAGATAGATAGATAGATAGATAGATAGATATAGAAAGACATATATATATATATATATATATATATATATATATATATATATATATATATATATTTATATATATATATAAATAGATATAGACAGAGATAGATAGAGATAGAGATGTAGATAAAGATAGACAGATACACACACATATATATATATATATATATATATATATATATATATATATATATATATATATATATATATATATATATAAAGTTATAGAGATAGATATATATATATATATATATATATATATATATATATATATATATATATATATATAGAGAGAGAGAGAGATAGATAGATAGATAGATAGATAGATATATTAAAGTATAGAACGATGAAGGTATTTTACTATTTCAGAATATAAGTATTTTAGTGTATTATGCAAAAGTTTATTTGATGCTTTCTCCACAGGGGCATTTTAATAAAGTGATTGATTTTACTTATTTATTTCAAGATAGAAACATGGATCAAAGATAATAGATGCACAACGTGGAAATGAAAGTGTGCTTTGTCCATCTTGTTTCTTCCTGTATGACACTTTATTTTCTTGAAACATGTAAATGTAATGCGATGTTTTATTGATGATGCAACGCACAAACCATTGAGTTTTGAAATCGAATGCTTCATGTTTATACGACTTAGTCTATGAATGCAAAAAAAAAGCAAACACAAATGACACCAGTAAATAGTTAATGTGACGATTGATATAATGAATACACTGTATCCTTTTTGCTTCAGAATCTCTGGACATGATTTGTTGTCTCCAAGTAATTTCGTGCAATTGGATTTAGTCTTCATTGACATTGTGCAACCCCTTTGGTCAGCACTGGTCCATTCTCATGAAGAAAAAGTGCTGGCCAGACAACAAATGCAATCTTCTTTCCTTTCTTCGTATATTCTCTGTAGCAGTTTTTATCAAACGTCTGTCCTTGGCTAGTCTTAAGATCGAGGCATAGTGGCGGTGTTTGCACCTGCATAAGCCAACAAAGTTGTACACATTCCTGTATGTACCTTTCACACAGTTTTATCATCTTTCTGTATTTGTCCTTTATCTTTTCGTCCATTACAAAAGCCTACGAAACAAATGCAGAGACTTTTAATACAGATATGCAATATATATGATTATATTATTAACTGTTTGAAATATACGATAAACACTGAATCTTACGTTTTTAAAAGTAGTAAAGACTATTTTGTAAATGACGCGCAATAACTTTTTTCTTCGTACAGAAAGAAGCACATACTATTACGTACAGAATGAATAAGAGAGAAAACGTTGCAGAACCATAGAAGGATCTCTCAGCGTACATATACAACACAGCATTCTTACATAAAGTCATTCAATACATTGTAACCGCAATTCATTGGAAGATTCAATAATAAACATTAACTTTCATTTCTTATCATAAGTTTGCACTTTTGTTACTGAACAAAATGACAGAGTTCTTTAACATGCAATATAAGTCTGAGGATTAATTGGCGTGGCGGCCACGTGGAAATCCAAGATGGCGACCTGTATGTATCATTATTAACATCAACGATGATACTCGATGGGAACAGGAAACCAACGAAGACCAACACGAGGGCACATATCGTCAACCTGAAAATATTCCGCAACGCCATACAGGAATATTACTTCAAGACTTTGTGGGACAAAGAGGAAAACTGGCCGCGGTATGAGGAAACTCCCACGGCCAACCTACTGCAACGAGAAAACAGACGTCCCGGAGATAGATTTTTCATTTGCCTGAATGTAAATAGGGGACTCATTTGGCTTCGAGTACCCCTCTTTGAATAACTATTTGGCCCTGAAAACATTAAATTTGACCTTTTTGGCATAGCCGTCCAAAATTCATAACCAAAATCCCCTACCATTGACTACACTATCATGTGTCGCTTAGGCGCAATAGTTTAAATACAATAGGGACTTACATATGTACACTTCGTACTAGTCCCTATTTTTTATAGGATGATAAATGATATTTTATAACCTTGATATTTGGTAAATTGCATAGGTGGCTTACACATAATTGGTTGTTAGGTTGTCCATTAGCAAAACTGGACTGAATTTGATTAATAGGAGCGTGCTTGGCTCTCCGCTCCATTGCTTCCTGCTGCAGTAATTTCTCGTGCTCGCACGACCAAATTTCGCAGACACAGGCGATATGAGAAAACTATTTTTCTCTCGCTTCCCCTCACTGCTATTGCAGACGGTTAGGCACCTCAGAACTGAATGAAGGGTGGGTGTGTGTAGGCTCTATTCCTACCCACCCAAATGGCCTTACAATCACACAGTACCAGTAAAATTATTGGTCCGATGTGACGGCCAAATTAAATAGTGATCTCTGATCACATAAACGCCTGAGGGTGCGCGGCACCATTCCCACCCTCAGGATAAAATTAAATAATTGCCCTTTGGCAAATAAAACAGTGTCAAGAGCCTTCTTGGACGTGGCACTTAAAATTCATATATTCATTCATTCATAAGTCTGATAATGTGACGAAATAACGGTTTATGGAAGGACGTTTACATACATCTACCATCACCCGTTAAAAGCAGCCTTCTGTGTATGTTATATTACACATTTGTATAATAATCATTATAACTTATTATAGCGGCTAATCTTTAGAGGCTCTAAGCGCTTTACAACATCTATAACGATATTACTAGAAAACACAAACACAAAAAAACACATACATAATACATAAACATGCTGACAATAGTTAATGTAGGGAACATTATTACGTCTTTAACTTTACAAAAAGGTGAGTTTTAACAGCACTCTAGAAAGGGATCACTGTGTCTTTGTGTCTAATTTCAATGGTCAATTCATTCCACGTTGCTGGCCCCTATTATGCAAAAGAACGTTGTCCATATGACTTCGTTTTCGTAGTGGGAATAATGCGTGTGCGATTGTCAGAAGAGGAGCGTAAGTGTCTTGCTGGTGTGTACACATGGGTGAGGCCGCATAGGCATGCAAGACTAGAGTCTGTCAGTTAAACGTAACACAGAGAACAACTTTTGTGTTTGATTCTGGATCGAATGGATAACCAGTGTATGGTAAAGAGTATCGGGGATGTGTGCTCTGCTCGTTGCACTCTAACGATGATCCGAGCAGCTGTGTTTTGAACATTTTGAAGTTTCTGGAGTAGATATTGAGACGAACCAGACAGAATTGAGTTATGATAGTCCAGTCTTGAAAGTACTAATGAACACACAAGTGTCTTAGTGGCATCAACTCAAAGATATTTGTGAATGGAGCTGTTGCATCTGTACTCACGATTTGCAGCCTTGCATATGTTCATGACATGTTGTTGCAATGTGAGAGTACTATCTAGAGTAACACCTGTGTTTCGTATTGGCTGTGTGACTTTGATGTTAGTGATGCTGATATTTATTGTCTGAGGTACATGATGTGAATAAGAAAGTGTTTATGTTGTGATCAGAATGGCCTCAGTTTTATCATCATTCATCTGCAGCTTGTTACATTTCTTCCATGATTTCACATCATAAATGCACCTCTCTTCTCCTTGGATGGTAGCATCAACTTCAGTTGGGTGGCTAGACGTTTATATTTGAGTGTCGTCAGCGAAACAATTTGTGAGACACTGGGTGATGATCTATAACACTTGAGAGCGACTGCGTGTATAGAATGAAGGAAACAGGTCCAAGAACAAACGATTGTGGAACACCACAATAAAGATCAACTGGGCTTGAGTGTATCCCATTTGCAGACACAATTTGTGTCATGTTGACTAAGTAGGAACTATTATGTTTAAATTTGTCTCACGTTTTAATTTTACTGCCTGTCTGTATTTAATGAGTCGTGCAATACCTTCAAACATATACCTTCTTTAACATCTATTTAGTTTCTATTCAATTAAACTTGTCTAATCTATTCACTGTGCAACTGACTGAGTAATAAATGTTCATCTTTCATCAAGCTACCACATTCCTCTGGTATTGCTGTTGTTCTTCCAAAGAATATAGTTGGAGGAGGAAGCGTTGATTTTTGTAATGTTTTGATCCTAATATAAATCCACCAACTGAAGAAATGATCTTTACGTTTGTTTGTTAGTTAATACAGACAATATAAATGATTACCTTCGCCACGTGTGCACTTGACTTATTGCCGCTCAGTTTTGCTACATCACTCAAATGTTTGGCAAATATTGTACTAATTTCCTCTTTTTGTCTTCTCTGAAAAGAGACGAAATTATTGTCAATTAATTTTTATACAAAACATTTTCCGATTTGCCGATCATCAATGTAATTTCCACAAAGTATAAATCCACGTTGTCTAAAACGTTTTCAAAAAGTTTTAATTAGCCAGAAGGGTATGATCTCTAGAATTAACAGTGACACTGCATGCCTGAAAGATAAACCTGTACACAATAAGCTACACAATTTAATAAAATGTATCATATAAGAATGATTAAAATTTCCCAACCACCCATTACTTACATTAGTTGCTCGTTCACCATCAGTCAGTATCGCTGATAATTTGTGTAATATCGAATACATTTATCAGAAATGAACAGGTCAACTATCACAGAAACACGCACACACATATACTGACTGTATACAGAGACAAAAGAGAAACATATATAGACAAAAACGGATATAAATACAAAAAAGAGATAGATACAGATGTACATGTGTAGATAGGTTGATATTAGTACTGAGAGGGGATCATAAGTAGACACGTGATTCTATGCTGACAAGGATAATTTAACAATTCACCGTCAGTGTGAAAGTAATGTAGTATAATTGTTTCATTGGTCTCGTGGTTTTGCTTTTGAAAAAAACACTAGTCGGTACATTAAATTCCTGGTTTAACATTTGAAAGTTTGCATACTCATATGTATATAATTTCATCGATAAACTTCACAAATATCTCAAACACGTATTGCACTAAAACCAATCTGGGAGCGGTTACCAGAGTACGAATGTTTGATATCTTCCTTAGGACTTTGTCAATGGATAAAGAGAGGTCCAAATAAAGTTAGATCAACGACAAAAATGATAATATACTACCGTTATATATTTTCTTAGTGTTTTATCTTTATCGATGTCATTCATAAGATGTGAGCTGATAGTAATATTACGATATAATTGATTTGACTTAGTTATCTATCTATCTATCTATCTATCTATCTATCTATCTATCTATCTATCTATCTATCTATCTATCTATCTATCTATCTATCTATCTATCTATCTATCTTTCTCTCTCTCTGTATGTATGTATGTATGTATGTATGTATGTATGTATGTATGTATGTATGTATGTATGTATGTATGTATGTATGTATGTATGTCTGTGTTTGTGTCACTCTGTGTGTCTGTTTGTATATATGTGTGTATGTACGTGTGTGTCTATGTGTTTATATGTAAATAAATATATCTGACCTAAAACCTTCTATGAAGTATATTTAAATACATGCATTTACAATTGTCTCATTTAAAAAAAGAACTATACTTAATGGTATTCATCATAATTATCATCGTTTTTATCATCTTTTAAAAATATAACGGTATTGACAAATAATGATTCTTAAAAATTTGAAACAAAGGTATATCTTATTGGTTGTATTAAAACAATAGTATTTCATTGGTGCAGAGACCTTTCGAAAATGACCGCATATCATTTGACAATTTTAAATGCAAAAAATAAAATTGATTGCTCCGAGCATCGTGGCATGAAAAGGTACACAATGGGTGTTAACAAAAATGAATACACGTGCCGGACGCTGAACACTGGTCTTATCAGTGAATAATTTTTATTCTTCAGATATACATTTCAGCTTGCGTGGAAACAAATGATCATTATTATATGTCAAAATATAAAATTCTCTAAAACGCTATAATTCATTCCGTGAAGGTAAATATACTATGAAACAGATAGAACATTTTCGAATTTTATTGCAATGTTGTGATGACCTTCGTGGTACTTACAAATTGTCTTCACTGTTAATATTAATTTTAGAATAACAGACCCATAAAGCCTATCCATGAAATCCATTGCACCTAGTAAAACTGTGATGAGATGATCAACACTGACATGGGCAAACATGATGTTGATGACGGTGCTAATGAAATGTTTCATATAAATACCCCAATCTTCAGCATGCACAGACACACACTAAGCAACACACACACACACACACACACACACACACACACACACAAATACATCCATCCATCCATCATACATACATACATACATACATACATACATACATACATACATACATACATACATACATACATACATACATACATACATCATTTCTACCGGCAGTTATAGTTTCGTTCTTTAGGCAGGATGATTTGAAACATGTCTGAAACCTTTGATATGGCGATTGATTAATTCAAATAAAGAAAGATTGTATCACCTGACTTGTTTTCGTATCACCAGCTGGATCAAACAGAATGCCTTCAAGAGCCAATATCTGTTTTCGTCGAACATCTTCGCAGAAATGATAACCATCCTAGTTATGGAAAAAAGTATCAGACCTTAACATCTAGAGCAGTCTAAAATAAACTTCACCTTACTAAATACTCTAATCATGAAAAAAGTATCAGACCTTAACATCTAGAGCAGTCTAAAATAAACTTCACCTTACTAAATACTTTAATCATGCAAAAAGTATGTAGTTATATATCACAAAGAATTACTTAATATGCTTGTATCTTAAATAGCAAGGAGAGCTGGCTGTAAATTATCTCATTTCCATTATGGGACCATTTTGCTTAATAATAATAATAATAATAATAATAATAATAATAATAATAATAATAATAATAATAAAAATAATAAAATCAATGCTTGCATATCGATTATGTATCAGTATGTAGGTATAACTTAATTAATTCGTTGTAACCATAGCGGTTTTGCTTAATAATAATAATAATAATAATAATAATAATATTTATTATTATTATTATTATTATTAATAATATATATATAATTATTATATAATAATATATATATAATATATATATTATATAATAATAATAATATTTATTATTAATATTATTATTATTATTATTATTATTATTATTATTATTAATACCAATGCTTATGTATTTGCAGGTAGTTACAACTTATATACTTATTTCTAACCTAAACGATTTTCATATCCTCTGGATGTAATTGGATGTTTATCGTATTATGAGAGACAAAAGAGTATTGTTTATGTTATGTAATATCGGTACTATTAACACCTTGATAAAAATAACAATAACCCAATATAAATTCCTGTTCCGTTTGAATATAAATATGTTAAAAACGGCTGATCTTTATGAATGAACTAATTGTTTTCCATTTGACGAATAGCGTGCCAGTGGTTTTTGATAAATCGTGTAGAATTTAAGGCTTAAAGATTTGGTGATAAGGCTAGACCAAGAGATGTCTTCCATGATGCTTTTATCGTCATATTGCCACCCTTGTTTTCCTTTGAATCTAAACATGCATCAATTCTTCTGTCTTCTTTCTTGTCATTCTGCAAAAACATTCCTTTTCCGCAAACGCGTATCTAACTCAGATTCAAATCTTTCACACGATAAATTTACTTGTTTTTATGCATAACCTGTGCATTATTAATAACATCGTATATAACGCTGTAAACCCAGATGGGAATAAGCACTGAACATCTAATTTTCATGTATATTTGTTTGTGTCTTACTCATGTAGCTAGATCCCAATATTCGCAATTGTTGATGTTGTTTCCAAATACATTTTAACAACATTTGTGTGGTCTACTGCTAACATGTGACTTAAATAAATCTACCAGTACATATGTTTTCTTCTTACCCGAGCAGTTTTGTTTTAGTGAATACATCTTTAAACAGAGAATACATTCTGCCAGGAAATGCAGGTTTATTGAAATATATCTACCTTTTTTTAGAACAAAATATTCCTGTAATCCCTTTAAATTTTTATTTGACACCTCATAGTATTTATTTTTGATTTATTGAGATCGTATAATTAAAATTCATTTACATTTGAACTACTTTAATCATATTACTTGGACGGTTCTAAGCACAATCTTTTGTGGCAAAATCAAATTAAACTCACATGTTAATAAATAAAGTTAGTAAAATGAAATAAAACGAACCTGACATATGTGTTTCTGAATGGATCGTACTTACGACAAGCATTTCATACAAATAACCAACAATTATATTGTCTGACATGTCTGGATCCTTCTTCTCAATATTTGCAAATGCATCCGTCCACTGATTATCATAAAGTTCTGAATACATTTCGGATAGCTTTGTTGGTCTGTTTGGGTCACTGAGATCGGATATAGATGGATTATTGTGGGTTAATGACGCCCCGGCGTGCTCACTCAACCTAAAATATAATATCCGAAATAGAAACCATACTGAAATGATATCTGAAAAATGAAAAACTTCAAGTATATATTTTACGTATAAATTAAAACTTTCACTTTTAGTGCTTAACTGTAGTTTTGCAAGGATTTCAATAAGTTGATGTTTTTTGCAATTTGTTTAAAGATTTTGTATTGTACAAGGTTAGCATAACATAGCTGCCACAATTAAGTGAATTTTAGCATTCAGAAAACTGCTCGGTGAAGGAAAATAAACTGACGTTCAGTTGTATATTTTATGATGATAATAAACATGATGAACTTTCATGCTTATTTGGTTAATAAACTGCAGTGCTTCTTATCATATGACATCAGGATGAACGCCTTTATGCCTGTTTATCTGTTACACCAGTCCATAAAAAAGTCATTCCAGACAAACATCCAAAATGCAATGATGTAGTTAGTTCTACTCACCAAATTTACAAACGTGTGTGTAGTTCATCTGACGCACGCATTCATATACATTATATTTAGTGTGCAGAAAGGCTCAGTTTCATATAATTATTAACATATCATTTATCATAGTTACTATTATCAGATATCTATATTATTTTAAAATATTAGAGGTTGGTCATGCTAATAATTTTAATATTACATGCCGTTAATTATGGTTTTGCTCTCGGATACAACATACTATTTTGTGGCACTCCAACAAATCAGTATACTGCTCCAATATGGTTTATCATTGTGTGCATCATTCTTCTGTTCCTGTTTAACTGACGCTTTTTATACTCATGATGCAAATTATCAGACTGCACGCTATTAATGTATACTGATTGCATAAGACCGCTCAGGTGGCCTAGCGGTTAGAGCTTCCGCCTCCGATAGGGGAGGTCCTGGGTTCGATACCTGGCCGAGTTACACGAAAAAAATATAGAATTGATAATAACAGCTGCCTCGCATGGAGCTCAGAATTAATAGGATAGTGTTAGGACTAGTCGATCTAGTGTCAAGATATTATATATATATATATATATATATATATATATATATATACATACATACATACATACATACATACATACATACATACATACATACATACATACATACATACATACATACATACATAGAAAGGTCGTTAGACTTACGAGAAAGCTGCACACGATTTGTAAATGTTTCCCATCGTTTCTAGATAATCTTTTAGCTCTTCGTTAAGAGTAAGAAGCAATTAACGTTAACAAAACAGACAATTAACACAAAGGTTAACAGACAATTAACACAAAGGTTAACAGACAATTAACACAAAGGTTAATCATGTGCTCTTAAATACGAGGCAATAAAACCACTTTGTATTCCATGAGAGGCACTTCTAAACATGAAATAGGAAGTATTCACTTTTGATAAATACTCTGTTACCCACATAACATCCTGCAACCCATTGGCAACGTCAGCTCTAACATAAGCCTAAATACGTACTTAGGCACACACGGGAAGTAAAATAGGAACTAAACTGTTTAAATATGTCTTAATATGCTTACGAAGACGTTATTTACGGTACAGTTTGTTGTCAAATGATTTGTATTCTATCACTTGAAACTTATTAAAACAATATCTTCCTGATACGGTTCTCATGTACTACTGCTGTCTTTTTAAAAAAAAATGACAAGATATACATTTTTATGACAAGGTTAAAATGTAAATTAAATACGTCATTTGCTATTAATTCACTGATTGCTCTATATTACATAATCATTCTGGAAACAACTATTCGTACCTTGTCCGTAGTGAATCGGCGTCCTTCTTGATCTCAATATTTTCATCTTCCAATTTTTTTAATCTAGCCATCAAGTCTTCTACCTCATCCGTCCTTTTTCCAAGGTCAATACGTAAGCTATGTGGTAAACAGTAAATTCTTAAACAAACTGATTTTTCAAAATCATTATTACTAGTCTACTAATACTATCTGTTTTATATGGATTGAGTGCGCCATTCTTCTTCAAAATAACAAAAATGACGCAAATTGTCGAGGGTCTTAACTACACTGAAAGAAAACTAATGTGAGCGAAACAAGATAAATTATTTCGTCATTTTAATACCCTGTATTAGGAGATTGTATGTCCAACTGTTCATATATGGTGGCACTGAATGAAAACATTTACTTTGCATCATAAAATCAGAGTATGTATTCATTAGCTGTGATTTGTGCCTGTTATGTATATTTAATTTGTAAATGTTAGTCTTCTTTCTCCATGGTAATAAGCTATACATATAGTTGTATGTTGTACTTGACCGTGTCCAACGTTACGTCCATGGTGTACCTGGCTAGAAACATTTGTAATGCTTTTATTTCTTAGTAATGTGGGTTAAACATTAGGATCATTATCAATAAAGGTAAACGTATTTATTTAGGTTTGGGTCTACAATATTGGTATTTCTCATAGAATAACCTGTTGTACCAGATATTGGCAATATGATTTATTTAATTTCAGTCACGTGTATTATCAGTTTACATCTTAGATTTTTCTAGTTATGATCGTTGAACCTATATCCGGGTTCTTTTTGTATCCTTTTTTATATAATCTTATTTACTTCCAAATTATTCACTTTTGTTTTAACAACTTTAGTAGAATCATTCCTTCTGTTGTGCTCAATATTTGATTCAAATTATTTTTCACAGGAAATACAAAGTGCTCATCAATCATAGTATTGGACAGAAATATTAATTTGGATTCATGTTGAATTGAGACAATAATATGTTCGATTATATTATTTTGATTAACCAAAAGACTGTTAGCAAATTATTACACTTCGGACTCCTGGTACGTTAACAGGTTCAAATCAACATTTGTTAGCACAGGATCTTGAACACCACTTGAAATTAATTAGAGTTATAATTTTATGACTGGTTACAAAACATTTGGAATTAATTCGCAGTACTGATAATTTGTTTAAATTTAATTTCTTTATTGCATTCAATCAAATATGTTGGTTTTTCCTCCTTTATATTACTCTGTTTAACACCCTAAAATTGTAATATGCATTAAATGGAAGCATTTTTTTTAAATGTTTCTTTTCCTGTGTTTAAAAAAGTCGATGAATATTGTAGAGAAGGATTACATCTAAAACTTCAGATCAAATTCGATGTAAGTGAACGAACATGATATTTGCACACAAGCACCGAATAGGGATATGCACAGAAATTAGACCACATAAAATCAAAAGTAATTAAAATATAAAACGAAAGACAAATGCGCATGCAAAAAATACCAAATTATACAATTAGATATTTGCATTAATATATAGTAATGTTGTTGGAAATTTTTACAATATATACATATATAGATGTATTTGGCTTTGTACAGTTTTTCACAGAACAAAAAGAATATCAACTGTCTCCAAAACAAATTATCCCAAGATTTACAGCATGCCACTATACACTAAAAATACACACAGTGTATGAAATATTGAGCATTGGCATCGAAGTAGTAAAGAAAACAAACACAAAATTAATGGAATAAAAATAAAATTGTGTTTGTCGAAGTAGTAAGAAAAGCTAAGAAAAAAAGCACCATTAGTTTTAAGAATTCAGTGTTACAAGCACGTTTAGATTGCAAAGATTCTTTCATGACGAGGTTTAAAAATTAACTGTGCTAAAGTAATATGTTAATATTTTTAATTTTTTTCCATAATCATACTTACACTTCCTTTTCTTTCATTTGTTTGAGAATGTAAGATGCATTGCCATAATGTGTCATCAGCTTCTCATTCTGGACAGATTTCATCGGTTTGTTTCGGGATGATTCTGTCTTCTTCCCATCTTTTGTTTTATAATCCCGTGAGCTTCCAAAGTTTTCAGGATGACTCAAAATGATGCTATTGTCACCATTATTGGTAGATTGCGAAACGTTTGCAAGCTCTTCGAGTAAGCAAGCCACATATTCAACTTCTCTGAAAGGAAAAAAATGAGATAAGATTTGTGTTTGATTTTGGTTTACCGACAGTATACTAAATACTTCTCGACTATGTGGTATGCTGCCTCCCAAATTTAGTTTATGTTGTTATAATATTCTCAGGCAATATCTATATCTGGTAAGTAAGAAAAAGATAGATAGATAGATAGATAGATAGATAGATAGATAGATAGATAGATAGATAGATAGATAGATAGATAGATAGATAGATAGATAGATAGATAGATAGATAGATAGATAGATAGATAGATAGACAGACAGACAGATAGATAGATAGAGAGATAGATATTGTTGGCATTTGGTATTTTCACAACTCGTTACAGTTCTTCTCGGATGGGAATGAGGTAAATAATTCATACTAGAGAAAACCAATGCGTTTATAGCGTATACAATTGTTGGTTTAACTTTATATCTCCTTCTACTCGTCAGTCTATGGCTGTCTTAACCATGATTTTTTAAATGTTTGCCGTTTTTACGTTGTGAACTTTTTGCACGTTGCTTGTGAAATATCGACGTCTTATCAATCTACGATCTTAGCAATATTAAACAGATTAAACTGAGTCGGGTAATTAACTTCAGAATAATTATATATTAACGTGGACTGAACCTAATTCAATTAGTCTGTTTTAGTAATGGTAATCATGTTGAAGAAAACCGATTTGCAACTTTGTTACAGCTTACATCATATGCACGGATATGTTGAATTATATACATTCATTCAAATGTCAAGTAACGGAAATCTGTACGAAAACTCAAAACTAAATCCAATTTTTTTACCCTATTAAGATAAGAAATTAAATACAGAATCGACACAAAAGTGGAAATCTCAGAGGCTTAAATTTAATTTATGGCAACTTACACGTCCTAATTTAAGATGTTTCTGCATTATAGCATATGAATGACGTAACTATCGTTGGGGTCCTGAACTTAAATTTACATTTACATTCGTTTTTCCAAATGCAGTAATGAACAAAATAACTTGATGGTAACGTGAATGAAATATGTGCTAAAAACGATTCATTATGAAATTTCAATAAATATAACGAAATCATATGCAACTAAATTAACAAGATCGACTACATCTTGGTGAGAGAGCACTTTTGGAGCCAGCATCAACATTGCCGTGAACGCGTAGCTTCCAGGGACCTGACATAAGTTGCGCGGATAACTTGATCATGATGACTACGAAACGTCGTTCGAGGACATTAAAGAGGCAAAGAAATGTTAGGATCAGAGCTGAACCTATAGATTATCCATGCTTGCCACAAAAGCATTGGAGGAATCACTAGGCAGCATATTTGCATCATTCACAATTATGGGTGTTAAAGAAATAACCCAGGACTCTATAATCAATACCTTCCACATGGCAGTAATATAAACAGCCTGCAAGATCCTAGGAAAATATCGAAGGAGTCAGACCCCTTGGGTCAAAGCAGACATAATCGACGACTGTAACGTAAAGAGAACATTGGGGAGGAAGCCAAGAGACCTTGAAGGACAGAACCGTATAGAGATATTAACAATAGAATATCGTGAAAAGTCTGAACCAGAATAAAGGTAATAGGGCATACTAGTAGGTGACAGACCTTACAACAGCGAAACATGCGTGATCTACCAAGATCTATGGCAAGGCTGGAAAGAGTCTCACAGAAGACCAAGATATTTTTATCAGATAAACAAAACACTTGTCTGAGCTTTACAACCAGGAGACTTCTGGAGACAAACATCTACTACACTTAGCATGGTCCACAAAAACGTTTGACAACCTGATACTCTCGAAAAATGAGGGAGCTGGAATAAAAATACTAAAGAAAGGTATTTCAGCTATGATACATAATATACCAGCAAAACGTGTTCATGCAGAATAAACGTCCGCGATAACATGAATGTTATAACGTGATACACAACGATCTACAACAAATTCTGACAAACAGTATAATGTCCCTTCACATGGCCCCAGTCTTTGATCGTCACTCATCAGGTGCTGTGCTTCTTCAGTCCTCCAACCTAGGTTTTACTTAATACCATCACAAGCAGAACACCCCATTACTGAAGAAATAGCTGGGTTCAGAGCAGACATCGTCTGTGAAAAGTTTTTATAGAACAGTAGTAATATGGGGCACTATAGGGTCTATGGAAAACCCAGTCAAAAACAGCTTGGGGCACTATAGGGTCAAGATTTATGGGGTCAATGGAAAATCTAGTCAAAAACAGCTTGGGGCACTATAGGGTCAAAACAGCTTGGGGCATTATAGGGTCAAGGGAAATTGAACAGGGTGGGCCTATATAGCGTCAAGGGAAATGGAACAGGGTGGGCCTATATAGCGTCAAGGGAAAAAATGGCGTCAAAGAAAGCTACTATCTTTTCGAGACCTATGAGTGGCCCTGAAAAGGACCGTTATGTGTAATGTTAACGTTGTCTTGTTAACACAGAGGACATCTCACAGATCTTCTTCTCTTCCTTAAACTTCTCCTCACTGTGGGTCCATAGAAGAGAACTCTCTTCAAGCAACCTTGTCTTTCTACATAGACCCTTCTCTTCCAAAAGGCTGTATCCGTCATATGAATGACACTCCATGATGATCTGACATACATGGGTATGTCAGTCCTAAACAGCATGCTAGACACAAGGGTTGATGATTCAACGTTAGTCCACATCTTCTGATGAGAACAGGTGAAGCGAATGCCGTGTACTGCGGTTATTTATAGGGGAAGAGCGGATCGAAACGGATTGAGTGTATCCACCAATCCAAACGTGCGTTATAAAAGTCAGTCACAGCCATCCAATCGGAAGAGAGCAGTCTGTCACGTCACTTTTTCTATATAGAGGTACTAGCGCCTGTGCGCAGTCAATCGATTCGACAGAGTTGTCAATCATGGCGGACAGTAAGAAGACGATGAATTGGAGTGAGACAGGAGTAGAGACAGCAAGTCATGGACCAACAGTGACTACTAAAGTCATGACAAATCTACATCCAGAAGAAGTTGATTTTAACTGGGATATTGTGGATTTTTTAACATCACAAGAATTTATTCCGGAACCTTCGTTGCCTTCTGTATCTTCTTATGTACACGTCGATGATTTTAAGCAGAGACAAAAAGAAGAATTGGAGCAATTTTTACAACAACAGAAAGTAGAAGAACAAGCTTTTCTTATTCAACAGCAGGAAGAAGAAGCAAGAAGGAAACACCAGGAAGAAACAGTAGCAGCAACAGAGAAGAAAGAAGACCAAGGACAGAAAGAAAATAGTGAAAATCAAACGGTCACGACGGTACTTTTAGATATTGTAGCTGAGTTAAGGAGTCTGAAACAAATGTATCAGACTTCTTTATCACGACCGAAGAGAAAAAGACCTTCTCGAGCGAAACAACCCTTTTATATATTTTTTTTAAATCCATGATGTACGTGTGAGTGAAGGAATGTAAGAGTGTAGGTAATTATTCTATCAAATCAAAACCAAGAGATACTTACGTTTTTTTTCTCTCTGGTGTATTCTAGTACAAATGTTACAATTCAATATCACAACATAACATAACACAATACCACTTTAAAAAAGTTCATTGGTTTTCTTCTGTTTCACTCTTTCTATTTTTTCATTTTCTTTACTGTCACAGCTTTTTTTTTTTCTTCGTCACTTTCGTTTCGTCTTCTTTTCTTGTCTTTGTGAACGTGTCGGGGTTCTTCCTTGGGGGGAGGGTACCTCTTCCTCCTCTTCCTCCTGTTCAGAATTTCTTTCCTCCTCCTCCTCCTCCGCCTCCTCCTCCTGCTCCTGTTGTTTCTTAGGGCAGTTTGGAGACCAATGTCCTTTCTCTTTACAATAATAACAGGTATCTTGACTTTTGTCTCTATTGGTACCTTTTTTATTTTTGTCACGATCTGAACATTCTGTAGCCCAATGTCCTTACTTCTTACAGATATAGCAAGTATCTAGACTTTTATCTCGATAGGAAGGAGAGTAGGCTGTCGGCTGGTCTGACGAAAACTTTCGTACGACCCCACGTAAAGCTCTAATGAGAAGTTCCACTTCTGTAGGTTCTTTCATCGTTCTGGTCAATGTGAGAGTGAAATGAATACTGAAAGGTTAGACACTAACCCTTTATATATGCACGGATCGGACGTGAATATATAGGGTTATGGTCTTTAAAAGGTAGTCATTTGACTTTTTGCAGACAAGATGAAAAGACAACATCATGTTGTGGAGAAAGGAGAAAACAGTAAGAGACAGAAACGTAATGTATCGCCTAGCACAGTAGCTGAAGTCTTGGCTCAAATTCATGCCAGTGATTTTGAAGATGACATGAGTGAGCCCGAATCTACACCTAAGCAATCGACGTCCAAGCAAAGTGCACCACCCTTAGTAAACCCTGAAAATTACTATCACATTCGAGAGACGGAAAAGCGTTCCTCTCGAAAATTTAGAACAACGGCTTACACGTATGCCGTAAAGTTTAAAGATTTCAAGGCCAATGTACCTTTGGAGAATACAGAAGGGTTCATTACCGAGGTGTGGGATTCTGTGTTAACTGCATTGAAACAGCAATGTCAAGCCAAAGAAGACGATCGCTTGAGACTTTCTATTCATCACGATAATTTAAAGTCTCCCGTTTGGATCGAGTTTACTAACCCATCACAATTAACACCTTCCAAAGTCATTGACAAAATTCAACATGTGCAACAATCCAACGACAAGTTTCACATCACCGATGGAAAAGCTACACTGTTCATGACCCACGTGTCTCTTCCTGAGGGGACCGGACGCAAAAAAGTGTTATTGGTGGACAGCCTTCGTAACATGAAGCGAAGCCTCGTCCGAATTAACAATCCTCAAGACCAGATGTGTTTAGCCCGTGCCATCGTCGTGGGACAAATGTATGTCAACAAGAACGAGACGATAGAATGGAAAAGAGCCCGGGAAACTATTCGACAATCGGACCGAGCCAAACAACGAAGTGAAGCAGAACTCCTGTTACAGCAAGCGGGGATATCCAAAGACACCCCTTGTGGTATTCCAGAAATGCAAAAATTGCAAGACGTCTTGGCTCCACGTTACACTTTGAAAGTACACCCTCAAGAAGTGCGTGGTCCTCTTTTGTTTCGAGGCCACGATTTCAAAGACGGAAAATACATTCACGTCTATCATCACGATGGTCATTTTGATACCATTACCAGTATCACTGGATTTCTGAAATTCAGTTACTACTGTGAAAAATGTGACTATGGTTATAACAATCGAGAACAACACAAGCATTGTGGATCGAAATGTGAGGGATGTTTGGCCTCTCAACCTTGTCTGGACAAAGGACAAGAAAGAGTGCATTGCCCTGTGTGTCAGCGCACTTTTGTCAGTCTTACCTGTTACCAACAACATTTGAAGATGCAAGGTTCACAGCAGAAAAGTACTTGTCAGCTTCTGAGATTGTGCCCTACTTGTGGACAAGGCATACGTACCAGTAATGCCAAGTTTCACGTTTGTCGAGGGAAGAAACGATGTCACATTTGTCATCAAATTGTGGACTTGGAGCACGAATGCTTCATTCAAAAATATCAACCCCGACCAGATGATACCCAGAAGAAAGGGAATTTTATCTTTTTTGATTTCGAATGCATGCAAGAAACTGGTATTCACATTCCTAATTTCTGCGTGGCTCACCGTGCGTGCGAGAAGTGCATCCAAGAACCTATCTTTAGTTATTGCCCTTACTGCAGCAAGATTCCTGGAGGACGTGAAAAAATCTTTCGAGGGTCAAACACGCTAGCCGATTTTGCCCAATGGATCCTAAGCCCCATCGATGAGACGTGGAGTCCAGAAGACATCGAACGTTACGGAGAGTGTCATCGCCATGCCACGGTCATGGCTCACAATTTCTCGGGATACGATGGGCAATTTCTGCTTAGATACTATGCGGAACAAAGTACCGAACGGCCTCAAGTGACTTTGAACGGAGCCAAAATCATTTCTATGCAAGTAGGACAAGTACAGTTTAAAGATTCGATGTGTTACTTGGCCATGCCTATGAGTCGCATGCCTAAAACGTTTGGAATGACAGAAATGGCCAAAGGTTATTTTCCACACTTTTTTAATACCGAAGCCAATCAACATGCCATTCTACCCCATTTGCCTGAGGTTGACGACTATGATCCCGATAACATGCGCACCGAACAACGATAAGCTTTCCATGCTTGGTACCAGACTTACGCCTCGGACCCCTTTGACTTTCAAGAAGAAATTTTAAAGTATTGTCGATCTGACGTGGACATTTTACGACGCTGTTGTGGAAAATTTCGAGAATTGTTCATGGAATACGGAGGGATCGATCCTTTGAAAGAAGCTTGTAACATCGCCAAAGCATGTTCCTTAGTGTACCGAAAACGCTTTATGCCCGAAAATACTCTAGCTGTCATCAGTCCTCAAACGACAAATTTTGTCAAACGTCAATACTCGGTCAAAGCCCTACGCTGGCTCCATTACTTGTGCGACAAGGAAGACAAATGGATCCAACACGCTCGCAACGGAGGAGGCGAAAAGACCATCGGAACGTATTCGGTAGATGGTTGGGATTTAGAAAACCCTCAGATTGTGTACGAGTTTAACGGATGTTTATTTCACGGATGTCCCCTATGCTACCCTCAACGAGACACCAAAAATCAGTTTTTACAACGAACCATGGAAGACTTGTACCAGACTACTTGTCAACGACGTTTGAAGTTAGAACAGCAAGGATACCAGGTGGTGGAAATGTGGGAACACGAGTACGATCTGCGTTTGAAAACCGATCCCGAGTTTAAACGCATCGTAGAAAGTTACAAGTGGGTGGACCCCCTGAACCCTCGGGATAGTTTGTACGGAGGACGAACGAATGCCACCTGTTTGCTGTACCAGGCGGACGAAGAGAAAGGAGAAGAAATCAAATACTTGGACGTGTGTTCGTTGTATCCTTACGTGTGCAAATATTGTCACTTTCCCGTAGGGCATCCAGAATTGATGACAGAACACATTGACCTGGACCACATTCGACAGTACGAAGGATTGATCAAGTGTAAAGTCTTACCTCCCACAGACTTGTACCATCCCGTTTTACCTCACCATTGCCAAGGAAAACTGATGTTTCCTTTGTGTCGCACATGTGCCGAAATGTGCAACCAAGACCAACCTTGTCATCACAGCCTGGAAGAACGCGCCTTGACAGGAACGTGGGTGAGCGTGGAATTGTTTAAAGCACTGGACCTGGGATACCAACTGTTAGAAGTGTACGAAATTTACCACTTTCCCAAGACACAACAATACCGCAAGGGCGACGAGACACAGAAAGGTATTTTTGCAGACTACGTGGATGCCTTTATAAAACTAAAACAAGAAGCTAGTGGTTATCCTTCCTGGTGTCACACTCCCGAAGACCAAAAGATATTCAAAGAAAAATATCGGGAGCAGGAAGGCATCACTTTAGACCACATCGAGAAAAATGAAGGAAGGCGATCGTTTGCCAAAGTGATGCTCAATTGCTTGTGGGGTAAAATGGCACAACGACCCTCTTTACCCAAGACAGAGTATTTGTCCGAGCCGTCTCGCTACTTCCAGATGATTCACGACCCAACCAAAGTCATGAAACACGTGGACGTCATTCGTGAGGACTTGATCTTAGTCAATTACGAAGAAGAACTAGACTTTGTAGAAGCCGACAAATTTGGAAATGTCATCATTGCGGCTTACGTGACAGCCCACGCTCGTTTAAAATTGTACGAAGTGTTAGAACTGTTAGGAGATCGTGTGTTGTATTTTGACACGGACAGTTGCATTTACATTCACCGGGCGAACCAGTGTAACCCTGTCATCGAAGGAGACCGTTTAGGAGCCTGGACCGATGAACATCCCGACGACAAGATTCTATGTTTTGCAAGTGGCGGTCCTAAAAATTACGGCTACGAATACCGAGACCCACAAGGAGAAATGCACACCGAATGTAAAGTGAAAGGATTGACTCTCAATTATCGCACCAGTCGAGTGGTGAACTTTAACGTGCTACAAGAAGCCTTACAGTCGGGACAGGATGAAACGTTTCAAGTGACTACCCACGAACCGCACAAGATTGTCCGTTTACCCACACACCAAATCGTTAGCCGACCTTTGGAAAAAGTCTATCAAATCGTGTACCAAAAAAGAGTACGACTTCCCAATCACTTTACTCTACCGTACGGTCACGTCGAAATTGGACAGCATATAAAAAGGGACATCGTCCACGATCAATAGTTCATTTGTCACTACAACGGCACAGCGAAAAGGAGATGAATCCATTTAAACAGACATCATTCAAGTTTGGGGATTGTAAAACAAATGTACCTTCCCCGAGTGTGAAAAGTACTGGATGGATAAGACCCATGCATTGCAACGGAAGTTGTCCGGAAGGAAACTGTAAGTGTCCTTGCGGTATGCACTGTAATTGCGTTACAGAGTGCGATGGTGAACCTTACGATTGTAGTGATGCTAGGCGATGTGACGTAAGCGATTCAGCAGGATATCGTGGGAACTTTGCTATGACTACTACCCCTATATCTACCCTGGAAAGTGATGCTGTGCGTGTCAAACCTGAGGGATGCGAAAGCGGTGCGACACGTTATCGTGGACTCCTAGGAATTTCACCGTACCTACATCGAACAGAAGTGAGGAGAGTCGAATATTCGTTCCCGACGAGTTTGTCTGAATACTGTCACTTTAAAAGTCGATTCCAAACCTTCAAAGATAAATGGCCAAAATATCTGCCTGGACCAACTCCTGAAGAATTAGCCAGAGCCGGATTTTTCTACTTGGGCGAAGGGGATAAAGTCAAGTGTTTCAGTTGTGGTGTATCCATTTACGAGTGGGAACAGAAAGATTCCGCTTACTTGGAACATGCTCGATGGTCTCCGAATTGTCAATACCTACCTTTAGTGGGACCTAGTGATTGGAAGTGACACTACTGCTCCATGTCGTGTAACACACCTAGACCAGTATATAAGCCCTCTCTAAAACATAATATTCAAGGATTACCATACGAATTGCAAGAGAAGATCTACAAGGACGTTTGTCAAGGTCTTGCTAAAGAAAAATCTCAATGGGTGACTGTAGAACATTTGTGTCGTGAAATTCACAAGAGGCAAGTGACAAAAATTAACCAACGTATTAGATTTCTCTGGATTAAGGGTATTTTTTTGCTCTGTTTCCAATTTACTACGTTTACATCTGAAGATGTTTTGATCCTTCTTGACCGTTACCCTGAATGGCAGTGGGACGAAATTACACGTTATATTAATCACTTTTGCTTTTTGTGCAAATTTAATTCTGTGTTTAATTCTGGGTTGAATATACACTGATAGTCTTCGACCTAAAGAGTATAAAAGAGAACGACCATGCCACAACCTTTATCATTGGTGATCCAACAGATTCCGTGGAAGGATATCAATGAGAAGATTCACACGGTGAAAGATTACGAACACTTATTGCAAGAACTGTACCCTATGAATTGGGGTCGACGTGTAGTGTGTGTTTTAGTGACTTGCTTTCTAGGATTTCGTTTACCTGTCGATTCCTTGTGGACACTTTACGAACACTACCTATCAAAAAAAGACAGTATGGTGACTCCTTTAAATGTCCAAGAGAGACTTATTCTGTTCAAAGCCTTACGCTTTCATCTGGATACGTCTCGACCTCTCCAAGAAAAAAAGATTCGTCAACTTTTACGTACGGAAGCAGTGTACGAAGATGTGTGTGCAGCTTGTGATTTACACCCTCATTGGACAGATGTACGTCACTGGAAAAGTTGGGATTTTGAGGCTTGGACAAACGAAGCATCCCATTATGCCCAAGCGTTGTGTTCGTAAAATTCATCGTCGTGTGAGAAAAGTCACTTTTAAACCTGTGTTAGTGACAGTACCAGAAGAAGAAAAAAAAGAATCTGTCACCGAAGACAATCCCTCTGTTCAAGACAGAACTGTCATAGACATTCCCCCACAAAAACCCTTTCGAGAAGACACCTATGTGACTATACCCCCTGTAGAGGAGACTATAAGAACATTACACACTACCTCTAGGAGACGTTTGTTACGCAAAGAATGTTGTACAGTGACTTGTTTATATGCCACTTTGATCGTTTCCCTGTGTATTTTATTCCTGTATTTATCCCTTTGGCTTTTATGTATTTTTGTCTTTTGTGTTGTTCGAATTTAAAACATGCATTCAAATAAACGTGTCTTGAAAAAAAGTATAAAAACCTCTTGTCTTGTCTGTTTTTGTGTCAATCGTGTCATACCACTACACGACTTTGGCTCACTCTGCTCTTTCTACTACTCCTTCCTCCTCGACATTCAAAGTCATTGACGAACACTTAGATCAGGCTAGTTGGAAAGCCTTGTATCTTCGTCATCCTTTTAACATGTTAATTGCTGGACCAAGCGGTTCAGGCAAAACCGAATTTGTCAAACGTTTGATTGAACATAAACATCATTTGATCGATCGTCCACCTCAACGCATCGTGTGGTGTTACAAAGAGTGGCAATCGGCATACAGCCTTTTGCAAGAAAGTCAAGGTGATTCCATTGTGTTTGTAGCAGGCATTCCTAAAGAAGACGAGGGGATCGTGTTTGACCCTAGTCAAACTCATTGGGTCATTTTTGACGACATGTTAGGAGAAGACGAAGAAGAAATTAAACTGTGGTTTACACGTAAAGTGCATCATCGTAATGCCAGTGTCATTTACATTACACAAAATTTATTTCAACAAAGTAAAGCCCATCGTACCATTAGTCTCAATGCTCATTACGTGGTCTTGTTTAAAAGTCCTCGAGATAAATCACAAGTGCAAGTTTTAGCCAAACAGTTAGGAACACCTTGGCTGACTCATGCGTACGATGATGCCACTCAAACGCCACACGTCTATTTACTCGTGGATTTAAAACCCACTACCCCTGATTATTTGCGATTTCGTACCGATTTGTTTCACGACTGGTGTCAAGACGGAGGACCTGTTGTGTACACGTCCTCGTCGTCGACATAACCATACGAAGCACTAAAAAATCTATAAAAACCTTGGTTTACTTTGACCTTGTCTCATACATCGTCAACATGACGTCCCTTCAGTCTCATCTTCCCATCAAATTGATTCGTGCCTTGTACGGCATCAGTCGCGAAAAAAATCCACAAATACGTGCTCACGTCTTAGAAGCCAGTCTCAAAGAAGTCTTACGATGGTTTACGGTGACAGCACGTCAAATACTGCAAGGCATCATTCACATTCCACATCAAACCAAACGCTTTTTTGACAGAAACAAAGTAGCCTTGACGCAACTGGCCAATCCTCGCATTGACACTCAAATCAAAAAGCAAATCATATTGAAACCTGGAGGTAGTGGTTCTCTAGGAGGTGTCATCATTCGTTCCCTTTTAAAATGGGATCCCAATACTCCCAAAGTTCACCCCAAGAAAACAAAAAAAGCCAAACAAGCCCCTAAGAAAAAGAACAAGGGTACCAAGACCAAAACACAGAAAAAGAAAATACCAAGACCAAAACACAGAAAAAGATAAGTCCACAGAAAAAGCGGTCACCCGCAAAAGAGGCACTTCGGCCAGGACGCAACCTTATCTTCGTCAACCACGACCTGTAAGAAAAGATCTACAAGGACGTTTGGCAGGGACTACGTTGTCAGTAGCCTCAGGGGCTGCCACTTCTCCGTTGCGGGTGATGCCAGCCAAACCCAATTTGACACCCGTTTTTCCTAATTTGATGAAACATTGGAAATCTGCGTCTCCCAAAACGTCTCCTCCACCGGGGACACCCTCGTCCACATTAGCGGCAGTAGCAGCTGCTCACAAAGTACCTGCCCCTAAAGTCAAAGTCCAAGAAAGATCTGGCATGTTAAAGAGTTTACTAGATTTGTCCAAACAAGAACTGTCCCGACTGAGTCCATTGCGAACTCCTTCACGACGTGTGTTACCTGCCATGAAGTTGATACGACGGAAAGATAATCAGTGGCGTCGCATTCCAGTATAAAAATATGACTTGAGGACCACGACGTCAATCAGTATTTTTTCTGTGCTGATGCTGAACACTCAAGGATGCTTCCTCAAAAACATGCACACCACCACCACTACCCTTGTCGTTCTGCTGTCCAAAAAGGAAAAGGAACAAGACAATCTCGTCATCTCACCAAAAGCTTTAAAACCAAACATCAACGTCCTTCCCTCCAAAGGCGTAGACCTTTAAAGAAAAAGAAGAGACACCAAAAAGGAGGATCCTTTGACAATTTTGGCAAACACATTGTTATCGTTTTGACGAAGCGATAGTTCCCAAAAAAGTAAATAAAAGAGAGTGTATACCAAGTCATTGACACTAGTGGTATTGTGAAACGAACAAGCAAAGATGGCACCTCGCAGAAAACATTTTTCTACACTCCACAAAGGAAAGAAAAGGAAAGGACGTTTAGCCAAACATCGACACGTTCTTCGTCAAAGGACACAAAAGAAAATACCCAAACGTCAAAAGAAAAAGAGAAGTCACCAAAGGGGAGGCATATTTACTGGTCTTTTTAAAGGTATGCACAAACTAGACAAAGCAGCTAATAACCGAACTGGCATCTTTAGCCCTGCTTTTGAGGATTTAGCGAAGCACGCCATTACCTTTTGGAGAAGCCAATATAAAAAGAAGATAAAAGAGGGTGTGTACCAAGTCTTTGACGTCAGTGTATTTCTGGAACGAACAAGCAAAGATGTCACCTCGAAAAAAACATTCTTATTCACCCCACAAAGGAAAGAAAAGGAAAGGACTACCTCCTCGTTTAGCCAAACACGGAGACGTGTTGTCCGTCCTGTCCAAAGCCTCTACGCCCATGCGAAAACAAATCATTAAAACAGCCTCCAAAGATGTCATCGATACCGTGTGTGAATGTTGTTTGAATGTTTTGAAAGCCACGATACCTTTGTCTCCACACCAGAAAAAATGCTTCGCCAAACATCGACACGTTCTTCGTCAAATGGTCCAAAAGAAAATATCCGTCCGTCAAAAGAAAAAGATGTTGGTGCAACGCGGAGGATTTTTACCCATTCTTGCTCCTATGTTGACAAGCTTAATACCAGGTTTGATACAAGGGATGACCCAAGGGATGACTCAAGGGATGGGTAGAAGATAAAAGGACCCTATGGAGCACCACAATCTCAGACATAACCTTTGAAAGCCCATGGAAGGACGAAAACTAGCTTTGGTTCCTTACAAACGATGGATGGAATACCATCATTGGCAAGAACAACGAACCCCCCATTTACCACCCAATCCCAATTTAGCTGAGATGTCGCAATTGCAACACGAATTGCAATCCTTGATCCATCGCCACGATTTATCCGAAACCGACAAATCACAAAAGCACGGTCAACTCTTGAAACGGCTACAACTCTTTCATCAGAAAGCTGTGGAACAAACAGTTCAACCCACTTTGTCCGATTTTAAGGCTCTAATGAATAACCCGTCACCCTCACCCTCTACAGCGGTTAAAACAGACGTTACCCCACCATTACCCAAGGAAGAAGAACCCCATGATCTCTTTCAAACACCTACTACTACTACTACTACTACTACTACTACTCCCATTCCGAGTAAGATTGCCGCTTCCTTGTTAACCCCTTCTCCCACTCCCCCACGAGAAGAACTCAAAACTTGGGTTAAAAAGATGATGGCTACTCCTTCTTCGACAGATGTGAAAAGAAAGAAAGGAAACCAGAAGTGAGAAAAGAAAAGAAGGCCAAAGAAGCTATCCCATTACCTCCGCCACCACCATTACCCTCGACGTCAACTCCTGTGGCACATCGGACACGTAAAACCGTTTCCAAACATCCCGCATTTCGTCCCACCCAAAGCAATATCCTCGAAGAGTGGGTCACTTATTAACAAAAACCATGGAGAAGGTATTAGCCAGCATTTACTACGATCCAGCTCACCCTGCAGGTTACGAAGCATTCAGAAATTGTATCGTGCTGCCAAAACTCGCCTGAAAAAGCTCCGTTTACCAGCAGTACAACGATGGTTACAAGAACAAGCGACGTACACTTTACACAAACCCATTCGACGAAAATTTCACAGAAGTCGCACTCAAGTGGAAGGCATCGATCATCAATGGCAAGCCGATTTAGCTGATGTCTCTCATTTAGCCACCTACAATCGCGGCTACAAATATTTGTTTTGTGTCATCGACGTCTTTTCTAAATTTGCCTGGGTCGTACCATTGACATCCAAATCGAGCGGAGAGTTAGTACGAGCTTTGCAACTGGTACTGAAACAAAGTGGTCGTCACCCTCTTCGATGGCAAACCGACAAAGGCACCGAATTTCTGAACCAAGCTTTCCAACGAGAATTAAAAAAACGTGACATTCATTTTTTCACCACCGAAAATCCTGAAACCAAAGCCAGTATCGTGGAACGTTTTCAACGTACCTTGAAAGAACGCACGTGGAAATATTTTACGCATCAACACACTCTCAAGTACATCGACGTCTTACCACACTTAGTCCAAGCCTACAATCAATCTTACCATAGAAGCATTGGACGTTCCCCACAAGAGGTGACACCTGACAACGAAGTAACTGTTTTTGAGCGTCTGTTTGGTACGTCCCGGACGAGGGCTGTCCCCAAGAAAGGTGGAGAAGTGTTAACCCCGGGAGATTGGGTACGCATTGGCAAAACCAAACGCACTTTCGACAAAGGTTACTTACCCAACTGGACCACCGAATTGTTTCGTGTTACTGGACGAGTGCGCGATCGTCATCCTACCGTCTATAAATTGGAAGACATGAACGGAGAAGTATTAAAAGGAACGTTTTACTTGCCTGAGTTACAACGTGTCACCAAAAAAGAAGACGACGTGTACGACATTGAAAGCATTCTCGAACGAAGAACCCGTAAAGTAGGAAAACGTCGTGTCAAAGAAGTCAAAGTACGTTGGAAAGGATATCCTCCTAGTTTTGATTCTTGGATTGACGCTGCCCAAGTCATCGACTATAAAAAGAAGTGACCATCATGCCCTTCAATACAGCTTCAGCAACCACAGTGACTACTCCTTCACCCACGTCATCTCTGCAAGATTTACAAAAGCAACCCTTGTGGGTGTGGTGTGGAGAACGTGTCCCTAAAACGCAAATCGTTTTTTTCAGTCAAATCTTTGTGGTATATTGTGTCATCGGTGCAGCCATTGCTAATTTGAGTTTGCAACAAGGAGACAAACAATTGTGGACCATTTTACTCAGCAGTTGCATCGGTTATCTTCTTCCCAATCCTTCCCTGAAATACTCTTACAACGGGAACAACAGTAACAATATTGGGAGTCTTGCGGCCAACGTTAGTCCTTCTCCTGACAGTCACCCTTCCAATCACAATCCTCTTTTAGACACTCCTTTAACCTCGAGTGACTCCTCGGACAGAAGAACATTGGAAATATGAACAACACTATTAACCAATTTTACTTAACGTTACCTAGTGACAGTTCCATGGAGGTGTTTCCTAACAACACATTGTGTTGTTACACGTCTAAATTACCTCAAGCCATGCATTTGGATCAAGATGATCATTGGGAAGCAGCTTTAGTGGAAATAATACACCCGACACAAATCAAAAACATCGTCGAAAATCAAAACTTTTTCACAGTTGAAGTGTACGACAAGCAATTGCAACTAGCCTTAGATGAACGAGGCATCACTGGCATTGACACCAAGAAATCAAATGAACCCACAACTAAACAACTGTCCACTCATGTGTTGACCATTCCTGCAGGCTACTATTTTAGCGGTCAACATTTAGTGACTACGATTGCAAGCAGGTTCAATGTTGTGTTTGGTAAACCCCTGGACAAAATCAAAGAAAGTGTTACCTTTGAGTACATTAAAGTGGCTCGTCGCTTCATGATCAAATTTTCAGAGAAGAAAATAATAGCCATTACCTTTTGTCCTGAATTGTTTGATATCTTAGGTGGAGACCTCAAGATGCTCCCGAACAAAAAAGAAATACCAGGCATATCCAGTAACTTGGATTTTACCAAATATTTTCGATCCCCTGTAGAACTGAACCAAGGACTCAATTTGATGTTTGTGTACTCCGATGTGGTGGAGTACAACGTGGTAGGACACACCTCTGTACCGTTACTGCGTGTCATTCCTTTCAAAGTAGATACCACTACCGCTGACGAGGAAGGTGGAAATACCTATCACGTTCACCGCGAATTTGTGCATCCTCATTATTTACCCGTCAGTAAGTCGTATTTCGACAGTGTCAACATTACTATAAAAGGAGAACTAGGTCAAAATATTCCATTTACCAAAGGGAAAGTCACAGTGAAACTCCATTTTCAAAAACGATTCTTCAACAACTGAAAAAGTGATGTATCCTGTACCAAGGAGTCACTCGACAACGAGGACATGGTTTAGGAGATATGTTTAAATCAGCCTTTCGTTCCGTGGTCCCTGTTTTAAAACCGATGGTGACACGAGAATTGCACACCTTAAAAGATGCCGCATTGACTCAAGGCAAAGAGTTTCTTTACAATGTTCTCATTGACAAACAAAACCCTAAAGAAGCTTTTTTGAGAGCAGGCAAAAATGCCTTGCTTCAAACGGGTAAAGAGATTTTGGGTCGACGAGAAAGTCCTATAAATGCTCTGAATGGTACCGAGTCTGACATTCCTGCTTCCCTGACGACACAGCAAGGACAAGGTAGAAAGCGTCGACGAAGACACCCATCCAAAAGTTTCCATATCTCTAAAGTGAGAAAGACGAAGAAAAAAAGAACCGCTCGAGACTTAGACATTTTTGATTATTAAAAGTGAAGGAAAAAAACATAAAGAAAAAATGATGCACCAAGAATCTTGTGCCTGTTCCAAGTCGGAACTAGATCTCTTTGCCATGCCACCCACGATGATGACTATGCAAGAAGCCCAATGGGTCGAATTTCATCCCGTCTCCTCTTTGACGGATTCAGCTCCCATCGAGTTTGAAATCAAAGGACAACCTGAAGATTACATCGATCTGAACAACAGTTACTTGTATTTGAAACTGAAAGTAGCCAAAACGGCGGACAACACCGCTCCAGGACCCAATGATAGAGTAGCTCCTGTCAACAATTTCATGCATTCCTTGTTCAGCGATGTGGATTTGTACATGAATAACAAACTGATCAGCAGTAGCATGGATACTTGCCCTTACCGAGCGTACCTCGAAAATCTCTTGACGTACGGAAAAGAAGCTAAGAACACTCATCTAGATGCTTGCGTGGTATGGAAACCTGACACAGCAGATAAGTTTGACGAAACAGCCTTGTCCGTAGCAGCAGCTGATGATGGTAGCACTCCTGCCAATCCTCACAATGTGGGTTTTAACGAGCGTCGAAAGAAAATTCTGCAAGGACGTAGTTTAGAACTGTTCGATCGCTTGCATTTGGACATGTGGTTTCAAGAGAAGTATTTGCTAAACGGAGTAGATATTCGCTTGAGACTGAATCGTAGCAGTGCTGCTTTCCATTTGATGGCTCATGCCAACGAATACAAAACCATTATCCAAGAAGCCAGGTTATACATACGTCGCGTGGAAGTGTTACCTAAAGTGGGAAATGATATCAGTCACACTTTGAGCAGAACGACAGCCAAGTATCCGATACGACGCGTGGAAGTCAAAACGTTCACCATTGCCGCTGGACTACGATCTAAGATCGAAGATCATCTGTTCCAAGGACAGTTGCCCAAACGTTTATTCATCGGTATCGTCAGCAATGCAGCCCTCAACGGTACCCACGATAAAAATCCTTTCGAGTTTAAGCACTGCGGAGTATCCAAAATTGAAGTCAGTCGCGATGGCAAAACTTTGTGTACCAGACCCTTCGAACCCGACTTTGGCGAACAGAAAAATTACTTGAGGTCGTACTTGTCGCTGTACGAAGTCACAGGACAGTTAGGAACCAACACCAGTCACGGTATTTCCTACGACGACTATGCAAGAGGTTACACTTTGTGGGCTTTTGATTTCACTCCAGACCAAAGCAGCGACGAGGGACATTTCCACCCTATAAAATCTGGGCAACTGCGTGTGGAACTTCAGTTTGCAGGAGCTCTTACCGAAACGGTGAATGTCATTCTGTATGCTGAATTCGATAATACCATAGAAATCAACAGTTTGAGAGAAGTCATTCTAGACTATTAGACAGTATGGAAGACCCTTGTCCTTCTTTGAATAGTGGAGAATCCATGGAATGGGAGGTTACAGAAAAAGCAGATCCCCAAGGCCAAAAAGAAGTAGTGATCATGCAATCCAGATGGCCAGAACAGGAACAACAGTTAGTGGCTTGTTTTGCACAACACTTGGAAGATAAAATGAGGGACATGATTAAAAAAGATTGTTATGGATGTCAAATCGATCATCCCAGTCAAATTCAACACGATAAATGTATGATGATGAGTCAAGAAGAAAAATTGGACGATTATCTGAACGAAGCTTGGAGTCTCATCTCCGAAGAAGCCGTGTTACTTCAGTGGTATAAAGGCTTACGTGATCATTCCTCTCCTCCATTGTTTGCTCGAGAAATTGATCGCATCGAAGCTCTCTTGGCCAAAAGTAAAGAGACGAAGCAAACCATCAGTTACTTGTCAGACCGTTTCAAGCAAAAGGTCTGGATTGAATTGATGACTTATCATCACCTGTGAAAAAAAGGAGAAAAAAGCAAGGCTACACAACAAAAAAAAAATGGATACCTGGGAACTTTATTATCTTTTGAACCGTAGTTCGTACACTGCTTCTTGGAATCCTGTGGTGTGTGGTGTGTGCTAAAGATAAACTACCTCATCGCAAACCTCAAGAGAATCAAGCTTATGTCATCAACACAGATGACAGTCATCTTCCAGGAACTCACTGGGTAGCTGTCTACTTTCCTCAAGAGGGTTGTGTGGAATATTTTGATTCGTATGGATTGCCCCCTTTCGAAGATGATATCATTGACTTTATGAGAAGAAATGCCCAGACGACACGATTCAATAATGTGAAATTACAAAGCACAGATTCTATGGTGTGTGGACAATATTGTGTCTATTATCTGCATCATCGCAGTCTTGGATATTCTTTAGAACATTTAGTGACTTATTTTGATCGTCATTCGTCTCGAAACGATGACAAAGTAGATCGATGGTTTTGTGACCATTATGGCTATCTGTTGTCTTTTGCTAGGAAACAGTGGAAATCTCAATTTAATTCGCAACGTTGTCAACCATGTCAAAGATAATGTATTAGTGTTATGGAAGAAAAACATGTTTGTTATTTGAAAAAATTGTGTTTTGTGAGTTGTTTTGTTATTTGAATAAAAATGTTGTGTTTTGAAAACCAAATAGTCTGTCGTTTGTTTTACATTTGTATTCATATAAATGCTCTTTGACTTTTCTTTCTATCCCTCACATCAAACTATCCAAACGTTTCAAAAACCCTAAACCGTCGAGGGGTGTTTTCCATCACGTCCGCGCTTGAACCATATAAAGCAGGGGTAGTCTCCAGTCTGACCATCCATTGTTTGACTCATCCTACTACGAAGATGTGCTCAAGACTAGCTAAGCTGAACGAAGCTTACGTCACTCTTCATCGTATCAGACACAATCTGATGCCAAAGCCTGAAGAGATTGAGAATGTGAGAATGCTACAAGAAACGGAAGACCTCATAGAAGAACTCTTCAGAGAGGAAATTCAAAAAGAGAAAGAAGAATGGACTGAGAAGTATCGACTTCAAAAGCAGCAGAGAGAGCAGAGAGAACAGCAGCAGCAGCAGCAACAACAACAACAACAACAGCAGCAGGAACCAGACAGAAGTTTTGTCGACTGTCGTGTGGATACGAAAGAGTTCTCTTTCTCTTTCCGAAGAAGCAGACCCTATCGTGTAGCCAAACGAGGACGCAATCTTAGACGATAAAAGATTGCCATCCTTCCTCGTACACACACACAAAAAACAGCCCTTTTCAGGGCTACCCAATATTCTCGAAAAGAATTAATCATTCAATTTGCTTATGGTATGTGAGGAAGTTAGAAAAAAAATAGAAGTGAGTCTATAATCACTGTCTCTTTTACTTTTGTTTGAAGTGCGTCTATAAGCACAACGTTTTTTTCAAAATAACTTGTTCAATGTATAAAAAGTATAAAAGTGAGGGGTGTTTTCTTTTAAGTCAGCGTGTTTTGTTTTTTTTTTGGTAATGATAGGGATAATGTAAGTTTTTGGATCTAGGGGGTGTTTTCCATCACGTCCGCGCTTGTGCTATATATAAAAAGCACTCGTCAGTCTGGCTACCCATCGTTGGCGCATCAACAGCAAAGATGAATAGAGTACAGAAATTAAGAGAACTTCAAATGCATTTGGAGAATGCTAGGCGTCTCCTGGACGAACTGGCTATGGAGGCCATAGTAGAACAGACTAGGATTGAAAAAGAAGAGGAGGAAAGAAAAAAGAAAGAAGAGGAGGAGAAGAAAAGAACCATCTTGCCTCACCGCATGATGAGACAGACTAGTGAAGTCAAGCCTATGGTGAGGACACCTTCACCAGAACCAGTTCGTCCACTACAGGCGCAGCCCCCACTGCAACAACCACAGCCTCAGCCGCAACAACCACAGTCTCATCCACGGTTGCGGAATAGAGGAAGAAATGAAGAGACTTTCACTATCCCTCAAACAGAAGATTGGGATAGTGAAGCCAATCATTCTCCCTCTGCGCTCCCAATCACAAGAGTGAATTGGGAGAATGATTGGAGTAGGAGATGTGTGTGTGGGGCTAGACCTGGGAGATGCCAGCATTAGCCAGGTGTAATTTGAAGTTTAAAAAACAGCCCTTCTCAGGGCTACCCAAATAACAAGAAAAGAAATACTATGTCAATTGCCAATGGGTGTGAGAGAGGAGTAGTGTGATTATAAAGACTGACTCTATTTAGATGATATATGGTGTGATTTTGGATAGTATATAATAGGGTTTGTTTTGGCTGCTTCCCGTGTGTGTGTGTGTGGATAGTATAGGGTGTGTGTTTGGCTGCTTCCCGTGTGTGTGTGTGTGTGTGTGTGTGTGTGTGTGTGTGTGTGTGTGTGTGTGTGTGTGTGTGGTTAGTATAGGGTGTGATTTTGAATAGTAAATAATAGGGTGTGTTTGGCTGCTTCCCCGTGTGTGGTTAGTAAATGGTGTGATTTTGGATAGTATATAATAGGGTTTGTTTTGGCTACTTCCCCGTGTGTGTGTGTGTGTGTGTGTGTGTGTGTGTGGATAGTATATAGTGTGATTTGGGATAGTAAATGATATGGTTTGTGGATAGTATATAATATGAAAAGTGAATGTAGGGGGTGTTTACTTTCACGTCCGTGCTTAAGATATATATACTCAATCGTCGGTCCTTGGAGCCATTCAATTTTGAACACATCAAGATGAATTTTGAATTGTTTATCCAACTCCGAGACAGCTGGTTTGGGATCCTTGATGCAGAATATGAAGTGGAAAGACTTGAGGAAGAATTTCAGAGTTACCATGGCTTTGTAAGCCAACTGAAATTAGCAAGAGATTTATTAGAAGGTATGATAGAGGAGGAAGACCAGAAATTAAGAAGACGTATTAAAAGAAAATATATAAGAATAGGGGATTTGAAGCAGGCACTTGATCATGTCATCAAAGTCAGGTGCTTTCTAGAAGAAACATTACATCTGATAGAGTGGGAATATGTGCAGTGGGGTCTAGACAGGCTAAAGAAAGCAGAAGCAATGATGAGAATGGTGATGGAAGAACAGGTGATCCAGATTAAAGAAAACTGGTCTAAGGAGAGAAAGGAAAAAAAGAACAAAAAGAAGAAAGAGGACTTTGATCTACTCAATCTAAGATGGATGAGAGTTCAGGAAAAGTTTCGAGCTATGGGACATCCTGACTGGATTCCCGAGGACGAAAAGAAGAAGAAAAAGGGAATTATTGGTAAAATCAAAAGGTGGTGGAACAACGGCAGAAAATAAAAGAAGAAGAAGAAGTATCCAAAAAGGCCCTTTTCAGGGCCCCTCATAGGTCTCGAAAAGATAGTAGCTTTCATTGCCACCCTTTTTTCCCTTGTCCCTAGACAGTTTCCCTATACCAATAATATTCCCCATATTTAATTTTCCCTTGACGCTATATAGGCCCACCCTGTTCCATTTCCCTTGACGCTATATAGGCCCACCCTGTTCCATTTCCCTTGACGCTATATAGGCCCACCCTGTTCAATTTCCCTTGACCCTATAGTGCCCCAAGCTGTTTTGACCCTATAGTGCCCCAAGCTGTTTTTGACTGGATTTTCCATTGACCCCATAAATCTTGACCCTATAGTGCCCCAAGCTGTTTTTGACTGGGTTTTCCATAGACCCTATAGTACCCCATATTACTACTTAGAACCAACAAGACTTCGATCTTGTAGTCATTGACTTCAAGAAGTTTTCGGCAAGATATGGCATGCATCCTTGTGAGCCACGTTGCTGAATTACAATACAAACGCAAAAGGTTGTAGTCAACCTGTATGACAAGGCGACTAGTGCATTTCTGGTCAACGTCAAAATACGAGATTGGATCAGAACCGCCGTCGGAGTCAGACAGGGGTAACACAGATGTGCGTCGTCTCACCCAATGTCTAAAAAATCTAACTGGGGAAGATCATGTTCGATTGCTTTTCAGACAATAAAGGCAGTTTCAGTGTAGGAACAAAGAAATCTACATCCGGCACGTAGCTGATGATGATATCGATGGCCTAGCATGAAATGAGCAAGAACTGGAAACCTTAGTAAACCGTGTCAACCAAACATCACTAATACATGGGATTGAAAGCAGTACTGAAAGGATAAAGATATTAACAAACAACCCAAGTGGCATCTAAATGCAGATACGAGCGAATGGACGAAAGCTGGGAGAACTGACGGTATGTATGTCTCTAATTGGTATCATAATTGGTGAAGGTTCCAAACCTGAGGCTCATACCATGATTGTGCTGTCAATAGCTTTCTTATATGGATTTACAAAATAACAATATATCTCTTCCGTTTAAATAGAATACGCAAAGCTTTTCTGGATTTTGTAACACTTGGATATGTCGAACTCTCTTGGCTGATATACGTTTATACTTGATACAAGGGAGAAGTGGCGTCAGTTCGAATTTGAAATCAGTAAATATTCAACTTCTCTATAAAGACCATCCAGTATGGACTGCACGACCCTTTCCATTTTACTTAGATGCTATGTTACCATATAATATAATACCATATTTTCCTATTGATCACTATGCATTTAATAGTGTACAGTTGGTTCGATGCATCGATAAATGTGTAAAAAAGTGTACTATATCTACTTTTTGTTATTAATATCGGTAATTGTTATTGATACTTTTATTACTACTAACGTTTATATTTGTTATCTTGTCATTAGTTATAGTTCACAATTCTCCATACATATATGCAAATCTATGATCCTTTCATATCGAAGAAAAATAATCTTGAGAAAACTGATTATTAAATATATTTTGATGTATATGTAAATATACACGATTATTCCGTGTTTGTGCAAGTATGTTGTCTTCTAACTTATGAAAGAAGGATACCACATACCAATTTAGAGTTTCTGCCATTAAATTATGACCTTAGGTGGAATTTCCATATTCCACGCGATCGCAAGCGTTAGTCAGTTTTGTCATTTTTTTAAAATAAAGTAGCTTTTGAGAACAAAATTATGTATTGTCGATACAAATAAAATCATACCAATATTATACACTGAAAGAGTTTTGACGTTATGAGCAATATGGAGCGCATACAAATTTAGTTTACAACAGCCTTATAAACATATGTATATTTTGCTATGTTTATCACTTTTCTTGCTAAAATTAATATTTCATTATGGATGCTTCATCTATAGTGTTTATCAATTCTACGTATCAAGCAAGCGAACGTATTATATGAACTCATTAGAAAGAACGGATTACATTTATTACATGACTATATATAATATTTGTATTGTTGTTCTTTTTACTTGGCGAAATAAATGTTATTTTGCTTTGAAAAATGCTAAATGTGTTTGTTTTTCTTACTTTTACTTGCATGAAAAAAGATATTGTTATCATAAAAAGATGCACTTTTCTAGAAGTATATTCTAGTACATTGGCGTGGAAGAACCCTTCATGATATTTCGTGTTGTGTAGGGCCGTCTTTTTTCATTTGCAACACTCATTCGGAACTTTAGCATCATACTTTGCGTTAGTATTAACTTACCTAACATAAAACAGCTCTTTTCTTTCATCAGCGTTTCTATGAATTGGGTATATGCTATATTTTTTTTCCGTTTCATTGCACATTCATTAGGCAGAATTAAAATTAAATTTTTGAAAAGCCATTAATGTTTATACCACCCAATGCAATCCACCCTTGTATCCCTTGAATTTGCATCGGATCACCTCTGCATTGTATGCCATCTCAACGTATCAGTCCCTAACCTCCACTTCTATTTGCTGTTTTATGTTAGGTAAGTTAATAATAACGCGAAGCATGATGCTAAAGTTATCTTAAGAGAAACTTCCATATGATAAATAGAACCAACTTCATGCATGACATCCAAGAAATCCTAACTACTTTCTTACATCCAATAGCGGAACAACTTGATAACTGCCTGCGTTCCATGCCCCAGCCAACATATGCAGAGTATCAATAAATAAGTGTTCTCCATGGAATAGCAGTGTTAATGACCAGCTTTGAACTGCTAAAAGACATCGCCGAAAATCTATGAAGCATAAACATAGTCCATTTAGCCAAATTATCCCACAACAGTACTAAGATCACGGAGAGTTCCAGCTGCAAAGAGCTCTTTGAGATAACTAGCAAACTAATGTCGAGGAACAAATGTACACCACTTCCAACAACCTTCTCTCCAGTAGACATTCCAGACCAATTTGCAAATTTTTCCGTGACAAAGTACAAACCATTAGAAATTCGCTTGACAGCACAATTTACACTGACTCGTCACTAAACAGTTAAGATGCAGAATTTCAGCGACAACCATTAGGAGCATTTGAACCTGTTTCTATTGATTTAGTACGGACAATCGTGATGAAAAGTGCACCAAAGTCTTGTGAACTTGATCCAATTCTGACATCACTGCTGCTTGAGTGCTTAGACCCAATATTGCCTTCACTAACTGATGTTATTAATATCTCTCTCATCGGGGGAATTCCCATAATTTTTCAAACCTACTATCGTAAAGCCTCTGCTGAAGAAACCAACACTTGACCATAACGATTTAAAGAACTTCCGCCCAGTTTCTAATCTCCCATTCATATCGAAAATCTTAGAAAAGGTTGTTCTAACCCAACATGTATCTCATTTGAATTCAAATAGTCTTTTAAGCAATGTACAGTCTGCATATTGCCCTTGCCACAGCACGGAAACTACTCTTCGACAAGTATTTAATG
The DNA here is from genome assembly GCA_030141615.1 of Unio pictorum. Classification (NCBI taxonomy): domain Eukaryota; kingdom Metazoa; phylum Mollusca; class Bivalvia; order Unionida; family Unionidae; genus Unio; species Unio pictorum. The sequence goes on from JARLTB010000269.1 coordinate 3,558,644, forward strand.
ACATTCTCTCTGCTTTGGATAGTGGAAAGATTACAGTTCTCACTCTCCTGGATTTATCTGCAACATTTGACACAATAGACCATGATATATTATTTCACCTTCCCCAGCATGTATTCAGCATTCTGAATATAGCATTACAGTGGTTCAAGTCCGACTTAGTTAACAGGACAAAATTTATATCTGCAAATGGAATACATTCCAGCCCAGTTGACGTATGTTCTGGTGTTCCACAGGGATCTGTTATTGGACCTGTTATCTTCATTCTATACACTCAGCCGCTCTCAAGTGTTATAGATCATCACCCAATATATCACCAATTGTACGCTGATGACACCCAAATATACAAATCTAGCCATCCAACTGAAGTTAATTGATGCTACCATCCATGGGGTAGAGGGGTGCATTTCTGATGTGAAATCATGGATGACATGTAACAAACTGCAGACGAATGATGAAAAAACTGAGGCTATTCTAATTACAACACAAAGACTTTCTCATTCACATGCTTTACAACAGACAATAAATATTATCAATACCAACATTAAATTCTCACAATCAATACGAACCCTAGGCGTTACTCTAGACAGTACTCTCACAATCCAACAACATGTCATAAACATATGCAAGACAGTATATCTTGAACTGAGACGCATCAGTTCCATTCGTAAATATCTTTCAGTTGATGCCAATAAAAAACTTGTATGTTCATTAATACTTTCAAGACTGGACTGTTGCAACTCAAGTCTGTCTGATTCTTCACAATATTTACTCCAGAAACTTCAAAAAGGTCAAAACACAGCTGCACGGGCCATCGTTAGAGTACCTCGATCAGAACACACCTCACCACTGCTCTGTACCCTACACTGGCTATCAATTCGATACAGAATCAAACAAAAAACTTGTTCTCTGTGCTATGTTTCAATGACAGACTCCAGTCCAACATACCTATCCAGCCTCACTCATGTGTATACACCAGCTAGATACTTACGCTCTTCTTCTGACAATGGTATACTTATTGTTCCCACTGTGAAAATGAAGTCATATGGACAACGTTGTTTTGCATACCAGGGCCCGGCGACGTGGAACGCATTGCACATTGAAATTAGACACAACGACAGAGTGGTCCCTTTTAAGAGTGCTCTTAAAACGCAAATATTTCGACTGCAGGGACAAACTTAGAGACCTAATAATGTTTCGTGTCTTATGTGTTTTCAGCATGTTTTTATGTTTTCCAGTTTCATTGCTTTTGTGATGTGTTGTTCTGTAGTGTAGTCATATTATTATAGATGTTGTAAAGCGCTTAGAGCTTCGTAAGATTAGGAGCTATACAAAGTCCTCATTATTATTATAAATATTATTATTATTATTATTATTATTATTATTATTATTATTATTATTATTATATAATTGATGCAATATAATCACTGTTTATTTCAAAATATTCCATTACTTGAACAAAACGCCCTACTAGATTAAGAAAATTTTATAAGAAAGGTATTAAATGTTCGACCATTTGAAAAATGTACATAGAAAACGGATATATTTTGTGGAGAAATATCTTGTATTCCGATAATATTTGTCTTTTCTTTCGCACACATTTAAATGCTTCTCCAGTCTATTCATTCATTCCCGTAACATTTTATTTATAGACAGATTGGGTGTGTCATTTACTATGATTAATATGGTGAATGATAGTCATTTAAACTGTATGGGTACGTTTATAATATATTTACAAATTTTGAATGGTTATTCCGCAAAGCGCCAGACTGAAAGTTGCAGAAGAAGAAAGCATAATTCCCAATCATATTGACTATTGACATTAAATTTATATTAACCACAATGGTTATGTGGGAACAAAATATTACAACTGCCTTTATTAGCATCACAACCAGTGAAAATAATACTCAAAGCAAGTTCATATCCAATATCTTCTGGGGAATGGTTTATTTGCCAATACTTTCTAGCTAACATCTTACCATCTATAGTCTTGTTGTCAGCATCTCCGATATCAAATCTAAACACATCAATCATCGGTATATATTTCCTGTTCATAAAAGGAGGGTATTATAATCGACCCCTCTATTTGACAGGAAACGTTCCAGTGTGAAACGTGAATAACATTAGCAAATAATTTACAATTGATATCAGTCCAGACGGATAAAGACCGTAAATAAATATTTAAATTCCTCCTGTGATACAAATAGACCAATTAAAACATTATTACCTCAACATATACAATTTTGTATTTTGTTTTCTTCCTCTTAGCTTAAGTATAAACATAATGTGGATTTGCATTTTTCTACGATTTAGTTGAATGCAGTTTGATTCAAATGTTTAAGTGTAAATATTTGTAGCAATTATGTCCGAAAACTCCATAAATATTGTACAGTTGACGTTTTGCTTCAAAATATCATCTACCTTTCTGAATTCTAGTCAATTTTATTTCTAATTGGTTACTCAATGTACATGAAATTACTAGGACACATAGATTATATATATTGTGCGCACGACAATCTTCTGATATTATCCTTAAAATAATACAAAAGCTGGTTTTAATTTAATAATCTATACACGATACTTGCTGTTATTATTAGCAAACATGTAATTGGTACACGAAATCTGGTACTTGGAATGCGACTTTCAGGTTATTATTTTTCTTCACTTAATATGTTTAGATAATAGAAGATTGTAACTAACAAATTCGAACAAAAAAGGTGACTGAGGGTTCCAACCTTTCCCATTTCCATTGAAAACGCTTTATTCCTAAGACTAGAATTTTAATATTTTTATAATGTATCGAGTATTTTTTATCATCTAATAAATACCATTATGCTGTACTATGATACATTTAATAATTAGCTGGAGTGATCTAGAACCTTTCCAATTTATGGCAGAAAACTCTTGATTTTTTCCATTAGTTTTTTCTTCACAATTTATCTTCTTGTGGTAAGTATTTGGTATTCAAAAACATATAAGAAATGATTGCAATAATCATTTTAATCTTTTTGGTAAAATACCTTCATTTTGACAGCCTTTTAATTGTATTTTGTATTATACAAAATGCTTACGTTCGTGGCCTAATTAGTAGTAGTAGTAGTAGTAGTAGTAGTAGTAGTAGTAGTAGAAGCATAAGCAATAATATGCTACTGCAGTATGTTACAAATTAAAATATTGATTCAACCAATGCATTTGACCCTCTTTAATTGAAACCAAGACTATTATGAAAGCTAAAATTAAGGACTGCGTCTTTTAGACAAATAATATCAGTTATAAGCATAGTCCTTGCTTACCAGGAATTACGCATTTAGACAAATATCAGATAGAAACATAGTCGCTGCTTACCAAGATTCACAATATAATCACTATTTTGACTTATTTCTGGTACATATGTATAGTATGGAATGTTTGCCCATAAAGATATATTATATTTGGAATTCAACACAATGATAGTTAATCAACAATTGTTATTCGGCTCAAAGTGGAGACATTTCTTGCACAGACTAGAAAGATGTACAATGTCAATGATTTCCATGGTGTTACTGTTTGTGTGTTAGCATTCATACAACATAACGATACGTGGTCTGTGCTCGCTTATAAGTATTGTATCTCTGTTACATTACTTAACAAGGTTAAGGTAAAAGTGCTGAAGTACCTTTTCCATTCCATGTGGATGTTTAAAATTGCTCCTGCGTGTGAAAGACCTTGATTCGCTGGGCTCTCTTTATTAATGGGTGATTTGATTTGATCTAAAGTAGACGATATGTCTCCTTCTGTTGTGCCTTCTGATAGATCTTGTGAATGTTTGAAAAGACAGTCCAGGGCCAACAGTAGGCATTCCCTCTCTTTTACTGCATTTTCCGCATCCCTAAAGCAAGAAACGGGTAATTTAGTAAATAACTTTGCACGAGACACTTCTTCAACTTTGTGTACACATCAATAATCCCTCGCCTGCTTGTTTTTGGATATGTGTTTTCATTTATAAGTGTTGTGTAATTGATTTTTGTATGGATTATGTGATTATGGCTTATTACCTATTTAGTAAATTTATGTGCAGCATCTGAGATGTGAGTCTGAAATGGTCATTGATATGGATGGTAAACATTGTTCCGAAGAATTTGCATTGTATGTATGTATGTATGTATGTATGTATGTATGTATGTATGTATGTATGTATGTATGTATGTATGTATGTGTGTGTGTGTATTATAGATGGATGGATGGATGTGTGTGTGTGTGTGTGTGCGTGTGTGTGTGTGTGTGTGTGTGTGTGTGTGTATCCGTGCATGCGGGAGATGGGGGTATTTATATGAAACATTTCATTAGCACCGTCATCAACATCATGTTTGCCCATGTCAGTGTTGATCATCTCATCACAGTTTTAGTACGCGCAATGGATTTTATGGATAGGCTTTATGGGTCTGTAATTCTAAAATTAATATTAGCATTGAAGGCAATTTGTAAGTACACGAAGGTCTTCATAACATTGCAATAAAAATCGAAAATGTTCTGTTTCATATTTGCCTTCACGGAATGAATTATAGCGTTTTAGAGAATTTTATATTTTGACATATAATAATGATCATTTGTTTCCACGCAAGCTGAAATGTATATCTGAAGAATAAAAATTATTCACTGATAAGACCAGTGTTCAACGTCGGCACGTGTATTCATTTTTGTTAACACCCATTGTGTACCCTTTCATGCCACGATGCTTGATGCAATCAATTTCATTTTTGGGTATGCAAAACGCTAAAAATTCTTTGTAATAACTGTTATTCTACTTAATGTAGATTCATTTATTGTACAGACTACACAATGTAGCATAATTCATATGTTTAACTCTGTTTTTGTTCAGAATATATGCTCGCTATTACGTTTTGCGTCTAAATCATATTAAGCAGGTTAAAATAACATGCTTAAGTATCGTTTCCATTTATTTGGACGCTTAAAATGTCTCTAGCGTTTGTAAGGACTTGATTAGCTGAGCTCACATTCATAATAAATGACCTGATATTGTCCAAGGCAGACGATATGTCACCTTTCTTGCCTAAAGATATATCTATTTCGTTCATGCTTGAAAAGAAACTCCACTGTTATTAATATACATTCCCTCTCTTGTATAGTTTGTTTTGCATTTCTAACGCAGATATAATACAACATAATGTGTTTCATCTGATGTAGAACGAAAGACATGTAGATGGACCGACTGATAGGAGGTTGGGCATATTTTTTGATTATGTACAATTTCGGTCAGTCTGTAAATGATACGTAAACTTCATGTTTTGAACCAACTGGGATGGGATTAAAAGAACTATTTAATCTTTCAATTTATATTAATGTCCATTGATTTTGAAAAGTTCAGAAAGGATTATCTAATTACGAAACTCGAACGTGAGTAAAAGCAAGGACCATTCTAATCTCTCAAATATTACAATGATCAGAAGAAATGTCCAAAAGAAGATCATGATAGGATACAATGATCAGCAACAACAACTCGAGTTTACAGTGATTATTCAAGCTGCTAAATGCGTATTTAAGAAACCAAGGAAATTTAAGTACAGGTGGACATATGTAATAATGAACATTGGAGAATAGTGCCTTGTCATTCCACGATGCTCTACTATAATATATAAACAAATTTCCTGATGAGATATATCTGTATGAATACTGGTTCTACTTACATCTGTTTCTTCAACACTTTGGAAGCACTTGAAAAGTTTTTCAACAACTGTTGAACGTGTCTCGACCTCGGCGGCTGATCGGTTTGTTTTTTACTCTCTTTTTTTGCGTCTGTTCTACTGTCATGCGCTACTGGTATTACTGGCTCTTGCAGAATCACCTGCTTATCCTCTTTACCATCGTTAGTAGCAAAGCCATTCAATTGCTCTAGAAGATTAGATGCGTACTCTGCTTCCCTGTAAATATATGTTGTAGCAAAATGAATATTTTAATTCACAGTCGCATACTGTTTTGGTCATCGTCATTGTCCTGAATATTTCGTTGTTGCTGTTGTTATGATTATATATTTGATCAAGGGTTGTACAAAAAATAAGCAGATCACATCTACGACAATTGAAATTGAACCTACAGACACGGATTTCAAAGCTGATGTATCGCCAAATTTTCTAATACTCAAAGCTGTCGGTGGTTGCCCATAATGGGTCAAACTTTGTGTATAGCTTACTTGCCTGCATGTATTGTATAGTCTCGTATATTTTATTATACTTTCTATATGTTCACTGTATGTATAATTGAGAGGAATGATATTTGTCCTGCATGAAGATTTATCAACAAGTTAGTTGTATTAAGATGGAAGATGATCATTTAAATTAGGTCCTTAAGATTTTAGATAGTCTCAAGACATTTTCACACTGACGAAAAAACTTAAACATTATCAATAATCACATTACAAAATATGTTTTACATGAATGAATATCTAGATATTATCAATGTTAATATCCGGCATTGTTAAACCGTTTAATTACATCATACTTTAAAGTCAATAGCATCTGAAAAATACATTGATACTATTTATTTGCATTAGTGTTTGCTTAACTCATCTTTATAGCTCGGGGTGGCGTAGTGAAACAAAATGTTCAAATGTTTAAATAATCAACTATTATCCTCGACAAATGTTGCCATATTTACAATGTCTTTGAGAAATATTAACGAAGGTTTTACGAGATGCGAGCTTAGCTATGAAAAACGTTATCTACTGTGAATAATGAAATTAAGTTAGATATCAAACTGGAAGAAAAAAACTGGAAGAAAAAAAAACATAAGCTTTGATTCTTAACGCCGACTGAATAGTTAAAATATTTACACACGCAAGCATATGTACGTATTGATGTATGTATGCAGATGGTTTAACAAATGTGAGTACAACCCTAATAACGTAAAGCCGACTTAAATACAATTCTCAAAAGAGAAGTAAACAATTGTGAACTAATAGTAAGAGTATGCCGTGTTTGTATAAGTAAAAATCCATTAAACACCACAGAAGATCATAATTGTATAACGTTTGTAACATTATAAGGTTGAATTTGATAACGTATTTAGATAAACTTTTCCAAAGAAAATATTTTTCTATTAAAAAGCATCCGCTTTCTCCATTTCAATATGTGCTGTATTTCTAACGGTTTTATTACGTATACGTATGGCATTCAAATAGTTTCGTGGTTTGTCTTCCATTTTATATAAACCAACTTCAATTTCCTTGACATTCTTTACTTGCATTTAAAATTGTCAAATGATATGCGGTCATTTTCGAGATGTCTCTGCACCAATGATGTACTATTGTTTTAATACAACCTACAGTTATGAACCCAGAGATGTGAACAAAAAAATCTAACCATATTTCGGAATATGTCGTGCAACCTCAGAGGTCGTACTATATAGAGATTACTATGCAACCCTAGTATGTTCATGACGTTTGACACCTAGAGAAGGATTTCACTGACAAGGAATGATGACAGAAACTGCGAATCCAACACGACTTTCACACAAAAAGTAAGCTGTGTAAAAACATTTGTTCAGTTATACTGACGTTATTGGTTGTCATGTCATTTACTAATATCTTTCTCTCAGTACCATTGTTACTTCATGATTTGAAAGAGGGACAAAATAAAAAAGACTTTCCAGTCAACAAAATTAATATATTAACGAACAAAGACATTGTTATGAGTCGCTGTGGTCACGCAATCTACAACAGTGTGTTAGTTCTAAACAACTTTCACATATAATCTGTCTAAACTCTTGATATAATAACGACTTGAGGGTATATCTCTCCAATACACTCTTAGACACCTATGTATACAGTCTGAAGATAATTACTTATGTACAGATATATGTAGTAGAACTATTACAATATATATTTTCACGAATATTTCAAGCAAATAAAAATGAAAAGTTCGAAAAGTATAAATAATAGTGCTACACATATCTATATTTTTAACTCTTGGAAAATGGTTTTATCTATGTTTATTATTAATATTCATGGATGTAGTGTGTATCAATATTTTGGGGTTTAAACTGTGCAGGTAAATCATTTAATTGTGTTAAGAACGCAAATTGTGTATGATTTATAAATATTTATTCAAAAACCTGTTGAGCTTTACTTATAATAATCGTAATAATAAGACTTAAAATGACGACTGTGATGTAGTTTCTAAGTGAATGATATGATATGGAAGTTTCTAGAATATTTCTGTAGTTTTCCTTTGGTTGTGCAAGGTTACGTGAAATTGCTTAGTTGGTCCGAATTCAAACGTGTATGATACTATATTGGGTCTATTCCACAGTACAGCCACAAAATACGTTGTATATCGGGAGAAAATTAAGTATTCAATTTGATCACGATATTTTTAGTCAATCATGCTTTTTGTGTTAATGATGTAAGTATGCAGAGGTGTTTTATTTTGTGCTTAGATATTTTTCGAGAGGAAAACATTTAGTTGGACTGTTAAATGAAAATAGTAAGTGCTCATTAGTTGAACGATAATATTATTCTGGAACTGTTGCAAATTATTCGAAATAATTATAGACACCGCCATGGTTCTTGGAGGAGCAATACATATCCGATATTGAAAACTATAAAGGACTTTTCATTCGTTTATAATTTTCATAGAATTGTATAACGGCTCATTTTGGATTCACATCATTATACTGTAAGTTCCGTAAACATTTGTTCATTTTACACGGTTACTTACGTTTGCAACAACAGAGTCGTAAAATAGGATATTCATAACAGACTAGCATATTATATTACAGAGATATATTGTATCCAAATAATATGTTTCTTTTCTTTCGCACATATTTACTTGTTTATACGGTCTATTCATTCATTCCCGAAGGTTTTCTTTTATAGACAGTATGGATGTGTCATTTATTATGATTAATACAGTGAATGCATGCTAGCCATGTATAAGTAAATGTAAAACGTGACTAGCATTAGCAAGCAAATAACAAATGAGATCAGTCAAAACGGATAAACACCGTAAATAAATGTTTAAATCTTTCTGTAATACAAACAGACCAATAAAAACATTATTTCCTCAACATATAAAATTTTTTGTTTTGTTTTCTTCCTCTTAGCTCAAGTATAAACATAATGTAGAATTTGCATTTTCGACGACTGAATTGAATGCAGTTTGTTTTCAAATTTGTCAGTGATAACATTTGTAGCAATTTATTCCATGTTTACCAGGAGCTACGCATTTTAGACAAATAATATAAGATAGAAACATATTCCTTGCTTACCAGGAATTACGCATTTTAGACAAATAATATTAGATAGATACATAGTCACTGCTTACCAGGAATATCATATAAAGATTCACAATATAATCACTATTTTGACTTATTTCTGGTACATATGTATAGTATGCAATGCTTGCCCATAAAGATATATTATATTTAGAATTCAAAATATAGATAATTAACAGTTGCTATTCCACTCAAAGTGGAGACATTTCTCTCATAGACTCGAAAGATGTACAATGCCAATTATCTCCATGGTGTTACTATTTTTGTGTCAGCATTCATAGAACATAACGATACGTGGTCTGTGCTAGCTTCTAGGTTTTGTGTCTATTTTACATTACTTAACAAGTTTAATGAAAAAGTGCTGAAGTACCTTTTCCATTCCATGTGGCTGTTTGAAATTGCTTTTGCGTGTGAAAGGCCTTGATTGGCTGAGCTCTCTTTATTAATAGATGATTTGATTTGATCTAAAGTAGACGATATGTCTCCTTCTGTTGTGCCTTCTGATAGATCTTGTGAATGTTTGAAAAGACAGTCCAGTGCCAACAGTAAGCATCTCCTCTCTTTTATTGCATTTTCCGCATCCCTAAAGCAAGAAACGGGTAATATAGTCAATACCTTTGCATGAGACACTACCCTAATTTTGTGTACACATCAATAATCCTCACCTGTTTCTTTTTGGATTGAGTTTTCATTTATAAGTGGCGTGTAATTGATTTTTTTTTATTGATTATGTGTGTATGCCTTATTACTTATTCAGTGTAGTATATTTATGTGCAGCATCTGAGATTTGAGTCTCAAATGTGCTTTGCTTTGTAGGGAAAACGTTGTTCTGAAGAATTTACATTGTATTTATGTATGTATGTATGTATGTATGTATGTATGTATGTATGTATGTATGTATGTATGTATGTATGTATGTATGTATGTATGTGTGTGTGTGTGTGTGTGTGTGTGTGTGTGTGTGTGTGTGTGTGTGTGTGTGTGTGTGTGTGTGCGTGCGTGCGTGCGGGTGTGGGTGTGTGCGTATGAATGTATGTACGGACTTACGGACGTATGTATGTTTATATATATATGTGTGTGTGTTTGTGTTTGTGTTTATATTGCTTTTGTGTGTGCGTGTGTGTGTGTGTGTGTGTGTGTGTGTGTGTGTGTTTGTGCAAGCGGTCGAAGGGGTATTTATATGATGCATTTCATTGGCACCGTCATCAACATCATGTTTGCCCATGTCAGTGTTGATCATCTCATCACAGTTTTACTAGGTGCAATGGATTTCATGGATAGGCTTTATGGGTCTCTTATTCTAAAATTAATATTAACAGTGAAGACAATTTGTAAGTACCACGAAGGTCATCACAACATTGCAATAAAATTAGAATTTTTTTACCTGTTGCACAGCACATTTTTTTTCACGGAATGAATTATAGTGTTTTAGACAATTTTATATTTTGGCATATAACAATTATCATTTGTTTCCACGCAAGCTGATGTGTATGTTTAAAGAATAAAACAAATTTACTGATACGACCACAGTGTTCAACGTCCGGTACGTTTATTCATTTTTGTTAGCATTCAATTGTGTACCTTTTCATGCAACGAAGCTTGGAGCAATCATTTTTTTTGGTATGCAAAACGTTAAAGATTCGTTGTAATAGCTGTTATTCTACTCAATGTAGATACATTTATTGTACAGACTATAAAATGTAGCATAATGCAAAAGATCTATGTTTTACGCTGTTTTTTCAATATTTATGCTCGATATTACGTTTTGTGTTTATTTTATATTAAGGAGGTTCAAAAAACATGCTTATGTATCGTTTCCATTTATTTGGACGCATAAAATGTCTCTAGCGTTTGTAAGGACTTGATTAGCTGGGCTCTCATTCATAATAAATGACCTGATTTTGTCCAAAGCACACGATATGTCACCTTTCTTGCCTAAAAATAGATCTATTTTGTTCATGATTGTATAGAAACTCCAGTGTAGTGTTTTCTCTGCAGATATAATACAACATAATTACCTTTTCATCTGATTATAACGAAAGACAGTTAGATGGACCGACTGATACGAGGATGGGCATATTGTTTGATTATATCAAATTTCGGTCAGTCCTGTAAATGACACGTACAATTCCTGTCTTGAACCAACGGGGATGGGATTTAAATAACTATTTAATCTTTCAATTTATATTAATGCCCATCGATGTTGAAAAGCTCGGAAAGGATTATCTAAATACGAAACTCCAACGTGGATAAATGCATGGACCATTCTTATCTCTCAAATATTACAATGATCCAAAAGAACTTCCGAAATACAATAATGATGAGATACAATGACCAACACCATTAACTTGAGTTTACAGTGATTATTCAAGCTGCTAAATGCTTATTTAAGAAACCGAAGAAATCTAAGTACAGGTGGACACATGTAATAATGAAAATAGGATAATAGTGCAAGGTCTTGCGACGATACTCTACTATAATATAAAACAAATTCCCTGATGAGATATATGTGTATGAATACAGGTTCCACTTACATCTGTTTCTTCAACACATTGGAAGCACTTGCAAAGTTCCTCTGCAATTGTTCAACGTGTCTTGATCTTGGCGGCTGATCAGTTTGTTTTTTACTATCTTTTTTCCCGTCTTTTCTACTGCCATGTGACGTTTGTATTATTGGCTGTTGCAGAATATCATGCCTATCCTCTTTACCATCGTTAGTAGCAAAGCCATTCAATTCCTCTAGAAGATTAGATGCGTACTCTGCTTCCCTGTAAATGTATGTTGTAGTAATATGTATATTTTATTCAATAGTCATATACTTATTTCACTGTATGTATAATTGAGCGGAATGATATTTGTCCTGCTAGAAGTTTTATCAACAAGTTAGTTGTATTAAGATGGAAGGTGGTCATTTAAATTAGGTCTATAAGATTCCAGATAGTCTCAGGACGTTTTCATACTGACGAAAACACTTAAATATTATCAATAATCACATTACAAAATATGTTTTAATAGATTGATACTATTTATTTGAGTTAGTGTTTGTTAAACTCATGTTGATAGCTCGAGGTGGCGTAGTGAAACAATGTTCAAATGTTTAAATAATCGACTATTATCGGCGACAAAGGTTGCCATATCTACAATGTCTTTGAGAAATATTAACGAAGGTTTTACGAGATGCGATTTTAGCTATGAAAGTTATCTAATGTGAATAATGAAATTAAGTTAGATATCAAAATTGTAGAAAAAAACAACCAGCTTTGATTCTTAACGCCGACTGAATAGTTGAAATATTTACACACACAAGCAGATGTACGTATTGATGTATGTATGCAGATGGTTTAACCGAATGTGAGTAAAACCCTAATAACGTAATGCCGACTTAAAAACAATTCTCAAAAAGGAAGTAAACAATTGTGAACAAATAGTAAGAGTATGCCTTATTTGTATAAGTAAAAATCCATTAAACACCACAGAAGATCACAATTGTATAACGTTTGAAACATTATAAGGTTGAATTTATAACGAATTCAGGAAAATAAACTTTTCCGAAGAAAATATTTTTCTTTTAAAAAAGCATCCGCTTTCTCCATTTCAATATTGTTTGTATTTCTAACGGTTTTATTACGTATGGCTTTAAAATAGTTTCGTGGTTTGTCTTCCATTTTATATAAACCAACTTCAATTTCCTTGAAATTCTTTCCATGCATTTAAAATTGTCAAATGATATGCGGTCATTTTCGAGATGTCTATGCACCAATGAAGTACTATTGTTTTAATACAACCTACAGTTATGAACCCAGAGATGTGAACAATAATATCTAATCATATCTTGATTATGTCGTACAACCTCAGAGGTCGTACTTCACCTAGTATGTTCATGACGTTTGACACCTAGAGAAGAATTTCACTGACAAGGAATGCTGACAGAAACTGCGAATCCACCACGACTTTCACACAAAAAGTAAGCTGGGTAAAAAATGTTTTTCGCTTGTACTGACGTTATTGGTTGTCTTGTCATTTACTAACATCTTTCTCTCAGTATCATTGTTACTTCATGATTTGATAGAGGGCCAAAATAAAAAAGACTCTTTCCAGTCAACAAAATCAATGTTTTGACGAACAAAGACATTGATATGAGTCGCTATGGTCACGCAATCTACAACAGTGTGTTAGTTCTAAACAACTGTCAAATACAATCTGTCTAAACTCTTGATATAATAAAGACTTGAGGGTATATCTCTCCAATACACTCTTAGACACCTATGTATACAGTCTTAAGATAATTACTCATGTACAAATATATGTAGTATAACTATTACAATATATATTTTCACGAATATTTGATTCAAATAAAAATGAAATGCTCGCAAAATATCAGTGAATGATATGATATGGAAGTTTCTAGAATATTTCTGTGGTTTTCCATTGGTTGTGCAATGTTACATGAATTTGCTTAGTTGATCCAAATTAAAAAGTGTATGATACCATATTGGGTCTATTCCAAAGTACAGTCACAAAATACGTTGTATATCAGAAGAAAATTAAGTATTTAATTCGATCCCGAATTTTTTTAGTCATTCACGCTTTTGTGTTCATGATGTAAGTATACAGAGGTGTTTTATTTTGTATTTAGATATTTTTCAAGAGGAAAACATTTATTTGGACTGTTAAGTGAAAATATAAAGTGCTAATTTTTTGAACGTTAATATTATTCTGGAACTGTTATGAATTATAATTATGGACAACACCATGGTTCTTGGAGGTGCATTACATATCCGATATTGAAAATTATAAAAGATATTTCATTCGTTTAGAATTTTCATAGAATTGTATAACGGCTAATTTTGATTCACTTCATTATACTGTAAGTTCCTTAAACATTTTTACATTTATCACTTCGATTATTATATTATTTTTTTAAGTTTTACAAAACTTGTAAGTTTTTTTCTTTTCTCTTATTTCAGTAGAAAAATCCTGGCCTAGTGGTTATATTGTTCGCATTGGATGCTGAAGATCGCGAGCTCGATCCTCGGTTGAGTCATAACAAAGGCATATACAGATTTTACTAACAGCTGCCTCTCAAGGCGCTCATTATTAAGCGGTTACTGTTAGGACTAGTCGGCGGCCTGGTGTTAGGATAATGTGACTGGACAATGTTATATTGATATCCATCAATATAAACTGCCACACGGCTGACATCGTTAGGAATATGACTGACAAGTTGTTAATGAATGAATGTTAAATTAAAGTGAACCGGCCACGAAGGGTCATTATTCACTGTTTTATCTTTCAAAAGAAAGTTATTTATTTTTTCCCGTGCGGTAAGGAATGGTGTCACATCCCCACGGGCGTTTATGCACACATAGTGTGCTATTTAATTTGGCCGTCATGTCGCGCCCCTATTGAGGGACTATCTACATGAATGTAGGACCTGGGTGAGTGGGAATTGATCAAACACGCACTCAACACTGTCAACCAATCGGAAAGAGTGTACTAGAGGTGCATTGACACCGAATAATGACTGGTGAAAAATGGTTTTCACGTCTCGACATGTTGAGGGTTTCTGGTCACGAGAAAGGAGGAAAGGTCCGATAAGCCAGGCCATGTGTGTCGACAGCATTGAAACGCCCCAAAATTGTTAATGGTACGTTAAAAATTCAAATCGCAAACGCGCACACTTTTACTTACGTTTGTGACCACAGAGTCGTAAAAAAGCATATTCATAACAGACTTGCATATTAGTACTTACTATACATGTAGAATTCCTTAAATGTTATGCATTTTTTACAAATGTTATATCTATATTTTTCTGTATTATAAATATTTGAGTGAACGTCATTATAAATAGCATTTTACCTGTTATTAGAAATAGTTTCAACAGCTTTTATAGCACGTTGATGCACCGTAACGGTCGAGTGCAAGATAGTGTCATCTTCAAAATGTAAATCAATGCTAAATTTAAATTGCCCATTCAAATCGTTGCAGTGTCCGATATCATAATAAGCTCATTACATGCACCAGGTTTGCTCGGAAAAAAACAACTACCTTATGTAGAAAGCATTTAAGAGTACAGAACCACAACTAGCCACACATTCTTAAAGACCTTTTTCATAGCTGAAGTATTTTCACAGTAATTGCAACAATACTAATATTACAACAATAGTACGAACAATAGTACGAAGCAAATTATACACGGATTTACGGTTAATATATCTCTTCCATTCATACATTAGAGAATTACAGTGGCTTGGTCACACTTCATCCTATAAAATCAACGTATTAGTCCCAATGCATTAATATTCACTTTTACATATGTTTTCTACTTTGGAAGATTTATGAAGTAGTATTTTGCTGGCACAGTATTCCTCAAAGAAAAAGAATAAAGAATTGACTGATAGAGTAAATAATTTATTAAAAAAAACATTTGATGGGGGTGGCCCAGGCATTTTCAATTAAATGAAATATAGGTAGCTTGACCTCAATTTGTTCTGATTTCTGATTTTCATTCCTTTTTCTAAATAAACTTATCCATCTGGGAGTGTGGCGTTTTAGAAAAGCACGAATTAAATTGATGCTTCGTGTCGGAGATATGGTGTTTTGCCTCGACTTTCAAAACACCTTCCCATACAGGTACCGTAGCTTGTTTATAAATCTTCTCTTGGAACAATTTTATTTCGCCGAATTTTGCATATTTGAAAGGCATCGAAATTGATATGTTATTATATGTATTCACTAGAGATGAATATGTGCTGCGGAAAACATGGAGGAACATGCTCGTAGATTACACATGTAGAAACAATCACACTGTGAACGTGTAGAAAGCAGTATGAGGAACATGGACTATGCGAATATTTTGAACCGTTAGGTGCAATCACCGATAGCTTAGAGGATTATTATATTATATTATGCAAACTGAAAACTAAAATCTATAATTCTTAACGCCACCTGAATACTGGAAATATGTGCACGGTGCACGGTCGAGCATATGTATTCATGTAAGAATTATGCATTGGGTTTAAGGGAACAATATAACACTACGTATAACGGTCAATATAACACTCACTATGTATAACGGTCAGTATAACAGAGTATGTATAACGTTCAGTATAACACTGATTATGTATAACAGTCAATATAACACTATGCATAACGGTCAATATAACACTATGTACAACGGTCAATATAACACTGACTATGTATAACGGTCAGTATAACACTGAGTATGTATAACGGTCAATATAACACTGACTATGTAAAACGGTCAATATAACACTGTATAACGGTCAGTATCACACTATGTATAACGGTCAGTATAACACTGAGTATGTATTGAATAATATAACTGATTACAGTAACATTCTCCGAAGAACAGGGAAATATTGGGAAAACGTATAATCAGATATACTCGACTTTATATGAGTATATAGAAGAGAAAAGGCTTATGAAGGTCATAATACAATGACGTTAAGAATTGAAAAAATAATCAAGAAGATAAATTCATCCAAACAACGAAACTAGTTTCTCTTAAAAAAAAAACACCATTTCTTTGCGTTCATTATTTGCAATATTTCTACATGATATATTTATCAGTATCACTATTTTGGTTGGCTTTTATCCGAATCCTAAATTTAAATGCCTCGAGATATTCCCTGCAATTACATTTTAATCTTTCTCAGTTTCTTCAATAATTTAGGGTACCTATAGCTATCCTTTGTGAAATCATATTGATAGAACGATCTTGAAAACTAAATCTGATAATGCTGGTACTGAAAATTCATCCAACGAAATGGAAGAAAGGAATGAAAAAAATAAAAGGTTTGTTGATTATGCTCATTTAGGTAGTAGCTTGATATAGGAAGATCTAAATCGTATGACTTCATGCATTAATATTCTAATGATTACACAGTCATGAACTTGTGTGTGTATTAGATCCATTCAAATTTATACTTCCACTAATATTTTAAAGTAACCATACATCAAAGATAAACAAATAGAACTCAAAGCTCCCAAATAAATACGTTAGATTGATCAGAATTGTACTATCTGACGATGAAATGTTCTGCATGTTTTCCACAATAGTGCAGATGCATGAATTAAATAATTTTATATAATTTAAAAACAGTGTTAAGTATTTTTAACACTTTATATTCTGAGCAAGTAGATTGTTTGGGGACGTGTGCACGAGTAGTAAAGGCGCATGTGGCGTAATGCGAAAATGTCCAGGATTTAAGGCAATTTTTGTCCGTATTCACTTAATGTTGCAATAAATAAACCGCGCTCATGGTTTCGTGTATGAATCATATTACTTTAACAAAATTAATAAAATCATGCTGAAGTACCTTTTCCATTCCATTTGAATACCTATAATTTCTTTTGCTTGAGTAAGAAATTGATTCGCTTGGCTCTCTTTCTTAACGGATGATATGATTTGATCCAAAGTAGACGATATGTCACCTTCTGTATTGCCGTCAGATAGACCTTGAACATGGTTGATAAGACACTGCAGGATTGACGACAGACTTTCCCTCTCTTTTCTTACATTTTCCGCATTCCTAAAGAAAGAAAACAGTCTTTTGAATTAATAGCTTTGCATGAAATGAATAGTATACACATGAATAATTCCTCATCTAGTTTGATATTTTTAAGGACGGTTTAGTGGTTAGCTTTTCGTATTGATCATGTTCTCCCAAGTATTCAGTTTTTTTTTTGTACAACATCTCAGTCTACTGAGAAAGTTTTGTATTCTGGGGAACCTTTTCAATAATTGACTAGTGTTTTTATTTCTTTGTTTTGGATTTGTTAATATATGCACGTGTGTATTTTCTTGTCTATATATAGCTGGAGTGAATGGACATGTTCTGTGGTCTATTTGTACCATTGCCATTGATACCAAACTTACCTAGATCAATTTGAATCCATTTCTACTAAGCACGACGAATTTTCCTTGATAGGGTTTATCAATATTTGTTCATCTATAATTAACAGTATCACTATGGTTCATTGGAAAATCACAGAACTTCAATGTTTACACTGAAAATAACAAGCCTGACGAAACACATCATGGAAAACCACTCAAAAGATATTCATCATTTTGAAGACTATGTAGAACTACAGACGAGTTGTAAATAACGCACATTAACAGATCACATCTGCGCCGTTCGTTTTGAGCCGCCAGCTTGAAAGTTAATATATCACCCAGATATACAATCAGGTTATAGCTGGCAACATCTAGCGGGTAGGAGTTGTGAATGGAAGAGATAAATTTAAGGATGGTCACGTCATACAAACATTTTTCACATTAATGAGACAAGTGTTATTAACATCTATTTTAATTGGACTTGTGAAACTGTTTTATCACGCACATTCATGACATAATCATGTGACATAATTAATTATTCTAGGCGTAAAGGTTAGTTTCTGTCAGCGCATATATATAACTGTTCTTAATATAGTGAAATCATTAACATTTTCTATTCCTTAACATTGTGGAACAAAATCACATAACGGTGGTTCTTTCCATGGGTTTTCCTGGCTTCGTCCTCCACCATTAATACTGGCCGCCATGTATAGCCAATCGTGTGCTGAACAATGGCGTTAAACCCTACAACAACAACAACCAAATATAGTCCTTAAACAAAGTCTAAAAATAGAACGAGTATTGGACAGGATGACATCTCTCGCATGTGATCTTGTCTGTTATGAAACCCGATTTCGCATTATTAAACACAATTTGGACATAACACTGATGAATGCAATCTTTACTTCTTAACGCTGCCTGCAAAGAGAACTCATCTACACAGGTTGTTTATCTGCTTATGTCTATGCATGTATGCATTGACTTTAACTGCATGACGGCACAATACTGGCTATATAGAATTTATAATAGTTACTTTCTAAACAATATACGGGAAAACGGAGAAAAATGTTGTAAGGTGAAGCCATGAATGTGCATTTTTCAGGATATAAACAAACATCCTGTCGACATTGTAAACGTCATTCATATCTGTACCTTTTGTAATTCCTGGTACATGATTTTATTTAATTTTCTTATATTTTTGGTATGGCTTTAAAGTGTCTAACATCTTTTATAATAAACGCTAGCATGTGACGTTCGTGTTGACATTATCAGTAACAATCTTAGTAATTCGGCTTAAACAATGCCTATTGCTTAGTTTCTCGTTGACTGATCAAGTTTCGACGTTCTTAAATAAATGTATTATCTCACCATTGGTTGGGCTGATTATTCTCTTAAGGCCAAGTCAACGTAAAATGAGTATATATATATATATATATATATATATATATATATATATATATATATATATATATATATATATATATATATATATATATATATATATATATATATATACATATATATATGTGTGTGTGTGTGTGTGTTAGTATGTGTGTGTGTGTGTGTGTGTGTGTGTGTGATAATGGTACTATAAAATAGGGCTATAAATACAAGAAAGCAAATAGAAAACTCAGGAAATTAATTATACCTTCTGTATTCGTTACCGACCAATTCTTTACCCAGTTTTAAATTTTTTCTCTGAAAGCTCTGTTGTTGAGACAGGGCTACTTTAAGGTGTACGTCATGTAGTTATAACAAGGCTGATATTAGAATGGGTGTGCAATTATGTGTTATGTCGTCATCAACATTCATCAAATAAGTTGCTTATGCAGTCCATTCCAATGCAACGTCTAAATTTTATTTTGTACCAGTGACTATATTTTACCTTTGCTACTGTTCATATATAATATGGATTATATTCTGAGTCATACACACGAGCCTAGTACTGGCTGCATTTATTAAAAACGCAATATCCACTAGAAAAATTAAACTCGCTATAATAGCAAAATTAGTGAGAAAAAATATTCAAATGTAACAGAAACCGTGCAAATGGTATTCTCAAGCCCTTCATGACAAAAATAATCGTTCGAAAGCTGTCGTACGTAAATGTCAATTTATCGCTTTCGCCTTAAAACAGAATTTTACCCTCACTTGCAATGCTGGTGGAAGCGATAAACGTTATATAAAATGGAAGAGACCCTGGGTAAATAAACAATTTTAATTTGAAACATGTCATCAGGCTATACATATCCCCTTATTCACACAATACCAATACACGTTACAGATGTGGCTTTAATTAAGGGAAACATAGAATTTATAAACTTACGTTTTTAGTTCGTCGAATTTCTTTGTAACTTCCTTGACATTTGCTTTCACTTCTACAATTGATTGGTTATCCTTCATGTTTTTGGGTGGTTTTAATTCGGTTAGTGCCGTTTCGTCTCCACCAATTATATATTTATGAAGTCCATCAAGAGTCTTTCTCAGGTACTGGTTCTCAGTTTTCAATCGACTTATGTCCCTAAAATATATGTACACATGATACATTTTCCAAATCTGACTATCTGTAGGACACTTCAATAATAATAATAATAATAATAATAATAATAATAATAATAATAATGTGGACTTTGTATAGCGCCTAATCTTTCGAAGCTCTAAGCGCTTTACACCATCTATAATGATATGACTACACTACAGAACAACAAATGACAAAAACAATGAAATTGGTAAACATAGAAACATGCTGAAAAATATATAAGATACAAAACATGATTAGGTCGCTAAGTTTGCCCCTGCAGTCGAAACAGGTGAGTCTAAAGAGCACTCTTACAATGGACCACTGTGCAATTCGTTTCACGTCGCTGGGCCCTGGTGTGCAAACGAACGTTGTCCATATGACCTTGGGAACAATGAGTATACGATTATCAGAAGAAGAGCGTAAGTATCTAGCTGGTGTATACAGATGGGTGAGGCTGGACTGGAGTCTGTCATTGAAACCTAGAACAGAGAACAAATTTTGTGTTTGATTCTGTATCAAATCGATAGCCAGTGTAGGGTACAGAGCAGTGGTGAGGTGTGCTATGATCGAGGTACTCTAAAGATGATCCGTGCAGCTGTATTTTGACCTTTTTGAAGCTTCTGGAGTAATTATTGTGACAAACCAGACAGAATTGAGTTACAATAGTCAAGTCTTGAAAGTACTAATGAATACACAAGTGTTTTAGTGGCATCAACTGAAAGATATTTACGAATGGAACTGATGCGTCTCAATTCAAGATATGCAGCCTTTCATATGTTCATGACATGTTGGTGCAAAGTGAGAGTACTGTTTAGTGTAACGCCTAGGTTTCGTACTGACTATGAGAATTTAATGTCGGTGTTGCTGATATTTATTGTCTGAGGTAAAAGATGTGAATGAGAAAGTCTTTGTGTTGTGATAAGAACACTTTACTACTATGGTGCATTATGTTATGATAATTTTCATCTTAAACGTATGTTTGAGTAGTTTTAAATAAGTATAGAATTTGTGCTATCTGGGTAAAAGTCTCATATCAAAACAATGTACTGAACATTAATTGATTCATAAATTCACCAAACTTCCTTCTTATACCACCTTTTATGTATTTTATAAGGAACGCCTGTCTCTCTCCCCTTTGGGCAAAACAATGATTAACACTCTTTCAATAAAAAGAATATAAGTCCATGTACAAGGATCAAAACTCCATTTCGGAATTAATCCTAATAGTGACCGGTATGCTTATTTTTGTGCGTGTATCTATGTATATGTTTGTGTTTAAAATAAGTGTGGGACATCACAAATAAATTTGTTGACATAAATGAGGCAATACGTTCAAACTGTATCATTTATTTAGTTAGTTGTTTCCATTGATTGGACAGTAGAGATGCTCTATCTGCTCGGGAAATGAATGAACCCGCCCATACACGAGTCTTCTGCTGCTTTACTGGTTGGCTTTGGTTAGCCAAAGGCTAAGGGAGTAAACTCTTAAAAGTGGAGACCCTAAGGCAGTTGGACGATGTACTACATCCCCTTCTGGCAACTCCTTGGTCTGGAGAGGAATGGGCTCCGCCAGACGACTTTTGCCCAAGACACACTGATAATGCTGGACTTGTCAGAAGTCATCATACCGGATAGGTCGTCACCCGGGTCAAACAAGGACCGCGCCTTCCGTGTCTACCAGGACGGAGGTGACAAGTGTGTTACTAGTACTTTGCATAAAATCAGAGCCAGAGACAACGTTGCCATCGTCACCTGGAACATTAGAACTCTGGTGCAAACTGGAAGACTCCAAGAGTTGACACATGAGATGTAGCACTACAAATGGCACATACTGGGACTCCCTAGGAGAACACTAAACTGAAGATGGGCATATATTATACTATAGTAGAGAGTTGGACAAGTCCATAAATGGAGTAGGCTTCCTTGTAAACAAAACCATCAAGGGATCTGTGCTTGAATGTCGCCCCATATCTAGCAGAATCATCTCCATTTGTCTCAAAGCATCCCCCTTTAACATCACCATTATCCAAGTCTATGCTCCAACTACTGATCGTGATGATGTAGAAATAGAAGAGTTCTACAGCTAAATCCAGGGTATAATAAACATCGTAAGTAGAAAAAGACATCCTTATTATCCAAGGAGACTGGAATGCCAAAGTTGGCAAAGATGATCTAAAAGACTGGGATGATCATTGTGGATCTTCTTGTAATGAGCTTACCAATGAAAGAGGGTGACGGCTGCTCGAGTTCGCAAGCAACAACAACTTGGTACTAGCCAATACCCTGTACCAACATAAAGTTTTACGATGCTGGACATGGCACGCACCAAATGGAACCCATCATAACTAATATCGACGACACACTGGTTTAAAACCGATACCGATCTGGCATCAATAGAGCAAAAACAAGAACGTGCTCAGGTGCTGATGTTGGGAGTGATCACGACCTCGTCATTATGAACATCCAAGTGAGGTTGAAGAAAATTAACAAGCCAAAGAAAATCAGGCTCAAATTCAACATTGAGCAACTGAAGGACCCTAACATCTGCAAGTCATTCCAAGCCACAATTGGAGGAAAAATTGCTCCACTTCTTGTGATGGATGTTGATGACAAAGTGATGACAGACACTTTCAACACAGTCATGACAACAGTTGCCAAGGACATAATTGGCCTCCATCGTCCAAAGAAAAAAACCGGAGTTACAGACGAGATTCTAAATCTGTGTCTTGCCCGAAGAGACCTCAAAAACACCAGACACACAACAGGGGCAGTGGAGTATCGAGAAATAAACAAGAATATCAGGAAAAACTTGAAGAAAGAAGAAGGAGATTAGATTGCACAAACGTGCACAGAAATAGAGAGCAGTCTGATAAAGAATAACAGCAAAAAGGCATTCCAAATTGTGAAAGACCTCTCCAGACAGAAGCAACCAAGAGTCAGTACCATTCAAGACGAAAATGGAAAATGCCCCACAGATGCAAGTGACATTGCAGAAAGATGCACTGAGTATTGTAAAGAACTCTACAACCATCCGTCCACAGGAGACCCAGAGGTGCTTGCAGTTCTAAACTCCACAAATGATGATGATTACCCCACAAAGAAGAGGTGGAGTCAGAAATAAAAGCACTGAAGAATAGGAAGACAGCTGGAGTAGACAACATCCCAGCTGAACTTATCAATAATGGTGGTGAATCAGTGCTAGAGCTACTAACAAAAATCTGCAACAAGATCTGGCAGACAGGTGAATGGCCAACACAGTGGACCCAGTCACTGATTATAACACTCCCAAATAAAGCAATCTCCAGCTGTGCCAAAATTACAGAACTATCAGTTTGATCAGCCATGCTAGTTAGGTGATACTGAAGAACATCTTGAACACACTGAATCCACAAGTAGAAGAAATAATCGCTGAATAACATGCAGGGTTCTGGAGTGTAAGAAGCATACCAGAACAAATATTCAATCTTAGGGTTCTGTGTGAAAAGTACTCACAACATGAACATGTGTTAATACATTTCAAAAAAGCTTTTGACAGAGTGTGGCATGGGGCATTGTGGGCCACAACGAAAAAGTACAACATGGGTCAAACGTTGACCAATACCATCAAGCAGCCAAGGCTACCATTTCAGTAATTGCTCAAGGTTCTGTGGGAGACTGGTTCAAGACTACAGTTGCTGTACGGCGAGGCTGTTTCCTGTTACCGACACTTTTCAATATCTACTTAGAGCACATCATGAGCGAAGCCCTGGAAAACCACTGTGGAACAGTCAGCATTGGAAGAAGTAACATCACCAACCTCCGCTTTCCAGATGACATTGATGGGCTGGTAGGCAGTGAAGATGAGCTTGCCACCTTAGTGAAGAACCTGGATGAAACATCTTCCAGATTTGACTTGGAGATAAAAGCCGAGAATACAAAGCTGATGACAAATAGTAGCAAACAAATCTCAACCAAGATTAAAGTCAGAGGACACGAACTGGAAACAGTACACAAATTCAAATATCTTGGTTCCATAATCACGGAAGAGGGATCAAGAACATAAATTTTGTCACGAGCACCACAAACAACGGCAGCTATGTCAAAGCTAAGACTCATCTGGAAAGACAAGACTATCTGTCTGAAAACTAAAATCAGACTATTGAGAGCACTAATCTCAATCTTTCTGTATTCATGTGAGGCCTGTGCCCTTAGAGCAGAATTACAACGAAGAATCCAGGCATTTAAATGTGATATTACACAACCATCCTTGGCATCTCTTACATGGACCACATTACAAATGAAGAGGTGCGTAACACCATCAGGCATACGTGGGCCATTATGAAGACCTCCTCACCACTGTCAAAAGAAGAAAGCTGAAATGGTATGGCCATGTAACTAGAGCCAGCAGCCTATCCACAACATTACTGCAGGATAATGCTCAAGGTGGTAGAAGGGGAGGTAGGCAGAGAAAAAAGTGGAGTGACAACATCACAGAATGAACAAGGAAAGGTTTTTCAGAGACACATGCATTGGCATATGATCGAGACAAAAGGGGGGAACTGGTCAGATGTTCAACAGCAAAGTACTCAACGACCACACTAGGTGAAGAGACTGATGATGATGATGATGATGATGATGATGATGATTTCCATTGAGGACTGACTTTAACTAAGTATCGTTACCTAGAAACCAAAGGTTTACACTTATAATCATTGTATGAACATTATTAGCACAGTCTACCGGACGCTCTATCGTGTTATAATTAATGAGTGAAGAAAGGGAATGGGTTTATATATATTTATATAATCCGCCGATTTTTCTATCCTCTATCTTCCGCACTATTGCATAACCATAATGTGTGTCTGTGTGCGTGCGTGTGTGGTTGTCATAAGAGACATCTTTCGATGAATTCCACCGAATGATGTCTTGTCTAAGTAATGCAAAGGATATATGTTTCAAATAAACAATGCATAATTTAAAAAGTCTTCCTTGAAGACAGTTTGTTTTAAAGCCTTCATTGTAAAAAGGATTTGATACTTTACGCTCTTGCATTAATATATTCGTAATTGGTCATCCGCAATGATTTTGAATATATTTGTCACCTCTACAACTTTGTTAAATATATATATATATATATGGCTTACAATAGGGAGCTAAACATAAGATGAACTGATTTTGTTTAGAGTTGTTTTAAAGTCGTTTGTAACATTTTATTTGCGATATCATGCCATGAACATGGAATCCAAATATCTTTTCAAAAGATACACTGGGTTAGACGACCCGATATGGCCTGGGCGAATATCGAACTCTCGACAATTATGGCGCTATAATTGAGATATCGCTGATATTTGATGAAATCCATGCTTTCATCATGCACTCGTGGATGTATAGGAGGACGATTATCACTATTTTCACATGTGATATCTTGTAAAAATGTTTGTCCAACTGGAGTTTCTATTTGACGAAATAGATCATATGTTGAAGAAGTCACTCCCAGAAAGCCTCGCATCTTGACGTCGTCCAACGTAATCACTGTCATATAACGATGTTGGTTTAAAAGAAACGTATTTTTAACAGTTGTGCAACGTGTAAAATAAAACTGAAAGCTACATGTAAATGACAAACGATCCAAATAACATCAGCAACAAGATATAATATGTATATGCATGAATAAAACAACAAGCAATTGACAAGGTAGAAGATGCGAAGCAATGCCGCCTAAAAGAATATCTACCATGATAATATAGATTTAAATAATGAACCGTGTCGAGGCCAGCGGTAGCTTCTTTGACATCATGACTGGTCGACTTGAAGGCGTGCCAAAGCCCGCTGAGTTTAAGGCTATCGCGAGATATGCAAGGGTTATTAGAACGACTGAGCGCTGCACTCACACCCGGTGCCTCTTTAGAGATTGAGGACACGAAGACAAAAATGCATGAGCAAGTACTACTTTGAACATAAAGATATAATGCAGTGTTTGGTATAACTTAATTATTAACAAAACAATGTAAGGTTGTAAAATATAATTAATAACTGCTGATGAACGGATGGACAGATTTCTTAGCTAATGTTCTGCACATATTTGGGACCATGATCCAAACAGAATGCCCAAATCTCGGAATGTAAAGTTCTTCTGCTGAGCATTTGCAGCACACATTGAAGAATAAATATTAAGACATTTTTCTTATTCCGGTTGAGGAAAAAGCAGCACTCGATTGAGGGTGAAATAAAAATATTGGTCAAATATCCGACGACAACCTCCAGCCATTCTAAACTAAAAAATATAAATTTGTAATTGACTATTGCACCACTGTACCAGAAAAGCACCAGTTTGAAACCAGTACTTCAGTATCTCTCAATGATACAGCATCTGGTACAAAATCTGTATTCGAAACGGAACTTAATGGCATGATTAACCTAAGCTGTGGCTTCGTATGTATTTAAGGCGCAACTCGTAAAAGGACACACCAGTTAAATTTCATCAACAAAGCTTGTCATCTGTAAAATACTTGAATTAAACTTGTCGCATTACCGACAGATTCTGAGCCAGAAATACTTTCCAGCACTATCGGTCAAAGCAGCCAAATGCGATCGAGAAGAAGAATAACAATGTCTAATGATGCTTTGAATGGAGTAGTATACATAGATTGTACCTGGCAGACGATCACTCACATCGACCAGGCAAATAACGTAAACACCTGGGCGAACTCAACCTTACCAGTATTAATTTTACTGTCAACAATACTGACATGTTCTATGCCGTATCCAATCAATCACAGTTATTATCTTTCGTCGGAAAATAGCTCGCATTGCATCATACCACTAAGGGAACATTATACATACCTGTATTTGCTCACATACGAAAAGAAAGGAGAAAAGACCCCCAGACATTATGTCTTTGCAAAGGACCTAAGCTAAACAGTTTACAACAATGTGACCACGATTAAACTCGGAATGTGTGCAATCCATTCCCCCATTCTTGAGCTAAGACGGCGTATCAAAAAATTACTGAAGTATAGCCAAACAGCAACACCAGATTCCTATGCCAGAACAAAGCGAAGACATCAATATAATTTTATAATCACCACCGTCCGATTTGCATTGACTCTGATCAGCAATAATCCGAAAGGTGTTTCTAAATCCAGCATATGTTATAATGGATGGAGAGCACCGTAGCAATATCCAGGAAATTACAGTTATACTTGTGGCAAGGCACTAGGTAACGTGGAAATAGTGGAATACGCAAGACGATATTATGACGTATGTATACTACTAATACTACACCATAAAAGAGCGTAACCCATGACAGAGCAATAACACAACCATCATTTCGATCAAGGCAAAGAATAAAGATGACCTTAGGTGGAAGTTTGTTGCCTTCAATCGCAATCTCCATTTCCAGAACACGAAGTCTCCACCCAATTAAAGCTATTTCCTAAAAACAAATGATTCGAATTTGAAGGACTATTACAGCTTCATAAATGACGTCACTGCCTTCCAATACTATCGTGGTCTGTAATATATTGCCATAAAGTCAGTATCTATTTGAGCTTACACTTGCGTGTCATAAGGTTCTGATCAAACGCGTCTATGAAGCAAAACAATATTTGTGGCGTTCATTCAATATTCGTATATTTTGAGCCACATGGCCCTCATTGTCCCGCTGCGTAGTTTTGGATGCGTTTCTCAGGATAAAAATGTACTAACTTCTAGTCGTTTATACAATGCTCACACAATAATTGCGCATGCACATCACTATATTGGATCTCATGCCCCTGTGGTGAGTTATCTACCAAGGCATTCGCCTACTTTGGGATCGTAGATGCTGTTTAGTTCATGAATCAGATTTAGGGAAGCTTTTTAGGTCGCAGATTTCGAGGCTATGTTAGTACGCTACATTATGTTGTTAGCTCGGGGCATTAACATATTTCATCAGTGCCTAGCCAGGTATTGTTCCGATCATGTCATCTAGCCCAATGTCAATTTTAGTGCCTGTCTGTAGTAGCTGTAGTGCGGTATATTCTTTCGTCCGAAATACATTCCCTGAGGCAGCCTGGGCAGCTAAGGCTCATATTCAAATTGCCATCTTGATTGCGTTAATGGGGTCGTTGAAGCAACACAACATTGATGACAGTAGAACGTTTACCCCCACATTCTGAGCAAGTTCCTTGATGTGCCTTTTTCTTTCTCCATTGGCCCGAATAACTTATGGCCGCCCACGGTATCTTTCTTTTGCCTGCAGCGCAGATTATATTCAAGACTTTTGAAATAACTGAGCGACCCATTAACGGCATACCCAAGCGCATAAAAACATTCACCGAATTGATGATTTGATAGAAAGAAATTGAATCAATCATCAACACCACTGAGGTGGTACTCAATGATTCATATTGCTCTGGAACGAAGCAACAGTGGCTGAAACGTCTAGCACCCTGGACTACGTGGAGCATATTTTCGAGATTGTGCCAAAACTGGAAGACTATAAATGCTACCACATTTAGCATCAAAGGAAAACGACGCTGTTTTTATTAGATGATTACGAAGCTGGCAGCTGCCTTAAGCGCACATGCAAGCAAAGAAGCACTCCTTGCCATTTTGAATTCATTGATATTGATATATATATATATATATATATATATATATATATATATATATATATATATATATATATATATATATATATATATATATATGGCGAGGCCTGTTATTTAGATAACCTAGACCACGACCAGTACAACGTCACTGTCTATGATGATGTGATATTTGAAGGACAAAGGAACCTTTCTTTTCTTGCACGAATACTAACATGTTGTACGCATCATATTTCTACGGTCATATTCCAAACGTAATCAGCAACAAGGCTAAAATACTTGTCATCTTAAGCTGCACTGACGTCAATTGACTGAGGTACGTGAAAACCACGTGATGTGCTGCTTATATTAAGTGGCACGAGTACGTCGCCTTTTGGATGAGACAACGTTAATAATACACAGATTTGCTTTCATATATCTCACTAGTAGAGGCCAAGGTAACTTTCGGACTGGCATCGATAAGGTAAGTTCGGTTAGATTCAAATTGTATAATGTCGAGCGATCAAGTCAAGATACACATATTGGAGAAGTAATTGATCCGGCGGAACGAATTGTGTTCAATGCAATGCAATGCGATTTTCATAAAATCAAGGCCACCAGCCGTGCAGAAGATACCTCTCAGGACACATGCAAGGTCATAGGCGTTGATCATGTCGCACTGGTCTTGTAAAGATGCCAGAGGACCACAGGTACGTCCTACTACTACTAGGACATGTTAAACATGTTCATAGAACCCCATATGTTTAACATGCATGGTCTGCATCATCATCTACCAGATATGATCTTTGTAGTTGTCTAGGATTATGTACCTTGAACGCCCTGTTATCGGCGCCAAATCGACGAACAGGCAGTATATACCCAGCAGATGCCTGGCTAAAGCAAGCGCATTTAAAATACCGACGAGTGATCCCAAGTCTTTGCAATCTATCTTGACACGCAAGATAAAGTTCTTTAAATAAAAGGTTTTTTTCAGCTCGGTCCTCGTGTGATCTGTCTTACTGCGGATTAGATTGTATCTACGTTCTGGATGGATTGGAGTGGATTACTGAGAATCTACCAGGACCTTTGGATTACGAGTGCCATGCCCGGCTGCTCTAAGTACATAGAACATACATTGGAGTGACATGTTTCTAAACCCGACTGAGTTTATATAGATGCTTAGAAAGTAGTAGTGAGAAAACTATGTGGATTGTCTTTATAACATCAGAACGCTCAATAAGGGGAGCAATCCTAAGTACTTAATATTTCAGCAACTTCTGTATACAGTACATTTCAATTCCTTGTTAATCGTACAGCCGCATTTATTAATTTTGCGCGCTTGCTCTGAACTCAGCATTCTCTCACGTCCATTGCGATTTGTTAATTACAAAGAAAAATGCTACACATATATGGAAACATACTCTGATTGCACTGTAATATACAATTCATGTAGATCTGTTATTACAAGTACAATAACCTCCACCCATAACTCATTTTTCGACTGTGCCATTAATGCAAATCAAGTAACCTCTTCGTGTTATCATTTGTCGTTTGAGAAAGTATCGACTCAAAAAGGAACGTCCCTCTTCTTCTCACTATACTGGTTCTCTGACACATTTAAGACTTAATTTTCATGGGAATTGAAGTAACGTGACTTGGTCTACGGTTGCAATGCGGGTAAAAGGAGTAGTACGAGCACATAATAACAGTCTTTCAAAAACATCTGATACGAAAGCTTTACAAATAAGATTAAATGTTTTGTTTGTTTTTGGATGCAGCAACCGGTGTGGGAGATTGAACACAAAAGCCCAGATATTTCAGACACTGTGACAGTCTTATGATTTTGGCAATTTCAAGTAGGGCTATACTTATTGAGAAGGCGGGAAATGAACGCCATCCATAGCGCTCAGACACTACTAAGGCACACTCACCACATTAAAAGTGCATAACTTGATACACAAGCTTCTAGTGCGAGAGTAAAATTGCCTCATTGGGGTTGACTCGTACCAATCAATGGGATTTTCTGAGTATCGTAAAGCAACTCGTGAACAGATAGTATTGATTTCGATTTCATTATTGGATCAACATAAAAAATATTACAGTAGATATATTATTTTGAAAGCCTCTCAGATGCAGTTG
Organism: Unio pictorum; assembly: GCA_030141615.1. Taxonomy (NCBI): domain Eukaryota; kingdom Metazoa; phylum Mollusca; class Bivalvia; order Unionida; family Unionidae; genus Unio; species Unio pictorum. The sequence continues at coordinate 3,589,977 of JARLTB010000269.1, forward strand.
ATGTTTCAACTCTGGCGTGGTACTTAGTGAAACTTAGGAAACAGGATAGCGATTCGCCTCCTCGCCCTCTGCAGATCAGTTACATTTTCGTATTACGCTAAGTACAGAGTAATTATAAAATCTATATGTCATAAGGTCAAGGATCCACAAGATTAGCGCCTCAAAAACAGGTCCACAATCACCGTAGGTCAAGGGGATGAATTATATACCCAACCTACATCTCAAATAGTAAACACGATGCATAGGCTTCACTCTTTAATGACGTCAGTTTCGTTGGTGACCGATTTGACTGCGATTGGAAAATTCTTAGTATTCACCGTTGCGATCGCCCTTGATATCCTATCTTAAAGCCGTGGTCTGATTCCAGTAGCTGACTAACCATGAAAGATAAAACTTCGAGGAAATCTATGGTTTAGCTGAAATAAAGCTCAACACAATCGCAGACAATATATCTAATGAGAAACTATACAACACCATCTACGAAGAAGTGTACATGCACATCCTAGATGAAGCAGGCACAAGCGAATCAATGCAAAATGAAATACGGACTGCATCGCACAAAGCATGCAAATTCGATTGTTTTGTCCATAAAGTAGCAAACAGGAGCTGATGACTTAAGGAAAAAACAAAGCCCACGAAATGTTAATGAAATATTTCGCTATGCTTTCCAATTTATTGTCTTTTGAACTCGCCCAGAAATAAATACACCTGGTGTATTCCATGAGTCTTGCCGAAATAACAAGAGTGGTGAAACTGGACTGTTTTTTTTGTTTGTTTGTTGTTTCTCTAAAGACTCTACGTACATGCTTTTTATTCATTTGTTTTAAAAACCGGAAGTTGCGCTATATCATGAAATATTCCCAAGTAAACAATCATATAGATGGTATAGAAAATACACAAAATATGGATGTGGTATTGTGAAATGTTACAGATCCTCCTTGGCACTTGATATATAAGTCAATCCAGTTTCTGAAACTGTTCTGCTTGCTTAACAGAATAAATGTCTGCTAGAGATATACAGTGGAAAGTAAACAATACAAATCGTTTGAACCCTGTAACAATAATTTATGTCGTCCTGACGGATAAACACATCAACAAATTATCGGAACTACAAGCATAAAGGTTGTATTTCCGCCGAAACCGCGTACATAGCATATTTGATGTACTTAACTGTCATAACGAAACGTTGCTTGCTAAAGGATTGGGTGCCGCTTCACGTGAGACATAAACGCAAGATCCGCAGTATAACGTTAAGGGAAATAAATGCCACTTTCAAAGTATTCGTTCTGACGGGGATTTCCAATGCGAATCACAAGTAACTCTACGGCAGCCAACAAGAAAGAATACGGTGAACATTTTGATCACAATAAATCCTCGTGTGCACCCGTCTACCGAAAATGACAATATTGTGCCGTTTAAACGTACAACACAATTTCTAGGCAATTCCAATGCATCCTTGCCGTCCTCAACATACACTAGAATATATGTAGACAGAAACAGGCAGACAGACAGACACGCAGGCAGATTCGGGCATAAACAGATTATGTATATATGATCGAGAAGAGCATACTTCATACTTCGTTTGATTCGGTGTCAAGTTATTCCTGAAGTTATTCCTGAAGATGGATACCATAACTTGTGATATTTTAATTGAACTGAACAATTCCAATCTAAACCAAGTGATAATGTGAAGCCATCTTTGCTTCTCTGTACAATGCTGCAAAGTGTTGGTAGTTTATATTGTTTTACACCATCAAATATATGAGCACCTCTTTCAATGATTTTTATTAAGCCGTTTGAAATTAATTGCTAGTTTGTTACAGTAATCCGATCGGAGTTTACTATCACAAATTGGCGTGAACTGATTATTTGCCTAATGTATATATTTATTAAATACAATGCGTAAATGGCAGCCGCTTTATCGTCTGAATCTAAACTCTTTACATCTGCTGCATACATATTAGAACCATTATTAAATCTTAAAAATCACTTACCTTGCTACGTCCATTACAGACGTATACCCGGTTTCAACCTTTTTCTTAATTTTCCCATTTGGTACCGGAATTTTTTTCTCCAGAGGAATTTTTGTGTCACCGCTGAACACTTCTTTCAACCCGTTTATACATTCCACGAAGTAACGTACCTCATCTGCCCTTTCGTCGCGATATCTGCGAAAACGTAAAAACATGAATCGCTATGCAAAATGAACACCATCTAATCACCTGTTTTTACAACGTGTACGATATACAGTATTACATCCAAAATATTTATAGACTGGAGTGACACCAAGTCTTGCAAGAAATACCATAACTTATAGAAACTGAATGCAATTATTACGTACTCTTCCTCATTCTGATCGATTCTTCCCGACAATTCGGTCGTCCCGTCTGTCTGCGTCCACTCGGACCTGAAAAAAATAAAATTAGAAAAATGGAAAGAAACCAACCATAGAGAGGCTGGCACTTTCATTTTGGTCTGGGATGACCAATTAGGATAATGAACATTTTAATGACTTTGATAATTCTAATAAGGTCCGGAAAATGCATCAATTTATAAAGGATATGTAATATAGGTCGCTTAAGTATCATTAAACAACTACCTTATCTACACGATTTTTATTTTGTTTATGTTATATTAAGAAAGATGTTTGAAAAGGGGACTGTTTCCGGGTCCTTTCCTTAATTGCCGAAAGGAATGCTTCTTCACTGTTTGGTCAAGTCTTTCGATCTGTGATGCCGGTAGTCTGCACCGTTGAAGATGATTAAAGGGTATATATATATATATATATATATATATATATGTGTGTGTGTGTGTGTGTGTGTGTGTGTGTGTGTAAAACGAACCATTTAAATAACTGAAAACAACTAAACCGACGAATAAGAGTTTATGTAGTTGAAATTCGAAACAAATTACAAAAGCATGTTTTATGTTTGGACATTGAACAGAATTTATTATGTGTCTACTTTATGATTATTTACATTTTCGTTTTTCACACAATCAACATTCTTGGATATAAGTGAATTGTTCTGTTAAAATGTGTTGTTCATTTTCTTCAGACCTACTCTTTTTCTGCTGAAGTTGTTTTCATTGACGATGTTTTATTCCTGCCAAGAAATGAAGTGGAAACTCTAATTATAATACATTGATGAAACTGGAGAGTTTCAAAATGACGATTGCGAAATGTCATCTTGGAATATATTTCAAACACAAGAAGCATTCAAGTTCTCGACATTCTGATTTATTCTATTGTGTAACGCCACCATATATCAATAACATAATTCTATTGTTTAGAGGGTTATGTGTTATCTTATGTCATTGTTGTAAGTAGTGTTGGTTTCAATTACGGATATTCTGGCTGCAACGTGTCTCATCGTAGCTTGAGTATTTTCTTGTGAAGAAAGAATACTGAGATTTACTTTATGTAGTATTTATGTAATAGTAAGAAGGGTGTATGCAGCGAGCTTTACTGCACTTCTTACCTTAACTTTGTATTCTCCTTTGTTTTGCTTGGCATAGGGGTTGCTCTATCACTTGTAGCAGGACTGGATGTTTTTCTGCAGCAATGAAATTAGGTTGAGATATGAAAATCTTGATATGTTAGGTTATGCAATTTTGAATATTGTTACTAAGTAAAAGATTTAGTGTGATCGTGCGAGCCAATTTGCATCTATTTGTTATGTAGTTTTAACTGTGTATCAATTCATGTCTGCCTTTGCAATACTATTATTTTGTTCATATTTCACAACACTTCAAGAATCTTACCAAACCTCTTTTCAAATATCTAGCCAACTATTATACAGTTCTTCATATTAGAGGCGCGTCATTTACGTATAGGTGTCACATGATTGTGTATGTATAGTTATTCATTTTTCATGACTTAATAGATCAATCGGGAGGTAATTTTACCGACCCTAGAAGGAAAGTTCATGGGTCAATCCTAGGTAATACTATCTAACGAGTATAGCATCTATGTATCCGTGGCACTTGAAAAGTGTCCCCTCGTTAGGCTCCAATGTGGGTGGGGAGTATGGGTGCTAAATTTTAACTATTAATTATGACAATTTCAACAACAAAATCCAAAAAAAATCTTACTGAACCACTGTCTGACTCTGATGAAGAAACTTGTAGCGTGTAATCATTTACACGCTCCATGGTTATTCAATCACTCACGACAACCTGATTCACTGTCGGCATTTGTTATAGAAAACAATCATTTCGGGATCCATTGGCACACCAAAAAGTGTCAAAAAAATAAACTCGGGTTGCCTTTTAGTTGAGTGCGAGCGAAAAGGTCAAACAGATAATATCATGAAAAAGAAAACCTTTTTCGATATTCCAGTGACCTCATTCGCCCACACTACACTCAATTCGTCCAAAGGCGTAATGCGCTGTCGTGACTTGGCTGGAGTCACCGACGCAGATATCATCGAAAGGGATGAAACATGAAGGTGTCACTGCAGTGCGTAGAATACATAGTAAACGTAAAAACAAATTGCAGGACATCGACACATTTGTACTCACCTTCAACAATCCAACATTACCCAAAGTGTTGAAGGTTGGGTTTTTACATGTAAAGGTCGAGATTTACATTCCAAATCCCCTTCGATATTATATGTGTCACGAAAACCGATGTTCCAAAGTCAAAATATGTGGCCGATGCGGAGACCACTCTGATCAGGAATCTGATTGTAGAGCAACTCCGTATTGTGTCCACTGTGGCAAGAAACATCACGCCAATTCTAAAGATTATGATATTTGGAAACAGGAAAAGAAAAATCAGAGGGTAAAGTTTACATCCAACATTCCCTACCCAGAGGCCAGAAAACTTATCCAGGCAAAAACATCCCTTCCTGGCTCGTCCTTCTCCGTTGTCGTGAATCACGATTCGAAAATCACGAAGGATGCACAAACACAGACGGATCAACCCAATTCAACAACAATGAGTGCCGATATCCCTCATTAGCAACCACAGAAAAACACATCAACCCAAACGACATTCAATAACAACCCACCACTAAAATCACCAAGAAATCAACACAAAGCGCAAACAAATAAGCAGCAAAAGGGGTCCGATTACCCAATTAAACTTTACAACAAGTTTGAAGATTTTGAGAGCATGGATGCAGAAGAAACTGCTCCATGTACTCAAGACTGCTCCAAACCTAGTAAAACCAAATAAACTTCCGTACTTCCTACAGACAAATAACATCACAAAGTTCCACCCCGAATAGTCTAACCTAGCTCCAGAATCCCCAGCAGAACATTATAATGAAGAACACCATCATACAATGTAACTGTAGAGGACTTAACGCTAACTACCATGATATTCATTTGCTTCTAAATGAACACGATCCAGCAGTACTATGTTTACAGGAAACATTCCTGAAAGAGACAGATAAAATTACATTTAAAAACTTTTCCCTGTTTAACGCGTACATTCCAAACGCTGACAGGGCCTCAAGAGGAGTCTATGTTGTTGTCAACAATAGATCCCCTCACAGAGTCATCTCTTTACATACAAATTTACAAGCCATTGCTGTAAGCGTCACTCTACATCGAGTGATTACTTTTTGCTCTATTTACTTACCAACAAACACCAACCTAGTACCAAACGAATTAGACAATCTTGTTCAACAACTTCCCGCGCTCTTCGTTTTACTCGGGGATTTCACTGCTCATAACATTCTATGGGGATCAAATCATATAAACGACTGAGGCCACAAAGTAGAAGATTTAATTTCTACACATGATCGGTGTTCATATAAAAATAACTCACCGACATATTTACACAACCAGGAACGGGTACTTACCCGTGTATAGATTTGACAATTTGCTCTCCCTCGCTGCTTTTGGACTATGAATGACCTTCACAGCAGTGATCATTTTCCAATCAACCTTGAAAATAACTCTACAATTGGTGACGCAATTCCACAATGCAATATAAAGGAGGCAGATTGGACTCCGTTTGAAACACTATGTAAAACTCGATTAAATAATGATACAGTAGTCAACGCTGTTAATCCTATACAGCATGTTACTTCAGTTTTAATTGCGATTGCAGAAAAATCTATTCCAATGTCCTCACCGAACAGTGAAAACAAACCAAAAACCTTGCGTAACCAAAGAATGCATGCCATTAGACAACGCCGAGAAGCATTAAAAACATTCAACAATCGTCCAACACCCGATATATATATATATATATATATATATATATATATATATATATATATATATATATATATATATATATATATATATATATATATATATATATATATATATATATATGTGTGTGTGTGTGTGTGTGTGTGTGTGTGTGTGTGTGTGTGTGTGTGCTAATCCAGACTTACTTACCATGTGTATCAATTTCTGAACATTGATAATTAATCATGATGGATCCATAAGTTAACCACACGTTATTGCTAATGGAATTCACATGTTATGATTTGTTCCTTTAGAGCAGTCAAATTGGTAAATCCACTTTTGTATTTCATGCGCACGAGTCTGGTGTCATTTTTCTAGCACATAGTAAATAATCATCTTCATTAAATTGATTTTAGTATATTCGCTATAATCTAATCCTAACCCGGATGGTCCTGTTCGATTTGCAAATGTGTCTTGATTTCATAAGCAATTATTGCTTGAAAAAAGTTTTCATAAAGAAAAGTGTGGTGTGTGTATGCGCGTGTGATTTTGATTTTTAACGTAGTTTTAAAACATTTCCAGTCATTTTGTTATATCATCTTCAGTGTTGGAGTTTAATATGATATCCAGCACTATGCCATCTTGCCTTATACATGTAGCATGAAGTTCCACTTATTCACATAATCCTGACACCTAGACAACCGGTCCTAACACTAACCTCTTAATGATGAGCGCCTAGTAAATCAGCTGTTAGTAACATTTTTACAAGTATTTTAAATGACTCAACCAGGGTCTGAACCCACGACTTCTCGCCTCCAAGGCGGACTCTCTAAACACTAGGCAACCGGAGTGGTCACATCAATGGACGAAAGTCAATTGGTCACAAATCACTGTCAACTTGTAGTTTCTTTGACTTTACTTGCGCTTGCACGTCTATAATGTTGAGTCACCCAGCAGCGTAAATATTTAACTGTATTCGTTTCCATAGTTGGAGCAGATTGAAGATTCGTGACGAATACTGTTTGAATTAGATGAGACTAATGCTAAGCGTAGAAGAGAGATAGACAGAGAGCTAGCAAATTGAAGGATCTGAAGCTAACACATCTTAATGTTATCCAACCGCTGCACTATCAAGCAAATTAAAAACAACTCTCAAAGGCAATGTACGACATAGATTTTCCTATTTCATTTACCCATTACTGATCTGTACTGGCCGTGGTTTACAACCCGTATCGAGCTAGTAATGGATCTCGGCAGCTGAGTAAACTTGAGACCGATGAGTATCTTCCAAATGCAAAGCAGTAATATGGCCTCTACTTCTTCGTAGACGGGTGGTCGTGATGATTTGACAAATCTGTTTGTCCCGGTTAGCCCTGTGTAGTCTTCCTAACATGATTTCCTGAACTTCACTTTACCTTTCACCCCTGCATAGATCTTGATACCACCGTTGCAGCTACAGTTTGTTCCTTTTACCCATTTGTTGACCTCCACAATATTTTGTAGATGACGCTTGCTTATCGTGTAAAAATATCTTTATCATCTGAGTATATCAGCAGTGAATCTCTGACATATGATAAGTGTCCCCTTTTGTGGAGGGCTCATGGTCATGGGTGATGAATATCCAACAAAAAATAAAGGAAAATATTAAAGAACAAAATCTCTGTACATATCAGACGTTTAGAAATGCGGCGCGGATTCATTCCCGCTGTTCATGTCCATACTTTGAACAAATGCCTCATCACTGTGGTTGTTCAATTGATAATTGAAAAGACTACTTTGTCTAGTAGGCACAACTAAAAGTGAAAAAATAAAATCGGATTCCGTGCTATTAAAGTGTTGGCGAAGATGATTGTTCCATATTATAGCGGAGAAGTATGAAGAACATTAAAGTTGTTCCTTTGCATATAAATAATATCATTCGCTCGAGCAATTAATATCATATAAGGCTTGGGATGTGAGCGAATATAAATGGTCCATACTATAGCTGAGAAGTATAAAGAACAATAAGTTGTTTCTTGGTATACAAAAAAAAAATCATATGCTAGAGTCATTGAATTATATAAGGCTTGAGTTGCCGTTACGGCCTGGCGAGAGTCAGTGGCACTGAAATTGGCGAAGGCATGAAGATCCAAGGTGTAAATATCATTCACCGAATATGTATCAAACGTGTTTGAATTTTGCAGGACACAATCACTATTATACTTTCCTCCAACATACGAACGCTACGAAAGTCGGATTTCTGGAGGTCAAAGATGAAATTTATATAGCAAATCCACTCTGTTGTTTCACGTGTAAGGACTACAGTCACCATAAAGAGGGATTATCTAACCTATGTCGTGTTTCAATCACGAACACGAGTGATAAGCCACCGCTGGTGGTATAAACTATTGTAAGGAAGATCAGTCTAACTCAAATGAGAAGGATATTCAAAGGATGAAATGAACCCATTTCAAGAGGCAAGAACGATAGTTTAATCTAAAACTCCCGACATGGTCTAACCTTATCAATTATAGTAAAGACCAGTCGGAAGTTAATATAGAATGCCTAATCAAAAAACACGTCTTCCTGATGAAGCACCACCTCCAAGCAATCTTTATTATAAACCTCAGGAAAATACAATCTCCTCAGGCAACATTAAAACATGCTCCGACAATAAAATCACCAAACTCATAAATGACAGTGAATCGTAACATGCAGTACAGAGATTTTCATGACCCGATGAATCTGTTTAATTGGTTAGGCAACTTTAAAAAAACATGAATACAGAAGAGCTTGTTCCGTGTCCTGAAGACGGTTCCAGACCTACAAACAGAAATTTAAATCCTCTCAATACGTACACATAAATACATACTCCTCATCGAAAGCTGTTACCAGATTACTATGCAATAATGAAAACCACCAATGAGAAAGTGCATTATACTTCAGCTCATAGGCGTAGCTATGATATTTTGCGCCCGGGGACGAACTATAAAATTGGCGCCCCAGCGATCATGTGACCGATTTATTACCCATGTTTACTTATTATAATGTAACGTTGTAAGCCTCATTCTGGCGCCCCTGTACCTTGGCGCCTGGGGACATATGTACCCCCCTGCACCCCACTAGCTACGCCTCTGCTTCAGCTTTACAATAAACATGATCGCGCTGTGCCATGTCTCTGAGAAATACTTTCAAACTATGTGGACAAAACCATTCTTAACAATTACTACATTTTTCATACCTTCTCTCAAATATATGTCAGGGCTTCAGAAGGAGCATTGTTTTTTTTTTACACTATAGATAGCCTCAAAATCTTATTCCTCTAAACATAAATATACAGCCCATTGCTTTAAAATTCACTTTCTATTCTCGAATGATTATGGTTTCGTCTATTTATAAACCACCACACAACAGCATAAAACCATACAAATCAGAAAACCTAATTCAACAGTTACTTGCCACATATGTTCTACTTACGGATTTAAATGACCATAAAGGACCACATGTAATGTGCCTCAAAGTACATAAATTACAGAAAAATGCAAATTATTTAATTTCTGGACGCAATTTGTCTTTATATGTCACCATATAAAACTCGCTGATGACTATTATTGCAGTTATAAATAATAATCTTTCTAAAACATATTAGAGATGCGAACCTAAAGAAGACGGTTGGATGAAGTATGAAACACGTTATAAAACTAAACTTAACAGAAATACCTTTAAAAAATCAATACTCTTGCTCAACATTTTGCATCTAGTTTACACCAGATTACAGAAGAATCCATTCCTTCGTCCTCATTTAACTTTCAAAGAACCATGGTTTACTATGGACTAAAAATGGCATTACACAACACCTGGATGTATTAAGAACAATAAACGATTGTCAGCTTCAGCATTCCAGAAAAACTCTCGCCACAAAATTAAGTCAGAGAGCATTATGGAAAAAGCTATGTTTCTAATTTAAACTCTCGTTCATCTTTACATAATGCATGTGACATGATCTTCAGAATAAATGGGTTTTCTAAATACATCTAATTGTTCCCTAATGTTTCGAAGGATTGACAATTCTTAAGACAATATACATTTAAAACTCACATCAAATAATTCCCCTCCCTCTCCCCCTCCCCCCCACACAAAAAAACAGACTGTAATTAAGCTTTCTACTTTTGAATGTATGAATGCTTTACAAACAGGTCCATGAAATATCAACCTGACCTGACTAAATGCTTACCAACTTTTCAAACACTATCGGAAACATCATTAATAGCTCTTTTAGAAATTTTGAATGATTTATGGATCACTGGTAATATATAAAAATCTTGTAAGAGGCTATAGTATTACTTGTTCCCATACTAAGTAATGAATGTATCAACTACCATAACATTTTATTGACGTGCCGTGTCCGAACAAATATTTAACGAAAAGGTCAATGTACAGATTTCTGATATTCAGACGATCAAGTTAATATTTCCTTTCCAAAATGTGACTTCCGAGAGGTATAGCTGTAATAACAAATATCATCGGCGTAGACCTACAAAGTTCACTCGTGATGCTTTAATCAAGAAAGAATATTTAATAACTTCTTTCTTTGACTCGGAAAATGATTGATAAGTTAACATTTCTTGTGTAACCAATTAATCAAACCAACTCTCAATCAATCAATCAAATCAACACTAAATCAAACCAACACTCAATCAATCGGTAGTCAATGTTCTTTATAATGTTGTTGTGCTTGGGGCTTTGTCTTACATGCGTTTACATATGTAGTGCAACATTTCCCAACGCATTCAATACAATAATAATAATAATAATAATAATAATAATAATAATAAAAATAATAATAATAATAATAATAATAATAATAATAATATATTCAACGAGGAATGTATAAGGTTTGTGTATTTTAAATGACATATTGTAACGATATCACTCTGACCCATGCTAATATCGAAGAGTCAGCTACAGTAGCTTGGAGTCAAAAAAAGCTGTAAATGGCTGTACAGTGTATCTGCCCTGCCGGAATTTTAGAATTAATAGCAATATGTACAAACGTTCACCAAGCAGTTGATATATCATGCTTGTCGTTGCTTCTCCTTATTCACTATTTGGTGGTACAAAACTAATATATTCACCTAAGCAGATATAACTAATACTGTAATGTTGCTTGATGGTTAATTCCTGCATAAACATAATATTCCTAATTATATGTTTACTTTTATTATATATTTTAATAAAGTTTATAATAATAAATGAAAACATTTATATAATATAATAAACCCTCAAATGAATATTAGCTATTTGGAGCAACTGATAGAATACGTTTAGAAGTTAAACAATGAAATTGTAATCCTGTGACAACGGTGTTCGTACTTATGCTTTCCAACTTATCCCAATTACATTTTTGGGAAAATATATTACGTCGGGTCTTCACTAATCTTAATCACATTTGGGAAGACTAGATCATAAGGATAAACAATCTATGAATTTCTTCAGGTCAGAAACAAAGTGTTAGTTAAGTTAATACAACCTAACCTTTAACATTTGAAATTGCGTGCTTTGCCTGCGGATATTCCAACCAATACACTAAGACACTTTCAAAATAATTTTACTTGTCATTGATTACTTGACATAAAATTAGGAAGCCTTACACGAACACAACGATGAAACTCGAGTGTTTTAACAGGTCACTGATTCTGAAGAAGTCCCTTAAGAAGATATTAGTAATGACATGCCTACAACAATACATAACTACTTGCACCACTAAAAACTATTTACTAAAATATATTAATTATTATAAATTATGATTTGTATTCGGGCCAGAATGTTGCGTAGATTTTGATTGTATAGACACTTTCATTACAGTATGGTTCCATTTATCAATCGTTTTCTTCTGACTGTTCAGAAACCTTATTATCCTATTGATAACTAAGACTAAACTAAATAAAAAACGACGATATTCGTCACAGGTATGAATCCCTATACAAATAGAATAAATATGTAGGAAGAGGGAATGGAAATTTTAACCTTTTATCTTCTTTTGACATGGTTGCTCCTGTTGATGCCTTTTTTTGCAGACGCTGAAACATGCAAAAACAGTTTGTTCTTATCATTTTGGTTTAATATATTGACCAGCGATATCTCAATTGTAAAGCTTCTCTCTCTCTCTCTCTCTCTCTCTCTCTCTCTCTCTCTCTCTCTCTCTCTCTCTCTCTCTCTCTCATACCGTCAAGGTGAAAATCCTTTCATACTAAGAAATAATTTGTATAATGAAATATCTTAAATATTGCTGCATTTATTTATAAATTCATACATACACAAATATATACAATGACCCATAAAGCTCTTGATGTCACAAGATGATGTGTCTGGGACAATTGTCATGTGATGAGTGTGATCATTTATCATACAATATATCTTTTCTAACCCCATGCCAAATACAATTGAATGGTTACTATTCTGTAGATTTTTAGTTGTTCTTCCTTTTCATATAATATTATCCTGAGAAGTACAGTGAGTCTTTTTAAGTTTTCAATCAGGCCTATTCCAGTTAGCGCGCACTTTTCAATTTTAAGTGTAAAGGTTTCAATTAGAAATGCTGTCATTGCGATGCAAAGGTCAGTAAATGTATCGTAATTCTTTTCTTTTTGAATAAACTGGATCATGATTTATAAGATTATGCGAAAAGTAAGCCCTTCATATCTAAAATGTGTGGAAGTATGCAGATTAATGTTATATGGAATTAAATGCTCTCTCTCTCTCTCTCTCTCTCTCTCTCTCTCTCTCTCTCTCTCTCTCTCTCTCTGTTATAATCACGATTACAAGTAAGGTCAATCGCATTTATTAATGTCATATTGTGCGGTTTGGAATTTTCCCCTTTTTTGGTCCTGACCATTCACCACAGCATCTATCTACATGATTTGGCAAACAAGCGACATACCATGCGGAAACCACGGGTGATTATTCCGCGAAAGTGCCAAAAACTCAAACACATTTTTAGGTTGTATACAGCTACTTGAAAACCATTGTTGGATCAATATTTTCACAGGCCATATAAACTAGATGCGGGATTATATCATGAATGTTTATATGTTTTATATTGAAAGAGAAATAAGCTATTTTCTTTTAATATGTACCAGGATTGAACAGTGTTGCTAATATCGAAAAAATAACTGAGTGTGTCTTGTGAACGAGCTTAAAAGATCCGGTCTACCTAAAATTAGTATAAATGCCTACCATTACATGAGACATTAATAGTAATGGCGTATTCTTTATATTAACAGATATAAAGAGGGGGCCATTACGTGTTTTGCGTAAACGATTTCTTAACACACTCAAGATAGAACAGTATCTGTGACAATAAAATTTTCGGACCATACAAAATCTTTATTAAATAGGGAGACTATTTATTGGGTAGAATTTAATGTAAATAGTGCAAGAAAAGGTAGAGATTCTGACTAAATCGCCAGCTAGGTCTGACGCGTCTCAATCGTTTGATGATTTTGATGTTAATCTGTAATGGTGGAGACATCCAAAAGAATAAAATCTGACATACTTGAGATAGTAGTGGTGTTTGAAGAAAACTGTCCTCATATTAAAGATAAAAGCATCGTCTTCGTATAAATGAAACCGAAGAATATGTTCGTGCAAAAGATCAACAATTACAAGTACTTAATTCATATGTGTACTGGTGAGTTAGAAACTCATGTGGCAATAGATCCAAGAAATAGGATTGGTGGAATCAAATCGGCGTTGCAATACCTTAGCCACTCTGGCGTTAAAGCATATAGTGTCATTATTGTGTATCTTGTTATTTCGCTACGTCATGATAAGCACATAATCAAAACTACGACACTGTGAATTGAGAGTGGTGCCCTCAAATTCCTGAAAGGTAACAAAGTCAGCATTACTAACGATTAAATTGACAATGCATCGAAACTATCTTAGATGCGTTAGAAAAATGCATCAATGCAGGATCATAATGGACAATCGAAAGTTGAGATATGTATCTCGACATGTCAAACGTTTCGTGGATCCAGTTACATACAAAGATCAGAGTTGGTTTCGCCAAGGTCAGTGATCAAAGTAAAGAATTGTGACAACCGGTGTTTTGAATGTGCGAATTTATCCGTGTTATATCCAGCTAGTGATAATAAAGATCTGACTTGAAAATACAGGCAGCACAGGAGTGAAATCTACGTTGGTGATGTCGACTTTTCTATGCATGTTACTAAACCAATTTGGACCACTTAACTATGGTATAGCTGTTAATGTGTCGACTAACGATAAAGGATTTTATCTACTTCTACTATCCCACATATATAACATATCTAACACAGACTGATACTGTGTAATGAAATGAAAGAATCATAGATGGTATCGCACTATATACGGATAAATATTATTGCTCGGTTGGTTAACCAATACTGCATGCATCACGGTAAGACATATCACTGTGAGACGTTGCATACATGTATATATTTACCCATGAACTGCTCACCAACCATGACTTTTGTTGTGGCGGTATCTGTGAAAAACCGTAGCGGACAATAATGTCAGAACCAGACTAAATATTCTCAAGCTTACAACAGTGTACCGAAAGATTATAGTTCCTTACACCATCTGCGAGGACTTTGAATATATCAACGTTCCAGTGAAACAGTTGCTTCCAACATCAAGCAAGGAACACAAATTGCTGACCATGTACCATTTGAATAGTGTTGCAATGTAATTAGCCGTGACTCACAAGCTGAACCACCAATGTTGTACTTTGGCCGAAATTCACTTTAGCTGTTTCTTAAATCGCTCTAGGTTACAGAGAAATGAACTTGACAACAGTTATATTCACGAGCAGTCATGATTATGACCTATGAGAACATTCTGCGTTTTCCGCAAACACTCATTGCTGGATATGTGAATAAGATTCTATTACCATCAAAGTCAAGTGCATAATCCAGAGCAAAGTGTAAAAAAAATACATAACGCTTGGGCTCGGATACTGACAGTACATCGATTAATTTCGATTAATTATAGTTTATAAAGTCGGCCTTGAACAAATTAACAGACAATCTAAAGGTGGAGATTTTCGCAATCACTCGGAGCTAGTGTGCAGCCAAAAGGCGCATGCTGACGAGAAAAAGAATTGTATCCACAGTCCATAACTGACTGAGACAAATTCGCTGAAACTAACTTGCCACCAATAGAAGTCTTTTATAAATCTTTGGATCATAATGCACAATCCTTGGTGATTATCATGTTCTGTATCTGAGCACGGATGTAATTTTGATCAGTTTGAGAAATTTTGTGACAACGACATACACATACGAGCTCGATTGCGTACAGTACTTCACTTCACCTGGAATGGTATGGAACGCATTGTTGTCTAAAGCCAAAACCGAGTTAGAATTGCGCTGAAATATTTACTAGAATCTGTTTTTGAGCGTTCGCTTCCTGGTGATACTTCTATGACGTGTCAGATATACGAATGAAGATCCAGTCAAGTTCTACGGATACGAAATGATGCAAAAGATGTCGATAGGTGACTTTTTGTACATTGATCTTAAATACATTAACATACCAAATCACGCGAGCGATCACAACATCAAATGTGATAAATCATTTATATTTGAAGCAGATATATAATATCCAGAACATTTCCATGATGTGCACAGCGATTATCCCCTGGCATATGAAGCGTTGTCGGTGCCTTGTACATGATTGTTCCATATCAGTTATCGATAGCTGATGAATCTGGACGCAAATGCCTGAATACACCACACATGTACCAAATCTAAGAACCAAACGCAATTATATAGTACACGAGTGAAACCTCTAGCTGTATCAGCGATTGAAAATGTGAGTAAGCAAGATCCATTGAGTGCTAAAATTTTGTAATCACCTTTGAAATGACACTTTGTATCCAGATGAATACGGATCTGAGGACAAATACCACAATGGATTTGAGAATGTAATTTTCAAGCTCATGAACAATCCTGTCTTTAAAAAAAACATGGAGAATCAGTGCTGACGTCGCTTTTGTCCCCGCTAGTAAATAGGACAAACATCGATGTCATATAACTGACTCGGGCTTTAAATCTAAAATCTTAAAAGATGGATTTGTTCCTGCTCAGAAGAACAATCAATGATAAAGGAGACAAATCAATATACGTTGGTTCTTCTGTTTCGGAGTTGCCGAAGATGATCAGGTCGATTATATGCAAAAACATCAGCTTCTTGCATTCGATGCTGTTTAATATGAAAATACTGAACCATTTTACCAGCTTAGAGTCGAGATCATGTACACCGACAATGATTAGTTCCTGATGCATAACACAATCAATGATGTGCACACGTTCGCGGCTATGGCACAAGAACATCAGTTGCTCATTAACACCATATACAAGAATACTCAAATAAACCAATCTATGAGTATGTGGGACTGCGACCTAGAATGTACTCGATAATATAGAACCAGCCGCCTCTGAAATATACAAATAGAGCAAAATGTGTTCTTTGAGTATTTGTACAAAACGATATAAAACACTAACTTACGTATAATGTATTCCGGACCGGCTTGAATTCGATCATGGCAAACACTGTATTAAAGACATGGTATACATGTTTACAGATCTAATAAATTTATTTTGTCACAGCTTGATACCACGCGATGGATACTTCCATACGGAAGTATCACAATGGCGTATGGATATCGTGCTTTTCTAAATCAACTAATGGCTGACACATGTTGAAATTAATATTGTTCAAAGATATTTATAGCACATCAAAACATATATTGGCAGCAGTTCCGTATGCTAGAAAGATATGCACGTCATCATGCACAAATATTCGGGTAGGAGGTTTTATTTCCCGTGGATGATATCCATTCGGGGACGGTTCCATGCGGCAACTTGTTGATTCTCTTGAAGCATCAATCCATCACATATCCATGGATTATATTGGGTCAGTACCAGGACGTTGTTCACCTTCTAATATTACGAGCGCATACAGATACCTAATAAATTCGCCAAAGAGTGGTTGTAAAGAGTCACATGTGCTTCACCAGCTTTTTCCTGGCTGTTAAAATCAAGTCAAATAGCCATGCCCACGACGCGTCCACAATAATTGTATCGCAGTATATGTTTATCACCAGAGTATTTACTCCATGCTGCAGCGGCAATATCACCGCTAACATATGTTCATGCGAAACCTGCCCGTTTGCGTCCACCGATAGAACTTGAAAGTCTTTATAACGTGAACTTATTTGATCTATACAAACACAAGTTCCAGTAATCGCTGTTTGTCCATTACGTGTTTGAACTCTACTTGGATTTGCAGTACGTGTTTTTATGCGGCATAGTGCACAAGATAAAAGAATAATGTATTATATGCATTACTAAACGAAATTATCATATGCTTTTACCATCATTAACTTTTTCGCGCAGTCACCACCTAAACAATCATGGCATGGAACCGTATTTCCAAACATATTTAGTGTAATGATGGTTGGAACTGCTGCACCAGGAAAAATAAAACAGTTGTTGAATACGATTTTATGATATTTGAATTAGAATCGACTACACTTGATTGCGCCGTCGGGCTGATGATCAACCATGGCATGATGTTTTTAAAGATATTCAAAACGCGTTGCGCAACAAGAGTGGCAATGACTTCATTGATTTTTTTTGTTCAACATTGATGAAGCACCTGACATTCACGATCAGGTTGCAAACAAACACATTCTTATGTGTACGACGATGCGATATTTGACGTCCAAGTCAATCATGTGCTGATATCTTCACGAGATCGACACATACATACCAATGCTATCTATTCACTCAATGATATGCGCATATGCCTACGGTTATTCGTGACATCTGTTCTGTAACATGTTCAAGATATTTCGTGGCAATGACGTGCATAATCTTGTAAATATTCATTGGACCTGCTGTGCAGGTGACAACACTTGGGATGCATTTCTAGACATGTTAGCGCGGATTAAAAGAGATCCTATCGTTTTCTTACCATTGACGTCACTGGGGTACATGTTTTGCCGGTTTGGACGCAACGGCATCGATTTGACGATGACAACAATTGTATAGAATTTATACCGGAGATATTACAGAAAGGTGTTGGAAGGAAGTCAGGAATTGAATCAAAACGTTATAGAAGACATTACAGTGTAAAGATTTCTTCTACGGTGCAATTCAGTTTAACATGTGACGTCATTAGTGGTAGTTATGATAGTAGGTCTAAGCATCAGGGTTACATAAATGAGTTTCCATCAACCGTATAACCAAGTGATTTAATATCGATTACGCCCTCAGAACCTTTGAATATGATGTGTATTATTTATCGACCAACACATTCATTTTATTCTGGTGGGACAAGGCAGTCACATTGAGGATCTGGGCGGTGAAACATCAGCAATGCAGCAATAGATTAGAGATTCGGCTCTCATTTAACATAATAATGACAGTGGTACGCGGACATGTGAGACCGGTGACAACATGGTTGCTAACAAGTTCATATCTTAATACTCGATCAGATATATCATTGAAATATGGCATTGTTTATGCATTTTTCTTGTGTAATACCACGAACGTCCTCAACCGTAATCGATATTCTATTGCGCGACGTATAACTATTTAATCTGAAAATCGTTGTTGAGCAGTTTTACTAAAAAATCTATCACCAGCGCACGGCATAGATTCAAAGGTAACTTAACTACTTTAGATAATGTGCGAGTCAGTTGTAGTCGATTGTGACGTAATTGAATTCTCGCGATCGCAGATCCTTTCTCGGTTCCCCAGCAACACTTATAACGACTCGAATTGCAACGTTTGTAGCGATTAGTTCAGCGTGCGAGATCAAATCCCCAAGCACCTTTGCACGTTACACTTTGTATATCTCTTGCTTGCCCAGTCATATGGGATAGACGCTATGCTGCCTGGTCTTCTCTAGACCTAAACCAGGGAGAAAACCAAACCACTCAATATGACACTACTCGCAGAAATCAGTATAATTCTCTTCGCCGGGATTTATGTCAGATCTCTGCCAGTGAAGGGTCTGGCAAACAATACACTTACTATAAGCTTCATCGACCACCAGAAAACGATTTTTCCAACATTGCAATGTGATGTTGTTGACTGGTGTGGTGGTATCTCACGTCTTAGCCGTGATGAGAAGACTCCAGATTTCATGCACTTACTGTCTGACATGCGTCTATCGAATCAGCGTTTGTTCACAAACTGATTGATGTTCATCGATATGAATTTACGCTTTCAATTATTGTTGCTTTGAGTGATTGTTGAAAGTATCTATAAGATAATTTTAGCTCGGAATAAATGGTATTCTTTACAGATTAGTTGAGTTACCAATAGTGTTGGGTGATCTTGATGCTCCAACAGTCTTGATCAATCACAATCGTATAACTCAGAAAGGATTCACAATAATCTATAATGAGTATTCAAAATGTCAATGTGTACGCCAAATAGATAATCGTTAAATAAATGATTACTCTTAAATTATCTCTGAAGTCACTAGTAGATACTTTTGAGGCTGAAATAAAAGGATAAATGAAAAAAAACGACCATGTGTAAGACCCTAAGACAAAATAAAATGACGAGGATTGGTTCCTTCAGCACCAGACTAATTTTGTAAAGAAGACTAAAATGAATCAAATATGTCAGGTACGACATAAATACTATTACATAAGTTTTGATGTCCCTAAACGTATCGCTGTGTGAACTTTTTCCTATAGATGTAATACTAAAGCAGAAGCTTAAGTAGAAACTAACTTACCATCGCTTGTCTAATCTTTTCAATAAGGTCTGTGCATGACTTCTTCTTTTCGGCCTTCTTAGACAGAGTATCCTCGAGCTTTTTTAATTTGTCCTCAACGCCTGATTTAGAAGCCGTCCTTTCCTATGATTTATTTATAAACGTATGACAAGATATTGGTATAAATTCAATCCCATTATCATTTAGCAGTGTCAAGTGTTAGTTTTCTGCAGGGTCATTCTATATCTTCTTTAGGATGAGGACCTTTTGTGCTCATAGTTAATAATGGTATTGTTTTGCTATACATTTTAGTGATATTTCACTGTTTTGCACATTTAGACATTTATTATTTTGATAGAACAAGCTCTGTGGGAGCCAGTATCAAGCTCATTAAAATGTTTTGACCTTAAAAGTAACCAAGAGTTTATTTGGTGCAAATCTTTAATAATTTAATTACTACTAAGATACGATCATACGTTCCTTAGCTAATCAATGTTGTTAGTGTAAAATCTTACACGAACTATATACAAAACAAGAGACACAAGTTGGTCAGAAACCGCTCATACGACTGGCATCGGTCCAGTATCCATGTGCTAGAGCAGCTAACCAAATATATCGGTCATTTGAATACCGTCTATACGGATTGCTTCAGGTTCTTTTAAATAAAAAATATTATTTCAATGTTTCTCTGCTTTCTTTTCTTACATATTCTTTAGGCCACATCAATTGTATTATAAATTTTACCAAACTATAACAAGACCACTACTTTTCTACTCGATAAGTTGAATGCATAACGCTTTTGTTTTGGATCATGAACTGATCGGTTTTGTTCATGTCTCATTAAAGAAATTACTACCTAGATTTTCTTGAGGTTTTGTTCTCTTTTGATTATGTGTAGCTTTCTTTACGTAACAATGCCAAACAGGAAACTATACTGGTAGAACATGCCTACGCGGAAGGATCAATGTGTTCAATAATGACTATATGTTAACATAATTTATTTTACTCTAGTAAAGATCAAATATGCACAACGAACATGACACTGAAAGTGTGTATATTAGTCATCTAGTTTGCATGTCAATAAATAAAGCACCCGAATGATGCTGAATCTACCAGCTTGACATTTACGATTTATTTTTATTAATTGAGATAGAGACCATTCGTTTTCTAATTACGAACTGAATTAGAGCATGATATCCCTTCTGTTCCATGTGGTATGGTAATCCGATACCCGTTACATAAACTACTTATTTCCGACGCTGCTCTTTTTTACTAGGTTGAAGACACACACACCATATTGGTAATAACATCTATATTAGCTAAGTGTTGATATTGGTGGTTTTATCATCAGTTACAGGACACTTAGGCTAACATGCGGATAATACTAGAGTGTCATATAATAATTATATAGGTTCCATAGGTTTATCAAGGATATGTTAAACATGATTGCAAGGTCATAAGATTAAATTCATACCATCATACACAATGTAAGGAAATGTTTATAGACATACTGCAATACTACTATTACATATAAAAACATATTATCACAAGAGAAGATGTACAGCATATTTAAAGTTTAAGTTGTCAACATCATATACATACAGACACATACATAAAATTGCTTTTGTCAATTAAAATTATCATTTCTCAAGAGATCATCACGTCATTGAAATGACATTTTGTTTTCCTCTACTCATCTCCCTTATTGGTTGTACCACAATGGTTTAACAACGTCACCTCGCATATCTGACCCCATGTTTTGCCTTTGTGTAAGATGTCTTGATTGAGACTACTAGCTTAACCGAAGACTCATTTGTCTACCGCTGTTGTGGCTGTTTATGTCGTTGATGTTATTACTTTTGCTACTGCAGCTCCATGTTTTCTGTCTCGGGGACCCACTTTTTCTTCTCAATGATAGTTTTGGCACCTTCATCATACCGTCTATTACCTCCTCCTATGCTGCGATTTGACATTATTTAAATGTATATTGGTCCTCTGGATTGAGCTTTTTGACTTGATATAAGAGGCGCAGAACGTACTCTATGCTTACTAAAGTTTCACAGAGTATACGGCCGCATGTGTGGCTGTTCAAGGGTAAACAATGGGTAAGCAACTGGTGAACGCACATATTAAAATGCCTGAAGCAAAGAACGACGGAAAATATCTCTTTAATTCGTCATGCTCGTTTTGAATGAAACGTTGAGAAAGCTTGAAAGAGAAAAACGCGAAAGACCATTTATATTCCATCTTTTTATAATAAAATAAACAAGACAACACAATGTATTCCCTCAAAACTCAACGCGTTACATAACAACAAAAAACTTTTGGAACACAAACAACAACATGCGGAAAACAACAGTTAAATGAGAATGTATTTACAATGTTGTGGAGCGGAACTTGTCTTTCTATGATCTAGGGCTTTGTCATTTTAGCATTGATTCACACGAGGTTTCTGAACTCCAAAGAGGAGATAACTATACGTTCATAAAACCTTCTTTCTAGTTTAGGAATAGTAAGAAATGTCATCGTCAAAAGAAGTTAGTACATGTTGTAAGGGAAATCCAAGGCAGCTTTGTATAATGTTAAAATACCTCATAGAGTCTGATTCTTGGTATTTTACATTTTTAATTCGAGTTGACAAAACATTTGTTCTCATTTTCCAGAGGAGGTCGTCCATAAAAGTAAATATCCTAAGCCAAGGTCGTTGGTCTTTTGTTCAATAATCAACTGGCTTGAAAATCGTTAGGTTCTTAATGAGGACGTGTATCGTTAGCACACTAAATGATTTCATGAAGTTATGAACGAATAGTGCTTCAGAGGGCAATGACTCTCCCAGGAATACATTTATTCTGTTTTCTTTGACAGGTAACGATACTTCATTAACGACTGACATTTCCTTGAAAGCTTATGTCAACTAAGTCAACGAACCTTTAGGCTCTCAATAGTGTGGTAAGAGCGCTTCGATGAGATTTGCCTCCAGAGAATTCAACAGAGGCCAGGAATTGTCACGTTTGTTTTTCCATCACATTATTAAAATCTTCTTATCGGAGATGAGATTTCATACCACTTCCAGATATTCTTCCAACGTTTCTTCTTGACTCCTTAGCATACCTTTGTCGTTCTGTGTCTGATTAATACAATTAAGTTGACATTCATAATATTGTTATCTGGTGAGACTTGTAATATTTTCAGCCAAGTCAGTAGTAAAACAGGAAAATAAATGTTAGAGTTCTGTCTATATGGACAGCATGGATGTTTATTCTTTTTCCATAGGTTCTTTAGTTACATCGTTTCTTTTCTAAATCACTACAATTACCTTTCTCAAATTGCTGAATTCCAGACGCTTTTCAGTCAGTATACAAGACGACGTTGGTCCTTATTATAGGGTAACATATCCTTTGTTGCTGTTGTCTTTTTCAGGGTGAATTCACTGCCCCATAAAGTATGTCCTCCTGCAGAAGTTTCGCAGAAAATAGTCATTTATGATCTCAATTAATTTATCTGGCAAAGTTGGGTTCAAAGGGCCTATGTTCGTCATCTCAAGAGACTTATGTAGTTGTCCTTGGAAAATATGATCTTCGATCTTAGATCCAACTCCAGAGACAATAGTAAATGATTTTCCTTCGGGTTAGTCGTATCGGGTGTTCAGTTATCTTTCTGATAGAAAGTTTAAATAATGTTGTTTCCCACTCATGATGAAGCCGCAAAATCGGGCTTCTTCGATGTAGGTTTTGTACTCTGTATAGTTTGGTATCATGATACAAATTTGATTCAGTCGTAGGGGTACATACATTCCGGTCAGAAGTAACGTGTGATGCAGCCACATTTGCTAATGCAAACAATCCATAAGTTATAAACTGCGTTATTGTTTAATTTTGTTTTGATGATCGTTAAATCCATTATTGTGAGGATGGTCAGGTTCTCTAGACATCTTAGTCGTTGAATACATCCGAGATGTCATGTAACCATACAAACGAAATACTTAGATGAGTGCTCTTGACTTCTTTACCGTACCTCATAAACAAAATTCAAGTACGTTCAGTATGGGTAAGTATGCAGTCTGTTGCGGGGTACAAATTCACTTCCTTGTACAATGAATGGAGAAATTCGCTGAGGTGAATGTTTTTACTCTTCTAGCATCTTCCTATGATTGGTGCAGTCCACTTTCAGAACTGACAGGTTACTAGTAATTAGTTCAATCTCGTGTTCAGTTTGATTTTTCTTTCAAGATCAGTAGGGCTGTGGTAGCCAAAGACTCGAAACGGTGACTTTCGACGCAATGGTTATCGTGTCGTTTTGGCATGGCAAACATGTAGAGTTCTAACTTGCGACAATCACAAGAATCTCGGCGCGTCATTTATTTTGTTTCAGTTGCTTATAAACTAATACCAAAGATTTTGGCAGCTGGTGTTGTTCATTTGTTCTTCATTTTCTGAATGTGTTTATTTCATCTCAGCTGGACTCTTTCAGCATTTCCTTGTGTCGCAAACGATGATTTAATGTATTAACCAGAAGTGTAAAACAAATTTACAGGTATGTCACGGCAAACCACAAGGTCTTTACTTTATCAGTTTCATGTAGCACGTTTTCAGGTGTCACTTGAACAGGTGCACGTCCGATGCTACTATGATACGATTGATTGCACGCTTTAACAAGACATGGTAAACTATTGATGTACGTGAGAGTATATTTGTTTTTTTTAAAATAAGTCTACAAGTGTTCTTAGTAAACATTCCAAGCTCTCCTTTTCATAAATGTGTCTTTCCAAATTTATTGGTAAAAGCCCGGTTCAGAAATGTGTTGCCTTCATCTTCTTGTCTTGTAAAGATGGGTTAAGAACGCTTTGTTTCAAAACTAGTATTAAAGCTGTTCCTAATTCTAATTGTATGTGTTTGTTAATTCAAAACTAGAAACCAGAACAATAAACGCGTTTATATTTCATGACCTTATAAGTTAAAGCAAATAAGGCATCACTAAGTTCATCAATAAATTAGAATCAGTTAGAATCAGTTAGAATCACCAAAGTTGCATATCAATAAGTCCGTGTGTAACATTTTTGATCTCCGCGTATCTTACGAAATATATACATACTCTCTTGTGTGTTTGTTCTATTTTATATTAAATTCAGTGTCTCTAATTTCTTCGGGAATACACTCTTTTATTCGTTTGATTCTATCTGTACTGCGTTACCTTTGTAGACTTGCTATATCTTATTCATCTAGTTAAGGTTCTTCTACCACAGCTTATAACACATTTAATTTCATGTAGACTTCTTGCACTCATTTTAAGTCATTTTCATTTGTTGGATTAGGTACGCACACTATATGGGGCATAGTTAGCCATTCTACGACGTCCACGGCGTCAAAAGCAACGGAAATGCCGGTAAAAAGAGAGATAACGAAAGGCAATGGCATTCCGAGTGTCCTAAGAAAACCAGGGAACACGCAGACGAAGAAAATTAAGAGAGTTATGCAGAAACATGAGACGGACGATCCCCATTATAACTAGACGGCCCTGGAGAGGAATAGTCTATACAGGCGAAGAAAATAAGAGATGGGCTTTGAGTGCTATAACGCTGTTGTCATAAACTAAGTAACCGAAAGAAGCAAAACTACTACGTATTGTGAAACGTTACAAACAATTTAATTATCAAAGTTATAAATGAAGATGTGATGGGAAATTACAGCATTATGAACTGAATTCCAACTAATCCTGATAAAGTTCTAAGTCTAAAACATCCTATAGACTAAAACGTTCCGTATAAATTTAAAAACCAGAAATGTACTTTCCCGTCAAGAATCCTGACGTTCTCTAAAAGGCATCGTCCAGAACTGATTGAACCAACTCACAATAGTTCCAGAAAAATAATATGGTCCAAATAATGACCAATTCTATTCCCACTAGGTAGTCCTAGCAAATGTTCTACCTTGTGAATAATATAATATAAGTGCAACATACAACACGCCTCATGTCAGCAGACTTACAACAGAAACACAACTAAGAATGACTCCAAAGTAGGACAGTGAATGCTCATGTATCTCCTATTATATACCTTCTATTTCGACTATTTTTCACAACATACCACTTGTGACAGATGATGCTACTCATTTTCTGGCTAACCTACTATTAATCTATTCATGTGACCTAGCCCAGCCAATGGATAATTATTTAATTCTTTTAAACCCGTCTAAAACCCATCGGCGAAATTGAAATAATTAGGGCTATCTCCGTGTCAACACACACGAAACCATTTCATTATAGATCTTATGTAATTTACGCTGTTATTTATTAGACTCAGGTCACGTAGGCAAAACATACTTAAAAATACTCTCTTCAATTTACACTTATGAGAAAGAATTCCAAAATTATATATATATATATATATATATATATATATATATATATATATATATATATATATATATATATATATATATATATATATATATATATATATATATATTGTAAGCGATAAAGGTGACTCTGAAAAAGACAGTTCCGTGGCTTTCTTCATATGAGAAAAATGAATGTCCTAGTCATCATCAGATTTAACTGTCTTAATCCATTTCCAACGCTATATTCTACTATTTATCCCGTTATTTGTGTTGTTGTGGTAGTAGGTAGTGTACCTCCTACTGCTGTTTCAGTTGGCATCTCAGTGGTGCTGAGCGTGGATGCGGTGATGGAAGGGTTACACATCTTGGCACTCAAAGGTATCTATGACTGGGATTTAGCTCCAGAAGTCCGATATATTAGTATCTGCTACTTGAATTCTGTTAAAATGTCTTCTAGCACACAAACATCGTGAAGCTTTCATTCCCTTCCTTCTTTCTTACACATTTCAAACTGTATTACTTCTCTTCTACTTCACTTAGCTTTCTTCATTCCTCTTCTTCTTTGATAAATAAATACTTCTTCTGTTTCTTAAAAGCTCTGCAAAATACTCTTAAATTCTTCTCTTTCTATCTGCATTCATTCACTAATGATATCGATGAGATATAAGGTGAGAACACGGCTGAAACTTGGCCAAAAACAAATTGAAGTCATATACTGGAAGAGGAATATTGGTCACAGTTACAGTAGTAATCGTAATCGTAGTATAAACAATCCCTATTTACGAGATATCCTGAGCATGCGCATCCCAGCACACTGTATTCTTTGTTTCTGCGATATGTATTGTACTCGAAATGTTCCGCAATAGTAATCCGTCCGCAAGAAAGATGCGTCCTCTTTGTTTTGATTGATAGAGAAACCAATCGCTCTGGTTGAATGTTTTTTAACCAGCGTTTTAAATTGGCCGCACATTTAAATCCGTTATGTCCTGGTCTTAGGCTCTCTATACACGAGCAGTGTCCCATTTTATCACCTGTTCTTAAGCCAACTCAAGCAAATATGTGGACTACTGTATAATCTTCTACGTTTGTTTCGAACATGCGGTTTATCCCGCACTACCCCATATATGTGGAATATTACCAATATAAAAGATATAGGAATAAGGAACGGTAGAATTTATGTTGAGAAAGCAAAGGTGCCTAAAACGGATCTTAATCTACGGACCCAATGTGAGATCAAGTTGAGGAAGAAGAAGACCAGTAAAGAGATGCCACTTAAGTTAACCACCATCAGTGAACATAACTCAACGGCTCTTCCGGAGCCCACCAAAATATCTAGAAAGAAGTGCATGGAGTTGAAGAAGAAACAAATTGTGCATGTTGTTGACATTTAAAAGTTTAAATCCCTTTTACACCCTCTCTTGCAAAATTATGTGTTTGTAGATAGGTATATCACAGTGTGTCTATACATGTTGCATTGATGTGATGGTAATTGCTTGAATGTGTGACAAAATAAGCACTTGTGACCCTAGAAGTACGTATAACATCCCTATTGTAAACCTACCGCACCGATATAATTAAGATATGTCACCCAAGGACAGTGGATTGCCAGTGGTATTATTTTCCATCGATATGGTAAAGGCAATTAATAATGTTAACTTTCCATATATCCTAATATCACTGGAAATAGTGCTGGAAACAGACAATATTAAACTGACATAGTTCGTTGATGATATCGGGTTAATAATAGATGACTCCCTTGATTATACAAACAGTCATAATCAGATATTGATGTTGGTAAGAAAAAGGGGTGTGCACGGAAAGTCTGGTGAGTCAGGAGTCACTTGGTCGGAACAAGGTTTGAAACATATTATTATTATTATTATTATTTAAACAACTGGTAAATAAAGAACGTTATCATTATTCCATAAAGTAAGGAGGATAAAATCATTATTGTTAGCTCAGTTAATATACAAAGTATAAAATTTACCGACTCGCACATAAAGTATCCAGCAGTATTTTAATAGTTGGAAGAGCGGAGCCGATTAAACTAAGCACTGATTTACGGTCGGTACATTATGGGGAACATAAAAACCAAACATTTGCCTCTCGGACTAATCTTGTAAACTGCAATACAAAACTAATTATATCAACAGAAACATCTGGGTGAGTTAGCATCGAAGGCAAATATTTAAAAAAATATATATTAATATTGTTAATATTATAAATAACTTTTGGATTAACGGAGTATAAAAGCATATAATATCTTAAAGGCCCTTCATTAGAAAATGATTTTTGATTTACTAATATGTTAATAACACATTTTTCCTGTTTTTGACTGAAGTCGTCTTTTTTCTTGGTCGCTTTTCAGTATCAACTAAACATTTTGAAACAGCTCGTGCTCCTACTCATTTTGCTTTTGTTCTCCTATATTAATGTGTGTGAATATGTATGTAAAATCAAAATGCATAGATCCAGACATGTAAAGTCCTTATTTACAACATCGATTAAAAAAATGTTTCATTTAGTATTTTAGTATTCATTCCTTTTTTATTTTGAGTCACATAGAACAAATACTCTCATGTTTAAAAGGGGAAACTCGCACACACATACAATATTATAATACAATTTCAGATCACTTACTATACTAGTAGTAACTGATAATAATTAACTTAATAATATTCGTCACAATATATCTAAATTTGTGTATTTGAGATATTAATCAATGTATCCAACTTTGATTTCTCTATTTAAGTATGTGGGAATAAATTATGTGGGCAAACAATCATCTGTTCGACTGTAAATACGAGATTGAGTGTATACTTTAAAAAGTTCATTCTCTCTCACCCCATAAGTTATTTCTATCTTGCAAAACTGTTATGTTCTTTTTTATAAATCAGGAGTATGAATCTTGTTTGAAAGTCCAACATTGAGAATGACTGAAGTACCTTTACATAATCCTGTAGAGACGTTACTGCATTGTTAACATCTGGATACTTCGATTTAGTTTGTTTTGTTACGATCTCTTGAAGCTGGAGCACCAAGGCTTTGACTTTTCCGTCCATATTTGCTGGATCGAAGTTTACTCCTGATTATCCTGGAAGTAAAAGTTATTGTTTAAACAGTGGTACATCATTATTTTGATATTGTGGTATTAGTGGTGAATGTAATTGTCGTTCCTTTTACAAGACTTAAGATTCTTATTGAAATAGAAATACATATTCAGGGGGCTATTCAAATTACAGCGTGAATGACGTACCAACATTACAATTACAAAGACGTGGCTTGAGATAAAGCAGGTCAATCAGAAAGAGCCCTGTTTTGTCGATTCAGCAGTTAAATGTATCCCTGTTGTTATCTTATTCGAGTCAAAATGATTAAAGAGCCTAGACGTATCTAACGTAGTGTTATCAGATTTAGGACTAGGTGGGTTGGTGTGAATACGACAAACAACGTCATTTTTAATTTCACTATATCTCTCATAATGTTAATATACAATTGTATATAGATTTTGTATTCCTTCAACAAAAAGAGCGCTGAAGTCTAAATGCAAACATTTTACAAATAATTAAATTTCGTTTGTTGCATAGATAGCTGGGTCAAAAACTGGTGCCGTTCCTTATCGACATATTTCGTGAATACATGAAAAATACAGATCATCTAGCTGTGAAGAATACGTTAAGCTGAAACAACTTTCACTTTGTTAGTTAAGCATAGAAAACTCACATACTCTGCTCGTGAACCCGTATCAAAATCAGAAGGTTCACCAATTTCCACGAAGACAGCAACAAGTGACAGTATCTCTTGGTTAATATGATATCCAGAGTTCTACCAAGTGAAGCGAATTAGCTGGGATTTATTCACGCCACGAGTGCCGATGAAAACATGTTTATCGGTTCATAAGGAAGTAAATCAGTCTCGTAAAAGGGAGATAACTCTAATATGTTTATGTAACGAAAGCTATACTCTTCATTGAATGAGACCCGTTGAGTTATATTTGTTTCTGAAGATTATTATACAAGTTGTATTTATTTATTGCCAAATAAGAATTCTTAAAATTTCTCAATATAGCCAATATATCTCTATAATTTATGAGGCTCGATTTGCCTTTAAACTTTGGTGAAGACAACTATCTCGACTTTTGTTATCACTATGCGAATGAATCTTTGATATTACTGCTGATGATGATTGTAGGAGTTAGTAATAGCAGTAGTGTTATTTAAGTAGTAGTAGTAGTTGTAGTCGTTGTGCCGATGTTGTGATTCTTAAAGTTCCCCATGAAACACATGCATGTTACGGAAAATCATTATTCGAAGTAGTTGTAGTAGTTGTGTTACGAGTAGTAGTGTTAATAGCACATGCAACACATGTTAGTTTTGATGTTTTAGTTGTAGTAGTAGTAATAGTAGCTAGTTATTACATCAGCATCTCTTCGGGCTATTTTTGGTATCAATATTGTTATAGTCATTATTATTAATAATTACTAATATTAAGTGCTTTTATATCCAACGAAAAAACAGACATTTACCAGTCACGTATAAACCCGTTTGTGTCTGCGTGTGACGTAAGTAGTAATAGGGGACACTATAGCGTCAAGGGAAAATCCAGTCAAAAACAGCTTGGGACACTATGGCGTCAAGATTTATAGCGTCAAGGGAAAATCCAGTCAAAAACAGCTTGGGACACTATAGCGTCAAAACAGCTTGGGGCACTATAGCGTCAAGGGAAATGGAACAGGGTGGGTCTGTATAGCGTCAAGGGAAATTTAACATAGTGGGACTATATAGCGTCAAGGGAAATATAACAAAGGAAATATAACAAGGGAAAAAAAGGGTGGCAATGAAAGCTACTATCTTTTCGAGACTTATGAGTGGCCCTGAAAAGGGCCTTTGGATACTTCTTCTTTTATTTTCTGCTGTTGTTCCACCACCTTTTGATTTTACCAATGATTCCCGTTTTCTTCTTCTTTTCTTCTTCGGGAATCCAATGGGGATGTCCCATAGCTCTAAACTTTTCCTGAACTCTCATCCATCTTAGATTGAGTAGATCAAAGTCCTCTTTTTTCTTTTTGTTCTTTTGTTCCTTTCTCTCCTTAGACCAGTTTTCTTTAATCTGGATCACCTGTTCTTCCATCGCCATTCTCATCATTGCTTCTGCTTTCTTTAGTCTGTCTAGACCCCACTGCACATATTCCCACTCTATCAGATGTAATGTTTCTTCTAGAAAACACCTGACTTTGATGACATGATCAAGTGCCTGCTTCAAGTCCCCTATTCTTATATATTTTCTTTTAATACGTCTTCTTAATTTCTGGTCTTCCTCCTCTATCATACCTTCTAATAGATCTCTTGCTAATTTCAGTTGGCTTACAAAGCCATGGTTACTCTGAAATTCTTCCTCAAGTCTTTCCACTTGATATTCTGCATCAAGGATCCCAAACCAGCTGTCTCGGAGTTGAATAAATAAGTTGAAATTCATCTTGATGTGTTCAAAATTGAATGGCTCCAAGGACCGACGATTGCGTATATATCTTAAGCACGGACGTGAAAGTAAACACCCCCTACATTCACTTTTCATATTATATACTATCCACAAACATATTATTTACTATCCAAAATCACACCCTATACTATCCACACACATGGGGAAGCAGCCAAAACACACCCTATTATTTACTATCCAAAATCACACCCTATACTAACCACACACACGGGGAAGCAGCCAAAACAAACCATACTATATACTATCCAAAATCACACCCTATAGTAACCACACACACGGGGAAGCAGCCAAAACAAACCCTACTATATACTATCCAAAATCACACCCTATACTAACGACACACACGGGGAAGCAGCCAAAACAAACCCTATTATATACTATCCAAAATTACACCCTATACCATCTAAATAGAGTTAGTGTTTATAATCACACTACTCCTCTCTCACACCCATTGGCAATTGACATAGTATTTCTTTTCTTGTTATTTGGGTAGCCCTGAGAAGGGCTGTTTTTAAAACTTCAAATTTCACCTGGTTAATGTTGGCATCTCCCAGGTCTAGCCCCACACACACATCTCCTACTCCAATCATTCTCCCAATTCACTCTTGTGATTGGGAGTGCAGAGGGAGAATGAGTGGCTTCACTATCCCAATCTTCTGTTTGAGGGATAGTGAAAGTCTCTTCATTTCTGCCTCTATTCCGCAACCGTGGATGAGGCTGTGGTTGTTGCGGCTGAGGCAGTGGGGGCTGCACCTGTAGTGGACGAACTGGTTCTGGTGAAGGTGTCCTCACTATAGGCTTGACTTCACTAGTTTGCCTCATCATACGGTGAGGCAAAATTGACATTTTCATTTCCTTCTCCTCTTCTTTATTTTTCCTCTCCTCCTCTTCTTTAATTCTGGTCTCTTCTTCTTCGGCCTCCATTGCCAGTTCGTCCAGGAGACGCCTAGCATTCTCCAGATGCATTTGAAGCTCTCTTAACTTTTGAACTCTATTCATCTTTGGTGTTGATGCGCCAACGATGGGTAGCCAGACTGACGAGTGCTTCTTTATATATAGTTCAAGCGCGGACGTGATGGAAAACACCCCTAGATCCAAAAAACTTACATTATCCCTATCATTACCAAAAAAACAAAACACGCGGACTTAAAAGAAAACACCCCACACTTTTATACTTGACTCCTATTAATTATACATTGAACAAGTTATTTTGAAAAATACGTTGTGCTTATAGACGCACTTCAAAACAAAAGTAAAATGAGATAGTGATTATAGACTCACTTCTAATTTTTTTCTAACTTCCTCACATACCATAAGCAAATTGAATGATTAATTCTTTTCGAGAATATTGGGTAGCCCTGAAAAGGGCTGTTTTTTTTGTGTTTGTGTGTACGAGGAAGGATGACAATCTTTTATCGTCTAAGATTGCGTCCTCGTTTGGCTACACGATAGGGTCTGCTTCTTCGGAAAGAGAAAGAGAACTCTTTTGTGTCCACACGACAGTCGACAAAACTTCTGTCTGGTTCCTGCTGCTGTTGTTGCTGCTGCTGCTGCTGCTGTTCTCTCTGTTCTCTCTGCTGCTTTTGAAGTCGATACTTCTCAGTCCATTCATCTTTCTCTTTTTGAATTTCCTCTCTGAAGAGTTCTTCTATGAGGTCTTCCGTTTCTTGTAGCATTCTCACATTCTCTATCTCTTCAGGCTTTGGCATCAGATTGTGTCTGATACGATGCAGAGTGACATAAGCTTCGTTCAGCTTAGCTAGTCTTGAGCACATCTTCGTAGGAGGATGAGTCAAACAATGGATGGCCAGACTGGAGACTACCCCTGCTTTATATGGTTCAAGCACGGACGTGATGGAAAACACCCCTCGACGGTTTAGGGTTTTGAAACGTTGGGATAGTTTGATGTGAGGGATAGAAAGAAAAGTCAAAGAACATTTATAGGAATACAAATGTAAAACAAATGACAGACTATTTGGTTTCAAAACACAACATTTTTATTCAAATAACAAAACAACTCACAAAACAAACATTTTTTCAAAGAACAAACATTTTTTTCTTCCATAACACTAATACATTATCTTTGACATGGTTGACAACGTTGTGAATTAAATTGAGATTTCCACTGTTGGAAATCATTGGGCGATTGATGTACACTACGTTTCCTAGCTAAAGACAACAGATAACCATAATGGTCACAAAACCATCGATCTACTTTGTCATCGTTTCGAGACGAATGACGATCAAAATAAGTCACTAAATGTTCTAAAGAATATCCAAGACTGCGATGATGCAGATAATAGATACAATATTGTCCACACACCATAGAATCTGTGCTTTGTAATTTCACATTATTGAATCGTGTCGTCTGGGCATTTCTTCTCATAAAGTCAATGATATCATCTTCGAAAGGAGGCAATCCATACGAATCAAAATACTCCGCACAACCCTCTTGAGGAAAGTAGACAGCTACCCAGTGAGTTCCTGGAAGATGACTGTCATCTGTGTTGATGACATAAGCTTGATTCTCTTGAGGTTTGCGATGAGGTAGTTCATCTTTAGCACACACGACAGGATTCCAAGAAGCAGTGTACGAACTACGGTTCAAAAGATAATAAAGTTCCCAGGTATCCATTTTTTGTTTCTTGTGTAGCCTTGTGTTTTTTTTTTCTCTCCTTTCTTCACAGGTGATGATAAGTCATCAATTCAATCCAGACTTTTTGTTTGAAACGGTCTGACAAGTAACTGATGGTTTGTTTCGTCTCTTTACTTTTGGCCAAGAGAGCTTCGATGCGATCGATTTCTCGAGCAAACAATGGAGGAGAGGAATGATCACGTAAGCCTTTATACCACTGAAGTAACACGTCTTCTTCGGAGATGAGACTCCAAGCTTCGTTCAGATAATTGTCCAATTTTTCTTCTTGACTCATCATCATACATTTATCGTGTTGAATTTGACTGGGATGATCGATTTGACATCCATAACAATCTTTTTTAATCATGTCCCTCATTTTATCTTCCAAGTGTTGTGCAAAACAAGCCACTAACTGTTGTTCCTGTTCTGGCCATCTGGATTGCATGACCATTACTTCTTCTTTTTGGTCTTGAGGGTTTGCTTTCTCTGTAAACTCCCATTCCATGGATTCTCCACTATTCAAAGAAGGACAAGGGTCTTCCATAGTGTCTAATAGTCTAGAATGACTTCTCTCAAACTGTTGATTTCTATGGTATTATCGAATTCGGCATACAGAATGACATTCACCGTTTCGGGAAGAGATGGCTGAGCTATTGTTGCTGCAAACTGAAGTTCCACACGCAGTTGCCCTGATTTTATAGGGTGGAAATGTCCCTCGTCACTGCCTTGGTCTGGAGTGAAATCAAAACCCCACAACGTGTAACCTCCTGCATAATCGTCGTAGGAAATACCGTGACTGGTGTTGGTTCCTAACTGCCCTGTGGCTTCGTACAGTGACAAGTACGACCTCAAGTAATTCTTCTGGGCAAGGTTGGGTTCGAAAGGTCTGGTACACAAAGTTTTGCCATCGCGACTGACTTCGATTTTGGATACATTGTAGTGTCTAAACTGGAAAGGATTTTTATCGTGGGCACCGTTGAAGGCTGCATTGCTGACGATACCAATGAATAAACGTTTGGGTAACTGTCCTTGGAACAGATGATCTTCGATCTTAGATCGGAGTCCAGCGGCAATGGTGAACGTTTTGACTTCCACGCGTCGTATCGGATACTTGGCTGTCGTTCTGCTCAAAGTGTGACTGATATCATTTCCCACTTTAGGTAACACTTCCACGCGACGTACGTATAACCTGGCTTCTTGGATGATGGTTTTGTAGTCGTTGGCATGAGCCATCAAATGGAAAGCAGCACTGCTACGATTCAGTCTCAAGCGAATATCTACTCCGTTCAGCAAATACTTTTCTTGAAACCACATGTCCAAATGCAAACGATCAAACAGTTCTAAACTACGTCCTTGCAGAATTTTCTTTCAACGCTCGTTAAAACCCACATTGTGAGGATTGGCAGGAATGGCAGCATTGCCATCAACAGCAGCTACTGCTGCTGCGGTCAAAGCTGTGTCGTTAAACTTATTATTATTATTATCATCAAAATTATTATCAGTTGAATCTGGTTTCCATACTACGCAAGCATCTAAATGAGTGTTCTTGGCTTCTTTTCCGTACGTCAAGAGATTTTCGAGGTACGCTCGGTAAGGGTAAGTATCCGTGCTACTGCTGATCAGTTTGTTATTCATGTACAAATCCACATCGCTGAACAAGGAATGCATGAAATTGTTGACAGGAGCTACTCTATCATTGTCTCCTGGATTGGTGTTGTCCGTTTTGGTTACTTTCACTTTCAAATACAAGTAACTGTTGTTGAGATCGATGTAATCTTCGGGTTGTCCTTTGATTTCAAACTCGATGGGAGCTGAATCCGTCAAAGAGGAGACGGGATGAAATTCGACCCATTGGGCTTCTTGCATGGTCATCATCGTGGGTGGCATGGCAAAGAGATCTAGTTCCGACTTGGAACAAGCACAAGATTCTTGGTGCATCATTTTTTCTTTAGGGTTTTTTTCTTCACTTTTAATAATCAAAAATGTCTAAGTCTCGAGCGGTTCTTTTTTTCTTTGTCTTTCTCACTTTAGAGGTACGGAGACTTTTGAAAGGGTGACTTCGTCGACGCTTTCTACCTTGTCCTTGCTGTGTCGTCAGGGAAGTAGGAATGTCAGACTCGGTACCGTTCAGGGCATTTATAGGACTTTCTCGTCGACCCAAAATCTCTTTACCCGTTTGAAGCAAGGCATTTTTGCCTGCTCTCAAAAAAGCTTCTTTAGGGTTTTGTTTGTCAATGAGAACATTGTAAAGAAAATCTTTGCCGTGAGTCAATGCGGCATCTTTTAAGGTGTGCAATCCTCGTGTCACCATCGGTTTTAAAACAGGGACCACGGAACGAAAGGCTGATTTAAACATATCTCCTAAACCATGTCCTCGTTGTCGAGTGACTCCTTGGTACACAGGATACATCACTTTTTCAGTTGTTCGAGAATCGTTTTTGAAAATGGAGTTTCACTGTGACTTTCCCTTTGGTAAATGGAATATTTTGACCTAGTTCTCCTTTTATAGTAATGTTGACACTGTCGAAATACGACTTACTGACGGGTAAATAATGAGGATGTACAAATTCGCGGTGAACGTGATAGGTATTTTCACCTTCCTCGTCAGCGGTAGTAGTATCTACTTTGAAAGGAATGACACGTAGTAACGGTACAGAGGTGTGTCCTACCACGTTGTACTCCACCACATCGGAGTACACAAACATCAAATTGAGTCCTTGGTTCAATTCAATAGGGGATCGAAAATATTTGGTAAAATCCAAGTTACTGGTTATGCCTGGTATTTGCTTTTTGTTCTTGAGCATCTCGACGTCTCCACCTAAAATCTCAAACAATTCAGGACAAAAAGTAATGGCCATCATTTTCTCCTCTGAAAATGTCATCATGAGTCGACGAGACACTGGATAGTACTCAATGGTCACACTTTTTGGGTTTTTTGAGTTTGCAAAGGACTCCATGACTTTACCAAACACAACATTGAACCTGGTTACAATCGTAGTCACTAAATGTTTACCACTAAAATAATAACCTGGAGGAATGACGAACTTATGAGTGGACAGGACATTAGTTTTGGGTCCATCTGATTTCTTTTCGCCACCTTTACCTCGTGCGTCTAAGGCTTTTTGCAATTGCTCGTCATACACTTCAACTGAAAAAGTGTTTTGATTTTCGACGATGTTTTTGATTTGTGTCGGGTGTATTATTTCCACTAAAGCTACTTCCCAATGATCATCTTGATCCAAATGCATGGCTTGAGGTAATTTAGACGTGTAACAACACAATGTGTTGTTAGGAAACACCTCCATGGAACTGTCACTGGGTAACGTTAAATAAAATTGGTTAATAGTGTTGTTCATATTTCCAATGTTGTTCTGTCCGAGGAGTCACTCGAGGTTAAAGGA
Organism: Unio pictorum; assembly: GCA_030141615.1. NCBI lineage: Eukaryota > Metazoa > Mollusca > Bivalvia > Unionida > Unionidae > Unio > Unio pictorum. The sequence continues at coordinate 3,627,752 of JARLTB010000269.1, forward strand.
GTGTCTAAAAGAGGATTGTGATTGGAAGGGTGACTGTCAGGAGAAGGACTAACGTTGGCCGCAAGGCTCCCAATATTGTTACTGTTGTTCCCGTTGTAAGAGTATTTCAGGGAAGGATTGGGAAGAAGATACCCGATGCAACTGCTGAGTAAAATGGTCCACAATTGTTTGTCTCCTTGTTGCAAACTCAAATTAGCAATGGCTGCACCAATGACACAATATACCACAAAGATTTGACAGAAAAAAACGATTTGCGTTTTAGGGACACGTTCTCCACACCACACCCACAAGGGTTGCTTTTGTAAATCTTGCAGAGATGACGTGGGTGAAGGCGTAGTCACTGTGGTTGCTGAAGCTGTATTGAAGGGCATGATGGTCACTTCTTTTTATAGTCGATGACTTGGGCAGCGTCAATCCAAGAATCAAAACTAGGAGGATATCCTTTCCAACGTACTTTGACTTCTTTGACACGACGTTTTCCTACTTTACGGGTTCTTCGTTCGAGAATGCTTTCAATGTCGTACACGTCGTCTTCTTTTTTGGTAACACGTTGTAACTCAGGCAAGTAAAATGTTCCTTTTAATACTTCTCCGTTCATGTCTTCCAATTTATAGACGGTAGGATGACGATCGCGCACTCGTCCAGTCACACGAAACAATTCGGTGGTCCAGTTGGGTAAGTAACCTTTGTCGAAAGTGCGTTTGGTTTTGCCAATGCGTACCCAATCTCCCGGGGTTAACACTTCTCTACCTTTTTTGGGGACAACCCTCGTCCGGGACGTACCAAACAGACGCTCAAAAACAGTGACTTCGTTGTCGGGTGTCACCTCTTGTGGGGCACGTCCAATGCTTCTATGGTAAGATTGATTGTAGGCTTGGACTAAGTGTGGTAAGACGTCGATGTACTTGAGAGTGTGTTGATGCGTAAAATATTTCCACATGCGTTCTTTCAAGGTACGTTGAAAACGTTCCACGATACTGGCTTTGGTTTCAGGATTTTCGGTTTTGAAAAAATGAATGTCACGTTTTTTTAATTCTCGTTGGAAAGCTTGGTTCAGAAATTCGGTACCTTTGTCGGTTTGCCATCGAAGAGGGTGACGACCACTTTGTTTCAAGACCAGTTGCAAAGCTCGTACTAACTCTCCGCTCGATTTGGATGTCAATGGTACGACCCAGGCAAATTTAGAAAAGACGTCGATGACACAAAACAAATATTTGTAGCCACGATTGTAGGTGGCTAAATGAGAGACATCAGCTAAATCGGCTTGCCATTGATGATCGATGCCTTCCACTTGAGTGCGACTTCTGTGAAATTTTCGTCGAATGGGCTTGTGTAAAGTGTACGTCGCTTGTTTTTGTAACCATCGTTGTACTGCTGGTAAACGGAGCTTTTTCAGGCGAGTTTTGGCAGCACGATACAATTTCTGAATGCCTCCGTAACCTGCAGGGTGAGCTGGATCATAGTAAATGCTGGCTAATACCTTCTCCATGGTTTGTTGTTAATAAGGGACCCACTCTTCGAGAATATTGCTTTGGGTGGGACGAAATGCGGGTTGTTTGGAAACGGAGTTGACGTCGAGGGTAATGGTGGTGGCGGAGGTAATGGGATAGCTTCTTTGGCCTTCTTTTCTTTTCTCACTTCTGGTTTCCTTTCTTTCTTTTTCACATCTGTCGAAGAAGGAGTAGCCATCATCTTTTTAACCCAAGTTTTGAGCTCTTCTCGTGGGGGAGTGGGAGAAGGGGTCAATAAGGAAGCGGCAATCTTACTCGGAATGGGAGTAGCAGTAGGTGTTTGAAAGAGATCATGGGGTTCTTCTTCCTTGGGTAATGGTGGGGTAACGTCTGTTTTAACTGCTGTAGAGGGTGAGGGTGACGGGTTATTCATTAGAGCCTTAAAATCGGACAAAGTGGGTTGAGCTGTTTGTTCCACAGCTTTCTGATGAAAGAGTTGTAGCCGTTTCAAGAGTTGACCGTACTTTTGTGATTTTTCGGTTTCGGATAAATCGTGGCGATGGATCAAGGATTGCAATTCGTGTTGTAATTGCGACATCTCAGCCAAATTAGGATTGGGTGGTAAATGGGGGGATCGTTGTTCTTGCCAATGATGGTATTCCATCCATCGTTTGTAAGGAACCAAAGTTAGTTTTCGTCCTTCCATGGGCTTTCAAAGGTTATGTCTGAGATTGTGGTGCTCCATAAGGTCCTTTTATCTTCTACCCATTCCTTGAGTTAACCCTTGGGTCATCCCTTGTATCAAACCTGGTATTAAGCTTGTCAACATAGGAGCAAGAATGGGTAAAAATCCTCCGCGTTGCACCAACATCTTTTTCTTTTGACGGACGGATATTTTCTTTTGAACCATTTGACGAAGAACGTGTCGATGTTTGGCGAAGCATTTTTTCTGGTGTGGAGACAAAGGTATCGTGCCTTTCAAAACATTCAAACAACATTCGCACACGGTATCGATGACATCTTTGGAGGCTGTTTTAATGATTTGTTTTCGCATGGGCGGAGAGGCTTTGGACAGGACGGACAACACGTCTCCGTGTTTGGCTAAACGAGGAGGTAGTCCTTTCCTTTTCTTTCCTTTGTGGGGTGAATAAGAATGTTTTTTGCGAGGTGACATCTTTGCTTGTTCGTTCCAGAAATACACTGATGTCAAAGACTTGGTACACACCCTCTTTTATCTTCTTTTTTCTATTGGCTTCTCCAAAAGGTAACGGCATGCTTCGCTAAATCCTCAAAAGCAGGGCTAAAGATACCAGTTCGGTTATTAGCTGCTTTGTCTAGTTTCTGCATACCTTTAATAAAACCAGTAAATATGCCTCCTCTTTGGTGACTTCTCTTTTTCTTTTGACGTTTGGGTATTTTCTTTTGTGTCCTTTGACGAAGAACGTGTCGATGTTTGGCTAAACGTCCTTTCCTTTTCTTTCCTTTGTGGAGTGTAGAAAAATGTTTTCTGCGAGGTGCCATCTTTGCTTGTTCGTTTCACAATACCACTAGTGTCAATGACTTGGTATACACTCTCTATTATTTACTTTTTTTGGGAAACTAGCGCTTTGTCAAAAAGGTAACAATGTGTTTCCCAAAATTGTCAAAGGATCCTCCTTTTTGGTGTCTCTTCTTTTTCTTTAAAGGTCTACGTCTTTGGAGGGAAGGACGTTGATGTTTGGTTTTAAAGCTTTTGGTGAGATGACGAGATTGTCTTGTTCCTTTTCCTTTTTGGACAGCTGAACGACAAGGGTAGTGGTGGTGGTGGTGTGCATGTTTTTGAGGAAACATCCTTGAGTGTTCAGCATCAGCACAGAAAAAATACTGATTGACGTCGTGGTCTTCAAGTCATATTTTTATACTGGAATGCGTCGCCACTGATTATCTTTGCGTCGTATCAACTTCATGGCAGGTAACACACGTCGTGAAGGAGTTCGCAATGGACTCAATCGGGACAGTTCTTGTTTGGACAAATCTAGTAAACTCTTTAACATGCCAGATCTTTCTTGGACTTTGACTTTCGGGGCAGGTACTTTGTGAGCAGCTGCTACTGCCGCTAATGTCGATGAGGGTGTCTCCGGTGGAGGAGACGTTTTGGGAGACGCAGATTTCCAATGTTTCATCAAATTAGGAAAAACGGGTGTCAAATTGGGTTTGGCTGGCATCACCCGCAACGGAGAAGTGGCAGCCCCTGAGGCTACTGGCAACGTAGTCCCTGCCAAACGTCCTTGTAGATCTTTTCTTACAGGTCGTGGTTGACGAAGGTAAGGTTGTGTCCTGGCCGAAGTGCCTCTTTTGCGGGTGACCGCTTTTTTCTGTGGACTTTTCTTTTTCTGTGCTTTGGTCTTGGTACTCTTGTTCTTTTTCTTAGGGGTTTGTTTGGCTTTTTTTGTTTTCTTCTTGGGGTGAACTTTGGGAGTATTGGGATCCCATTTTAAAAGGGAACGAATGATGACACCTCCTAGAGAACCACTACCTCCAGGTTTCAATATGATTTGCTTTTTGGTGTGAGTGTCGATGCGAGGATTGGCTAGTTGCGTCAAGGCTACTTTGTTTCTGTCAAAAAAACGTTTGGTTTGATGTGGAATGTGAATGATGCCTTGCAGTATTTGACGTGCTGTCACCGTAAACCATCGTAAGACTTCTTTGAGACTGGCTTCTAAGACGTGAGCACGTATTTGTGGATTTTTTTCGCGACTGATGCCGTACAAGGCACGAATCAATTTGATCGGAAGATGAGACTGAAGGGACGTCATGTTGACGATGTATGAGACCAGGTCAAAGTAACCCAAGGTTTTTATAGATTTTTTTTTAGTGCTTCATAGTGTTATGTTGACGAGGAGGACGTGTACACGACAGGTCCTCCGTCTTGACACCAGTCGTGAAACAAATCGGTACGAAATCGCAAATAATCAGGGGTAGTGGGTTTTAAATCCACGAGTAAATAGGCGTGTGGCGTTTGAGTGGCATCATCGTACGCATGAGTTAGCCAAGGTGTTCCTAACTGTTTGGCTAAAACTTGCACTTGTGATTTATCTCGAGGACTTTTAAACAAGACCACGTAATGAGCATTGAGACTAATGGTACGATGGGCTTTACTTTGTTGAAATAAATTTTGTGTAATGTAAATGACACTGGCATTACGATGATGCCCTTTACGCGTAAACCATAGTTTAATTTCTTCTTCGTCTTCTCCTAACATGTCGTCAAAAATAACCCAATGAGTTTGACTAGGGTCAGACACGATCCCCTCGTCTTCTTTAGGAATGCCTGCTACAAACACAATGGAATCACCTTGACTTTCTTGCAAGAGGCTGTATGCCGATTGCCACTCTTTGTAACACCACACGATGCGTTGAGGTGGACGATCGATCAAATGATGTTTATGTTCAATCAAACGTTTGACAAATTCGGTTTTGCCTGAACCGCTCGGTCCAGCAATTAACATGTTAAAAGGATGACGAAGATACAAGGCTTTCCAACTAGCCTGATCTAAGTGTTCGTCAATGACTTTGAATGTGGAGGAGGAAGGAGTAGTAGAAAGAGTAGAGTGAGCCATAGTCGTGTAGTGGTATGTCAGTATTGACACAAAAACAGACAAGACAAGAGGTTTTTATACTTTTTTCAAGACACGTTTATTTCAATACATGTTTAAATTTGAACAACACGAAAACATAAAAGCCAAATGGATAAATACAGGGATAAAATACCTAGGCAAACGATCAAAGTGGCAAATAAACAAGTCCCTGTACAACATGGTTTGGGTAACGAAGGTATCCTAGAGGTAGTGTGCAATGTTCTTATAGTTTCCTCTACAGAGGGTACAGTCACATAGGTGTCTTCTCGAAAGGGTTTTTGTGGGGGAATGTCCATGACAGTTCTGTCTTGAACAGAAGGATTGTCTTGGGTGATAGATTCTTTTTCTTCTTCTTCTGGTACTGTCACTAACACAGGATTAAAAGTGACTTTTTTCACACGACGATGAATTTTAGGAACACAACGCTTGGGCATAATGGGATGCTTCGTTTGTCTAAGCCTCAAAATCCCAACTTTTCCAGTGACGTACATCTGTCCAATGAGGGTGTAAATCACAAGCTACACACACATCTTCGTACACTGCTTCCGTACGTAAAAGTTGACGAATCTTTTCTTCTTGGAAAGGTCGAGACGTATCCAGATGAAAGCGTAAGGCTTTGAACAGAATAAGTCTCTCGTGGACATTTAAAGGAACCACCATACTGTCTTATTTTTTTGATAGGTAGTGTTCGTAAAGTGTCCACAAGGAATCGGCAGGTAAACGAAATCCCAGAAAGCAAGTCACTAAAACACACACGACACGTCGACCCCAATTCATAGGGTATAGTTCTTGTAATAAGTGTTCGTAATCTTTCACCGTGTGAATCTTCTCATTGATATCCTTCCACGGAATCTGTTGGATCACCAATGATAAAGGTTGTGGCATGGCCGTTCTCTTTTATACTTCTTTAGGTCAAAGACTATCAGTGTAGATTCAACCCAGAATTAAACATAGAATTAAATTTGCTCCAAAAGCGAAAGTGATTAATATAACGTGTAATTTCGTCCCACTGCCATTCAGGGTAACGGTTAAGAAGGATCAAAGCATCTTCAGAGGTAAACGTAGTAAATTGGTAACAGAGCAAAAAAATACCCTTAATCCAGAGAAATCTAACACGTTGGTTAATTTTTGTCACTTGCCTCTTGTGAATTTCACGACACAAAAGTTCTACAGTCACCCATTGCGATTTTTCTTTAGCAAGACCTTGCCAAACGTCCTTGTAGATCTTCTCTTGCAATTCGTGTGGTAATCCTTGAATATAATGTTTTATATTATATACTGGTCTAGGTGTGTTACACGACATGGAACAGTAGTGTCACTTCCAATCGCTAGGTCCCACTAAAGGTAGGTATTGACAATTCGGAGACCATCGAGCATGTTCCAGGTAAGCGGAATCTTTATGTTCCCACTCGTAAATGGATACACCACAACTGAAACACTTGACTTTATCCCCTTCGCCCAAGTAGAAAAATCCAGCTCTGGCTAATTCTTCAGGAGTTGGCCCAGGCAGATATTTTGGCCATTTATCTTTGAAGGTTTGGAATCGACTTTTAAAGTGACAGTATTCAGGCAAACTCGTCGGGAACGAATATTCGACTCTCCTCACTTCTGTTCGATGTAGGTACGGTGAAATTCCTAGGAGTCCACGATAACGTGTCGCTCCGCTTTCGCATCCCTCAGGTTTGACACGCACAGCATCACTTTCCAGGGTAGATATAGGGGTAGTAGTCATAGCAAAGTTCCCACGATATCCTGCTGAATCGCTAATGTCACAGCGCCTGGCATCACTACAATCGCAAGGTTTAGCATCGCACTCCACTTGAGAATTTCCAAATTTGAATGATGTCTGTTTAAATGGATTCATCTTCTTTTCGCTGTGACGTTGTAGTGACAAATGAACTATTGGTCTTGGACGATATCCCTTTTTATATGCTGCCCAATTTCGACGTGACCGTACGGTAGAGTGAAGTGATTGGGAAGTCGTACTCTCTTTTGGTACACGATTTGGTAGACTTTTTCCAAAGGTCGGCTAACAATATGGTGTGTGGGTAAACGGACAATCTTGTGCGGTTCGTGGGTAGTCACTTGAAACGTTTCATCCTGTCCCGACTGCAAGGCTTCTTGTAGCACGTCAAAGTTCACCACTTGACTGGTGCGATAATTAAGAGTCAATCCTTTCACTTTACATTCAGTGTGCATTTTTCCTTGGGGGTCTCTGTATTCGTAGCCGTAATTTTTAGGACCGCCACTTGCAAAACATAGAATCTTGTCGTCGGGATGTTCATCGGTCCAGGCTCCTAAACGGTCTCCTTCGATGACAGGGTTACACTGGTCCGGTCGGTGAATGTAAATGCAACTGTCCGTGTCAAAATACAACACACGATCTCCTAACAGTTCTAACACTTCGTACAATTTTAAGCGAGCGTGGGCTGTCACGTAAGCCGCAATGATGACATTTCCAAATTTGTCGGCTTCTACAAAGTCTAGTTCTTCTTCGTAATTGACTAAGATCAAGTCCTCACGAATGACGTCCACGTGTTTCATGACTTTGGTTGGGTCGTGAATCATCTGGAAGTAGCGAGACGGTTCGGACAAATACTCCGTCTTGGGTAAAGACGGGCGTTGTGCCATTTTACCCCACAAGCAATTGAGCATCACTTTGGCAAACGACCGCCTTCCTTCATTTTTCTCGATGTGGTCTAAAGTGATACCTTCCTGCTCCCGATATTTTTCTTTGAATATCTTTTGGTCTTCGGGAGTGTGACACCAGGAAGGATAGCCACTAGCTTCTTGTTTTAGTTTTAAAAAGGCATCCACGTAGTCTGCAAAAATACCTTTCTGTCTCTCGTCGCCCTTGCGGTATTGTTGTGTTTTGGGAAAGTGGTAAATTTCGTACACTTCTAACAGTTGATATCCCAGGTCCAGAGCTTTAAACAATTCCACGCTCACCCACGTTCCTGTCAAGGTGCGTTCTTCCTGAGTGTGATGACAAGGTTGGTCTTGGTTGCACGTTTCGGCACATGTGCGACACAAAGGAAACATCAGTTTTCCTTGGCAATGGTGAGGTAAAACGGGATGGTACAAGTCTGTGGGTGGTAAGACTTTACACTTGATCAATCCTTCGTACTGTCGAATGTGGTCCAAGTCAATGTGTTCTGTCATCAATTCTGGATGCCCTACGGGAAAGTGACAATATTTGCACACGTAAGGATACAGCGAACACACGTCCAAGTATTTGATTTCTTCTCCCTTCTCCTCGTCTGCTTGGTACAGCAAACAGGTAGCATTCGTTCGTCCTCCGTACAAACTATCCCGAGGGTTCAATGGGTCCACCATCTTGTAACTTTCTACGATGCGTTTAAACTCGGGATCGGTTTTCAAACGCTGATCGTACTCGTGTTCCCACATTTCCACCACCTGGTATCCTTGCTGTTCTAACTTCAAACGTCGCTGACACGTGGTCTGGTACAAGTCTTCCATGGTTCGTTGTAAAAACTGATTTTTGGTGTTACGCTGAGGGTAGCATAGGGGACATCCGTGAAATAAGCATCCGTTAAACTCGTACACGATCTGAGGGTTTTCTAAGTCCCAACCATCTACCGAATACGTTCCGATGTTCTTTTCGCCTCCTCCGTTGCGAGCGTGTTGGATCCATTTGTCTTCCTTGTCGCACAAGTAATGGAGCCAGCGTAGGGCTTTGACCGAGTATTGACGTTTGACAAAATTTGTCGTTTGAGGACTGATGACCGCTAGAGTATTTTCAGGCATAAAGCGTTTTCGGTACACTAAAGAACACGCTTTGGCGATGGTACAAGCTTCTTTCAAAGGATCGATCCCTCCGTATTCCATGAACAATTCTCGAAATTTTCCACAGCAACGTCGTAAAATGTCCACGTCAGATCGACAGTACTTTAACATTTCTTCTTGAAAATCAAAGGGGTCCGAGGCGTGAGTCTGGTACCAAGCATAGAAAGCTTCTCGTTGTCCGGTGCGCATGTTGTCGGGGTCGTAGTCGTCAGCCTCAGGCAAATGGGGTAGAACGGTATGTTGATTGGCTTCGGTATTAAAAAAGTGTGGAAAATAACCTTTAGCCAATTCTGTCATTCCAAACGTTTTAGGCATGCGACTCAAAGGCATGGCCAAGTAACACATTGAATCTTTAAACTGTACTTGTCCTACTTGCATAGAAATGATTTTGACTCCGTTTAAAGTCACTTGAGGCCGTTCGGTACTTTGTTCCGCATAGTATCTGAGCAGAAATTGCCCATCGTATCCCGAGAAATTGTGAGCCATGACCGTGGCATGGCGATGACAATTGCCGTAACGTTCGATGTCTTCTGGACTCCACGTTTCGTCGATGGGGTTAAGGATCCATTGGGCAAAATCGGCTAGCGTGTTTGACCCTCGAAATATTTTTTCACGTCCTCCAGGAATCTTGCTGCAGTGAGGGCAATGACTAAAGATGGGCTCTTGGATACAATGCTCGCACGCACGGTGAGCCACGCAGAAATTAGGAATGTGAATACCAGTTTCTTGCATGCATTCGAAATCAAAAAAGATAAAATTCCCTTTCTTCTGGGTATCATCTGATAGGGGTTGATATTTTTGAATAAAGCATTCGTGTTCCAAATCCACGATTTGGTGACAAATGTGACATCGTTTCTTCCCTCGACAAACGTGTAACTTGGCACTATTGGTACGTATGCCTTGTCCACAAGTAGGGCACAATCTCAGGAGTTGACAAGCACTTTTCTGCTGTGAACCTTGCATCTTCAAATGTTGTTGGTAACAGGTAGGACTGACAAAAGTACGCTGACACACAGGGCAATGCACTCTTTCTTGTCCTTGGTCCAGACAAGGTTGTGAGGCCAAACATCCCTCACATTTTGATCCACAATGCTTGTGTTGTTCTCGATTGTTATAACCATAGTCACATTTTTCACAGTAGTAACCGTATTTCAGAAATCCAGTGATACTGGTAATGGTATCAAAATGACCATCGTGATGATAGACGTGAATGTATTTTCCGTCTTTGAAATCGTGGCCTCGAAACAAAAGTGGACCACGCACTTCTTGAGGGTGTACTTTCAAGGTGTAACGTGGAGCCAAGACGTCTTGCAATTGTTGCATTTCTGGAATGCCACAAGGGGTGTCTTTGGATATCCCTGCTTGCTGTAACAGGAGTTCTGCTTCACTTCTTTGTTTGGCTCGGTCCGATTGTTGAATAGTTTTCCAGGCTCTTTTCCATTCTGCCGTATCGTTTTTGTTGGTATACATTTGTCCCACGACGATGGCACGGGCTAAACACATCTGGTCTTGAGGATTGTTAATTTGGACGAGGCTTCGCTTCATGTTGCGAAGGCTGTCGACCAATAATACTTTTTTGCGTCCTGTCCCCTGGGGAAGAGACACGTGGGTCATGAACAGTGTGGCTTTTCCGTCGGCGATGTGAAACTTGTCATTGGATTGTTGCACATGTTGAATTTTGTCAATGACTTTGGAAGGTGTTAATTGTGATGGGTTAGTAAACTCGATCCAAACGGGAGACTTTAAATTATCGTGATGAATAGAAAGTCTCAAGCGATCGTCTTCTTTAGCTTGACATTGCTGTTTCAATGCAGTTAACACAGAATCCCACACCTCGGTAATGAACCCTTCTGTATTCTCCAAAGGTACATTGGCCTTGAAATCTTTAAACTTTACGGCATACGTGTAAGCTGATGTTTTAAATTTTCGAGAGGAACGCTTTTCCGTCTCTCGAATGTGATAGTAATTTTCAGGGTTTACTAAGGGTGGTGCACTTTGCTTGGAAGTCGATTGTCTGGGTGTAGATTCGGGCTCACTCATGTCATCTTCAAAATCACTGGCATGAATTTGAGCCAAGACTTCAGCTACTGTGCTAGGCGATACATTACGTTTCTGTCTCTTACTGTCTTTTCCTTTCTCCACAACATGATGTGGTCTTTTCATCTTGTCTGCAAAAAGTCAAATGACTACCTTTTAAAGACCATAACCCCTATATATTCATGTTCGATCCGTGCATATATAAAGGGTTAGTGTCTAACCTTTCAGTATTCATTTCACTCTCACATTGACCAGAACGATGGAAGAACCTACACAAGTGGAACTTCTCATCAGAGCTTTACGTGGGGTCATACGAAAGTTTTCTTCAGACCAGCCGACGGGCTACTCTCCCTCCTATCGAGATAAAAGTCAAGATACTTGCTATATCTGTAAGAAGAAAGGACATTGGGCTACAGAATGTTCAGATCGTGACAAAAACAGAAAAGGGTACAATAGAGACAAAAGTCAAGATACCTGTTATTATTGTAAAGAGAAAGGACATTGGTCTCCAAACTGCCCTAAGAAACAACAGGAACAGGAGGAGGGGGAAAGAAATTCTGAACAGGAGGAAGAGGAGGAAGAGGTACCCTCCCCCAAGGAAGAACCCCGACACGTTCACAAAAACAAGAAAAAAAGACGAAACGAAATTGAAGAGGAAGAAGAAGAAAAAGCTGTGACAGTAAAGAAAATGAAAAAACAGAAAGAGTGAAACAGAAGAAAACCTATGAACTTTTTTAAAGTGGTATTGTGTTATGTTATGTTGTGATATTGAATTGTAACGTTTGTACTAGAATAAACTAAAGAGAAAAAAGTAAGTGTCTCTTGGTTTTGATTTGATAGAATAAGAACCTACACTCACACATTCATTCACTCACACGTGTATCATGGGTTTTTAAAAAAATATAATAAAAAGGACTTTTGAGTTTTCATTGAATTAGGCAATTGACATAGTATTTCTTTTCGAAATAATTGGAGTGGCCCTGAAAAGGACCGTTGGTGTTTTGTGTGTTTAAAACAAAACAAACTCAGAAACGGGACGAAATCATCTTGAGCTGTCTTAGACCTTTGCCACGGCCAAGGCCTACTTCGGGACTGGTGGTTCCTGTCAATGATTTGGTAGAAATCACTAACGGTGGTATGGCAGACGTAGTCACAGAGAGATTGGGTTGTTTCGCTCGAGAAGGTCTTTTTCTCTTCGGTCGTGATAAAGAAGTCTGATACATTTGTTTCAGACTCCTTAACTCAGCTAAAATATCTAAAAGTACCGTCGTAACCGTTTGATTTTCACTATTTTCTTTCTGTCCTTGGTCTTCATTCTTCTCCGTTGCTGCTGATGCTGCTACTGTTTCTTCCTGGTGTTTCCTTCTTGCTTCTTCTTCCTGCTGTTGCATAAGAAAAGCTTGTTCTTCTACTTTCTGTTGTTGTAAAAATCGCTCCAATGCTTCTTTTTGTCTTTGTTTAAAATCATCGACGTGTCCATAAGAAGATACAGAAGGCAACGAAGGTTCCGGAATAAATTCTTGCGATGTTAAAAAATCCACAATATCCCAGTTAAAATCCACTTCTTCTGGATGTAGATTTGTCATGACTTTAGTAGTCACTGTTGGTCCATGACTTGCTGTGTCTACTCCTGACTCACTCCAATTCATCGTCTTCTTACTGTCCGCCATGATTGACAACTCTGTTGAATCGATTGACTGCGCACAGGCGCTAGTACCTCTATATAGAAAAGGTGACGTCACAGACTGCTCTCTTCCGATTGGATGGCTGTGACTGACTTTTGTAACGCGTGTTTGGATTGGTCGATACACTCAATCCGTTTCAATCCGCTCTTCCCCTATAAATAACCGCAGTACACAGCATTCGCTTCACCTGTTCTCATCAGAAGATGTGGACTAATGTTGAATCGTCAACCCTTGTGTCAAGTATGCTGTTTAGGACTGACATACCCATGTATGTCAGATCATCATGGAGTGTCATTCATATGACGGAGACAGCCTATTGGAAGAGAAGAGTCTATGTGGAAAGACAAGGTTGTTTGAAGAGAGTTCTCTTCTATGGACCCACAGTGAGGAGAAGTTTAAGGAAGAGAAGAAGATCTGTCAGATGTCCTCTATGCTAACAAGACAACGTTAACATTTCACATAACGGTCCTTTTCAGGGCCACTCATAAGTCTCGAAAAGATAGTAGCTTTCATTGCCACCCTTTTTTTCCCTTGTTATATTTCCTTTGTTATATTTCCCTTGACGCTATATAGTCCCACTATGTTAAATTTCCCTTGACGCTATAGTGCCCCAAGCTGTTTTGACGCTATAGTGTCCCAAGCTGTTTTTGACTGGATTTTCCCTTGACGCTATAAATCTTGACGCCATAGTGTCCCAAGCTGTTTTTGACTGGATTTTCCCTTGACGCTATAGTGTCCCCTATTACTACTGACGTAATGCTGTCTAAGCTGAGATTCGTCTCGATCATTGACACATGATCAAAATGTGTAATGACTGCAAACTTGATGTAAGCATGGCATCTATCTACTAAACGGGCCCGTGTGTTGGTGCCCAACGACAAAAATGCAAAACCCTTGATCGGTTAGAACGTATTTCGTCAGGAGTGTGTCTTTCAGCACCAGATAATTCAGCGAATTGGCCGCGGATAAACCTGAATTCACGTCTAATTCTTTACCTTAGAAAAAGGTGCTAATATTAAGCAACCAGTCTTCTTTTCTCCATATTTGTACAGTGGCGTACCTTTCGAACCTGTTTAGATAGCTGTCGTTGTTATCTTTGTCATCTTCAAATGGGGTCAACGTTGGACCTGTCAGTTTAAAATAATGTTGACCCTCCCTTTTAGTTTGCAATAGCTCAGAATTTCTTTGATATTCCCTCTCCCTATATCTATCTTCTAACTCTAAAGTTTCTAACCTAACTTGTTTTTTTATTTCTACCTTCCTATCTTCTACTTCTTTCAGAAGTTCTATTTTCCCCTTTTCTAATTCTATATTCTCCTTTACTGCTTCCCTTTTCCATTCTATCTTTTCCTTTCCTGATTTTCTAATTATATCTTCCCCTTCTCCAGTTCTATATTTTCCCTCTTTAAAGTCATCTCTTTTCATTTATTTGGCTTCCCCTTCTATTTCGAAGTCATCCCTTTCTATTTCCCTCTCCTTTAACTTCTAATCCCTTTCCCTAACCTGTTCGAACACAATTGCTCAGAGACTCCCCCTCGTATATATATATATATATATATATATATATATATATATATATATATATATATATATATGTGTGTGTGTGTGCGTGCGCGCGCGTATGTATGTATGTATGTATGTATGTATGTATGTTGATTTGTTATATAGGAATCTGTCTCCAAACAAATCTTTCAAGGGAAATTTGGCAGGGATCAAAATACTAAATTCTCGCTACTGATGCTACAAAAAAGAAAATATTCATATTGCAGTCTCTCATCAAGCCTTACATAATTATTTGAATAACAGCTAGCAAGTTGATAAAGTTTCGGGTTTGTTTGACATAATACATTTTTGCACCGGTGATATAGTAAAATTAATTGTGATGTATGTCCATGCGAGAACCCTTATGATTGTACTGTAAGTCTTAAGACAATTACCTTAATATAACAAAATTTTGGCAAAATAAGAAAAACTACAAAATAAAGATCATTGGCAACAAATCTGAAAACTTTGTATATACGTGATTTCTTTGGATCTGAATTTCATATTGGAATTGGTGAAATTAGGAAACCAGACTAACTTTACAGCAGCATCTCAGATGCTTTAAACTGCACCTATTTGTTCATGTGAAGCTTCTGCATGATCAAACTGTTGGCTTCTCTGTATACCTGTGGCGACGGACATAATCACAATTAATTATACTACATGTTCTCTACTTTTATTTCTCAATACTGACCTTTCCACTGTGTGACAGTCAGTTCAAATCATATGTAAATCTAAGCTATCTTCAAAGATGACGTCACGGTGAAATTCTTTTCAAAGTTTAACTGGCATTGTTTTGAGAGGCTGCACTGTAAACAGAGCAGCATATACAAACAGAATACTTTCTAAAAGTATATAAGGTTTCTAAAAGCATATTTAGTCATGTACAGGTAAATAGCTACTCAGGTAGACTATCTATAATAAAGTTTAAGGCAATGTTGGGACAGTGATGTTTGATCATTGGTGCAAACATTAGTACATACCAGTATACAGGAAAGTCAAGCGACAATGTAGTAAATTAAAATAAGCAATCTTATTCATCAGGGAAATAATACTTTTATATATTGCAAGAGAATACAACCAAATGTGGCCATACAGATCAGCTATAGGTATCAATAAATTATATATCATGACTTTGAAATTCTGATGCCCAAAACTTGTAAACAAAATTGTCAAATATGGGATTGAGAGGATAAATGTTCTAAAAATAGACTAGAACTACAGTCGTGGGCACTGAACTGGAAGGAGCAATGTGATGCGAATCCAGGTGGAAGGTATGCCGATTTGCTGTAAACTTGTGAGATGAATACATTTATGTTTGATGATTTATAATGATGCACTTATAATGCATTTAGATGTAAACATATTTTTTCTTATAGATAAAAAGTGATGCAAATCACACTGGCAGGTCATGGATATGAGCATGACATTGTTATGGCCTCTGCGTAAGTAAATTCTTTTTTCCTGATATTGATTTTGTTAATTAAGAAATAAATCTTGGATATAGTATGTAAACAAATCCTTAATATATAAGTGTAAACTTAATCTAAATGAGTTTCAACTTTTCAAGAGCATTTAATACTACCGAGATATAGTTTGTAAATTTTATTTTTATGTACAAGTGTATATGGAAACAATCCCGAAAGGCACATAGCTTCATTTTTATATTGTAATGGTTATGCTGCTTCCCTTTTTGGAATGGGGTGCTTCCAATTTATTTAAATTAATAGAAGAAGAACCACCCTGGCCCGTTTTTGTCAGAAATTGAAGTAGCGATAACGAGATGCCGACAGTTAAATTAATGAATACACAAATTGAAATTTTAAATAACAACAATTTAATGTAATTCAAACAGTAATCTCTCGAATACAATTCAGCTAATATCATATCACTCAACCAAGTGACGGCCTAGTTCATCCTTTGAATTAGTGTGTGGAATTTTCCCTTCTGTCCTGAGTCCTACTCATCTGTATGTTTCATGTTCTCCTCTAACTTTGTCACCCTCGGTTCTCCCTTCAACTTCTCTCTCTCTGTCCTTCCTTTTCTCTTTTGTCTCCCAGAGACTCGGATCAACTGCTAGAGTAATTCACTCTGGTCCCTCAAAGTTCTTATCCTTTTTCTCCCAGAGACTCGGACCACAGTACTGAATAATTCCCATTGGTCGGTAAAAGCTTCTAAAGAATACATACACGTACATAGCAAAGCATATACCGTTTGCTATGTAACTCAAACTATCATTAATATCATCATATAGGCCATTACTGCTTTTGGTCACGCATTCGTGCCCATCGAAATACACATTCTCCCTGCTAGGTGTACAATATATATATATGTGTTTGTGTGTGTGTGTGTGTGTGTGTGTGTGTGAAAGTAGTACAGTTACACGCAATTTTATATCGATTGGATTGTGTCCTCTAACTTCAAAAATGGGGCGAACCTAAGTGTTATCTCTTTAAAGTTCTCGTAATGTTATCGTCTAGTAATTAGTACACACATGTAAAGTGTAGTTTCCACGTTTACATAAACAGTATAATTCTCTCCACTAATTCTTTTTAGTAATATTGCGTTATAAATTTATAATTGACATAAACAAAATGAAGAGCTGTACTGAAGCCTTACAATAGTGTTATAATGGCGAAATATACCAATATCATATTTGACGGCATCTGTTACGTTAAAACTCGCAATACGCTGGATGTATACTGATTGTGTACTATTAAGTACATTTTTGACGTATTTGCATGACGTAATAACCCAGCAAACCCGACATTGATTGAAAGTGTCAGAATCCAACATGGTAGTTTTCTCCATAAACAATATTTCTTACTGTGTGTTTTAAAAACATTCCCGTTAGCTTAATGTTGTTGCTACCAATCAATATCCAACAATAATGATCGTAGTTACGTTTAAAAAAATCCATCGCATCAAAATATTGTCTGCACGTGCCTGCATTTGATAAACTACTTCTGGCCACGGCACAAATTAAAATAGAAAAAAGCAAGCAACACTAACCACATTACAAAGTGGATGGCCCACGCAAGCTAACAATGAATGTAACCCCTTCAACTTGGCATCAGTTATCATTAGAGTTAGCTCTCGTCAAAAGACAATATCTATCATGTTCCATTTAAAGACAAAACGAGTCAAATCAATGAGCCACAATACCCAGAAACATAGAATAAGGTCAGTTATATTATATTACGTCATTTGTTTCATTCTATCACTATTTCATTTGAGTAGATGATATTGCACCCTCATTCACTGTTGACTTAGAATCACTCCATGTGAGCATGAAGTAAAGTATGTGGTAATACTACACAGTGTTCATGTTTCAGTATGTAATTAACGAAGTGTAAATTATTTTTTCCATTTCAATTGTGTTATTCCTATTAGCAAACATTTGCGCCACATGACCACGAACAAAAAAGGTTAGATTTTCATTCAATGACCTATACATTGTAACAAAAAGAAAGACCCCTATTTTATATTATTTCATATAGTTGAAAAAGTTTTTTTCGTAATAGTTTAAATGACATCCGTATCATTCAAAGAAAATGAACATCATTACTTTATGTAAATTTAATGACGTTATCATAGTGCATTGTGTTAAACCATCCTCGTCGAAAGAAAGATGCAGACATCAACATATTGTGACAGTAGCGCTTCGATATAAGTAATGTTGCAGTTTTCTTTCCAAATCCGAGTTGCATTCACTTTTTCCTTTTGCATGCTACAAAAACAATATATTCCATGACGTCCCAGTTGTTGTATATAGTATTATGAAATATTTTTAAAAAAACTCATCAAGTCGTGCCAGCATGTCAATAAGGATCTCTAATGAGGAACGTCATTTACTATCACAATATGGGCAACACGTGTTGAATAAGTTTCAAGACGAGTAAACTAAAGGAGACAAAATAAGGACATCAACGTTGTCAGAAACGTCTCTTTAAAGTTAATGTAAAGACCGATAGTTGCATGTGAAACTAGATGGGAGTGCACTGTACTAATAGTTCGAACAATTGGGGATGCTTTTGATGGTCACGTGAGGTAAGTTAGTACGACTTTATGGACACGTGACTATAACACGCTGCTGAGATAAGTAAAATAATGATACACAATTTGATGTCTGCAATAGTTCCCATGAGAGGAGAGTAGCAATGAAACTAAAGGGGGTAACCGGGCATTAATAATGTTCTCGAGTGAGTCCACAAGATATTGTACACAGAGCACCATGCATTATTGTTCTTACATGATCAACTAAGAGCTAAATAGCAATGCAATAAACACATTTAAACTTTGAATTAAAACAATAAAATCATGCACTCATTCTGCGCGTAAACGTCTCATGCTTGAATACAGCAGACGTCACGAAAACGTTTACGTCAAATTAAATAGTGATATATACATTGCTCAGGTGGCAGTGAGGTTTAAGTGTGGTGTTTATATATATATATATATATATATATATATATATATATATATATATATATATATATATATATATTGTTACGGCTATTGGATTTAATTTATTTATTTTTAATTGTTAAATCCAAATTTATCATTTAGGGTTTAATATCCATTAATTGGGAAATTGTTCTAGAAAGTTTAGACTGACCATCCTTTAATTGTAAACAAGTTAGACCTTGGTTTGTTGACCCAATTCCTGACCTTGCTTTGGACATTGTCAACAAGTCTCTAACACTATTGGTTAATTTCAAGGACAACTTTTATTTTTAGTAATTAGTGGCTTATTTTCTTCTGGATCATTTTATTATTACGTGACTAGGTGAAGGTAGATTCTTCCTCTGACCTTCTATCAATTTCTAGAAAAGCGCGTGATCACTTGTTTACTTCAGAAGAACAGTTATATATAGCTGAATTTTGGAAGCTAACATTAGTAGAATCTTTGGGCTGTAAGTTATTAGTTGTGTATTTCATGTTTGAGTGTTAGTTTTATTCTGGACTTTGTGTCAATTCGTTGGAAAAGAAGAATTATTCTATTTATTTGGAAACAGGACATACATTTCATAATTTCATCTGGATGATATTAAATGAAGAACTGTATCACGTGACATTGTCAGCCATTTTGGATTACATTGTCAAGATTCGAACCTGGAACTATTAGAACATTTATTTATCAGGACTCTTACAATTCCATTAGTGGATTATTTTTGTGAATTCTATATTGGATTAATGTTGGATTTGATTCTCTAAAACTGTAAGTTTATTTATTTTATGAAAATAATTGTACTTAATAAAATCATTGTTAAAGTTATACAAGCTTGCTAGTTTTCACTCTTTCTGTGTTGCTGCTTATTCGAGCCTAAGCACGTAACATAGAATTGGGGGCTATCGTCCGGATTGAGATTTGAGATAAATTTGAATTTAAATTTGAATTTCCCCTAGTTTTTAAAAATTTTAAATCTTTTGTGAGACTGACACGCTTGTATCAAAATGACATCTAAGGTAGAAATATTTCTTTCTAATCCTACCCAGGAGCAATTAGATCTTTCAAAAAAGACGAGTTGGTTCAACTTGCCAGAAAATACGATCTTTCTGAAGTCAAGGCTTCTTTAACGAAACAAGATATCAAAAAGATTTTTGTCCAGTATTTGGTAGAACAGGATATTTTGGAACAAAGTGCTTTGATTTCAGTCAGTAAGTCTACACCAGATTCTGACATTAAGCTGAAGGAATTAGAATTAAAATTCAAGATTGAATTAGAGTTAAAGAAGCTGGAATTTCAGAGGGAGAGTGAATTAGAGTTTAAAAAACTGGAATTTCAGGAAAAGGAGAAAGAGAGACAGGAAAGGTTACAAGAAAAACAAATTGAACGAGAGAGAGAGAGAGAAGGAAGAAAGGGAATATCAGTGTAAAATGAAAGAATTAGAGCTGGCAAGTGAGAATCACCATCATACTTCAAATCAAAATTTTGATTTAGCAAGGAATATTAGATTAGTGCCCCCTTTCAAAGAAAAAGAAGTAGATAAATATTTCATTCTTTTTGAAAAAGTTGTAGAAAATTTAAAGTGGCCAAGAGAGAATTGGACTCAGTTACTACAATGTGTAATTACTGGTAAGGCTAGTGAGATTTACACTTCACTGTCTGTTCAGCAAAGTGGTGATTATGACGTAGTTAAAGAATACATTTTAAGAGGTTATGAGTTAGTTCCTGAAGCTTATAGGCAAAAATTCAGAAATTACAGAAAAGAAGCTGGACAAACTCATGTCGAATTTGCTAGACAAAAGGAACAGTTGTTTGATAGATGGTGTTTAGCCAAGAAAGTCGAGCAAGATTATCAAAATCTCAAGCAAATTATATTAATTGAAGAGTTCAAAAACTGTGTCCATAATGATGTTAAAACTTATCTTGATGAGCATCAGATTGAAACCTTAGAAAATGCTGCTCGAGCTGCTGACGAATATTCTTTGACACATAAAGTTCCTTTTGTTAACAAGACTTCTACTCAACAATTTATTGCCAGAAAAGTATTTCCGCCTAATTCAAGCCCTTCTAAAACTCAAACTAACACAACTTTCAAAAATCAGACTTCAGAGAAGTTTGATTCTGGATCCTTGTCTCTTCCGACGTGTAACTTTTGCAAGGAAAAAGGACACGTTATTTCTGATTGCTACAAATTAAAAAATAGGCATCAGAATCAAGACAGGCCTGTTCCAAATGCTCTTATTTACAAGAGATCAAGGTCACAGTCATGTATTGAAAGCAATACAATTGTTGGCTCTAATAAATCCCAGTCTGATTTTGATATGGAGAATTATGAACCATTCATATCGAAGGGTTCTATATCACTCTTGGGTGATTCAGCCAATCCCACCCCTATTAAAATTTTAAGGGACACAGGAGCCTCTCAGAGTCTTTTATTATCAGGCACTTTGCCTTTTTCTGAGAAGTCTTCTTCTAATGAAAGTGTTCTTATTCAGGGAGTAGAGTGCGGCGTTGTTAATTTTCCTCTCCGTTGTGTAAATTTGTCATCAGACTTAGTATCAGGACCTGTGACAATCGGAACGGTCTCGGTTTTACCCGTAGAGGGAATAGATTTATTGCTAGGCAACGACTTAGCTGGAGACAAGGTTGTGGTTAATCCACTTGTGACTGACAAGCCTAATTTGGATCAGAAAGTTGATAAAATTGAAAAAAAAATCCCTGATATATTTCAAGCTTGTACAGTTACTAGAGCTATGGTAAAGAAAGCTCTTGAGAATGAAGTTGAAAAGGGCAGTATTCCTTTATCTGACACTTGTATAGGTCAGGCTTTTGATGAGGTCACTTTTACTCTTGGTTTGGATCAATCAGAAGGTATTGATCATAGTGATCCTCTTTTGATAACTCATTCTCTTTATTCTAATCAGGGTGATGATTTTGAGAATGATGTTACAGAAGTCAGCATTCCTTCAACTGACCCTTGTATAGGTCAGGTTTTTGATGAGCTCAATTTTAGTTTTGGTTTAGATCAATCAGAAGGTATTGATCATAGTGATTCTCTTTTAATAACTCATTCTCTTAATCAAGGTGATAAACGACAGTCACTTGTCGTCGAACAGGAAAAAGATCCTGAGATCTCCTGTTTGTTTCAAAGGGACATAAATGAGACTGAAGTCACTGAAGTTCCTGTCTGTTATTTCATTAAAAATGGAATTCTTATGAGAAAATGGAGACCTTACGAGGTACCTGCTGGTGATGAGTGGTCAGTGAACTATCAAATAGTAGTTCCAAAACATTACAGACAGGAAATACTTAATCTGGCCCATGAAACTCCTTTGGCTGGTCATTTAGGGATTAATAAAATGTATCACAAGATCTTGACTCACTTCTATTGGCCAAAAATCAAAAAGTGATGTTGCCAAATACTGTTGGTCTTGTCATACCTGTCAAATGGTAGGAAAACCCAATCAGAAGATACTTAAGGCTCATCTGCAACCTATTCCTGCCTTTGACGAATCATTTGGTAGAATTATGGCAGATTGTGTAGATCCCTTACCTAAGACCAAGTCAAGTAATCAATTAAAGTTAAAAATGAAACTATGGTTTGACAGAACTAAAGGGAGAGAACTTTTGAGTCTGATAATGGAGTTGTGTTACTCTTGTTCATTCTTCTGACTTTTCTTCAGATTAGATATTATGGCCCGTACAAAGTTAAGAAGAAAATGAATTAGTTAAATTACAGTATTAGTGCTCCTGGGATCTAAATTAATTATAGGAGTACCAGTATATTGAAAGAGATAGCCATGTTAAATATGTAATTAATTTAGTTGTGCCTGTCCCACTTAGTGAAGAAATATCGTCGGATTCTACTGACATTGGAGCGACAAATTGATGGAATTCAAAAATTATGGAAAATCTAGACCAGAAACTTTCACATTTGCAAGTGCAAGAAAGAAATGAACTGAAAGTTGTTATTATTATATGAGCACTTATGTCCAGATATTCTTACAAGGACGAACAAAATTATCATGACGTTGAAATTAAAAATTCCAAACAGCATCCATGCTGGACGAGTCCACTCAAACAGGAATTCTTGAAAAAGGAAATTCAATATTTGCCGGAGAATGATTTTATCAAGCCCAGTAAAAGTGATTGGAGTTCAACATGCATACTTGTTTGAAAACCAAATGAAACTTTCTGTATGTGTACTGATTATAGGAAGGTGAACAGAGTGACAAAAACAGATTCATTCCCATTACCAAGAATTGACAATAGTATTGATACAATTGGGAATGCCAAGTATGTCATCAAATTGTGACCTTCTGAAAGGATTTTGGCAGATTCCACTACGGAAAGAGCAAAGAAAAACTTAGCATTGTGACTCCAAATGGACTCTACCAATATAAAGAAAGTCCATTTCAACGTCTCATAAAAATGATCATCTCTGGTCTAGAAAATTGTGACGTCATTATCTACAGTGACACCTGGAGAGAACATCTAGCAACAATTATAAAAATTTTGACAGACTCACTAATGTGTATCTGACTGTTGTTAATTTATTTAAAAGTGAGTTCTGCCCTGCTAGATTGGTTTTCTTAGGACATTTTGTGGGACATGGACAAGTTAAAAATTTGAGGCTATTTCTTGATAATATAATTGTAGACACTCTTTCCCGTGCATAATTTATTATATTGTGTAATTTATGCTAGTTATTTTAATCTCAGATGTAAATTGGTTTGTAATAAAAAGAAAGTTTTATGAAAATAATTGTACTTTATAAAATCATTGTTAAAGTTATACAAGCTTGTTAGTTTTCACTCTTTCTGTGTTGCTGCTTATTCGAGCCTAAGCATGTAACAATATATATATATATATATATATATATATATATATATATATATATATATATATATATATATATGTATATATATACATATATATATATATATATATATATATATATATATATATATATAGAGAGAGAGAGAGAGAGAGAGAGAGAGAGAGAGAGATAGAGAGAGAGAGAGAGAGAGGTCTGATATGTTGTTTGTCGGTGTAGTTTTTTATTTTGCTGCTTTTGTTTGTGTATTTGTTGTTGTATTTTGTTTGTTGTGTTATTTATTTTTTACTTGTTCCTTTTTATTTTTGTTTTTGTTCTATTCTTTTGTTGAGGTTTTTATTGAGTCTTATTTGTTTGTTTGTATCATCCAAACGTGTATTTTACCTGAATAACTAATACTGTGGTAATACTGTCAGTTTTTGCAAGTGGTGTTCAACGCTAATGTTAGTGTCGTACGTGGATGTTGCAAAACGTGATTGTAAAATTGAATCATAAATTGGCTTCTGCTTTGTTTAATCAACAAAAGTCTATATTGGTTATAAAATGAGGTCACGTCCATGTATACTTAATTCAAATGGTTATGAACCCAGATATAGCATGCAACCACTGGATATAAAGGACCAAAATAGACAGCATTTAGCAATGATGAATACAAACTCATATTTACGTTGTTCTACAAATAGTTACAAGAACTTGACTGTTTAAATATAGGAATTCGTACCACACATATCTATAACAATTTATATAGTTTTACATTAAACAATTTATATCTTGACTTCTTGCTTTTACTTATTCAATGATCATTCAGGGTAAAAATACCCAATGTTGTCTGAACATAGTTATAATTCAATCCAACCCAGTCGATTACAAGATTTAAATTCTTTCTTGCATAAACGAGTTATGTACATTACACTTTTATCTATAATAATTGTCTTTTATGTATTTTTATGTAATGATCAATGTAAACTTAAAACTGCTGTTCCTGTGTAGCATTAAAATTTAGAAACATGTCTTTCTAATTATTCTCAAATATCGTTTCTTTGTAGTTTGTCCAAGGTATTTTAAACGTCTTGATTATATTGTTGAACACAATTAAATGTAACCAACTAAATCAGCCTTTACATCCTGTAACTCTTAAAGAAGACTACAAATCAGTGTAAATATACATTTTGTCTAAAAGGCATAAAAAGCATGGATACTTTATTGCAAGCGAATTAATTTCAAAACAACACATTACAGGACTCTGTTCTCGTTACATTTCTCAAAGGAATGTTCCGAGAGGGTCGTGAAAAAGTGGCTTCTCAAATGTTAGGCCAAACCTAAAAATTGGCGCTGTTGCCGACGTACCTTTAAATGTTTGGGTTACGAATAAAAGCAAAAACATGAGGTAAGTGACACCAAATGCAACAGTCAATTCACATCTTGTTTTAGCTACACTAGTACAGTGTTTAAACTAATTATACCAGACATGTATATAGTATCCATTCGCTAACTGTAGCATACATGAAAATCACTATATTAGAAATATAAGTAGTAAGCTTCTTAATACTTAAATTAATTATGTTATGATTTCTTACTTTGCAGATAAATGTTTTATTTGTTTGAAAAATCAATGTTTATGTTACGACCGATGAATGCCGTTCTAGTCTCTTAGTCTAGAATTCAATATTATCATTCGTGTTTCAGTGTTGAATGTACATTTTCAAGGTATTATCCTTGTAGTGTGTGTGTGTGTGTGTGTGTGTGTGTGTGTGTGTGTGTGTATGTGTGTGTGTGTTAATACATATACATGTTAAATAAAATATTACTGAACGTCAGGTTTCTAAAATGAATTTATTACATTGCGGTAAATACATTCGACCCCATAACATAATTATTATCACATCTTTGCACAGCACACGGTGTTTAAGTATTTATTTTAAATTACATTGCTTTTTCAATTCCAAAATATGAAATATGAGCACCTTCTTTAAAAAGGTCTGTTTTCAGGTTTTGAACATACTGTTAACAGACAATAGTGGGGAAGCTGAACACGCTTTAAAACACAGTTACACATATAGTCAGTCATGAGCTTAACTCGGAAGTAGATTTAACTTTCGGATTTACAATTCAAATATATCCTTCTCCAGCAGCACAAACAAATGTTCATGTACAATGACAAACAAATATACAAACTATATTATAATGTATAAATAGACATGTGCAGTCTAGACCTTGTATAAAGTCCTAAGGCACACAAGCAGTAACAAATGTATCACATGATGGAATATTGTGCAGCCTAGAAAACATGTTCCCATTGCATACTATTCTGAGCAAGGTAAAACTGAAGATAAAGATCCAGAGAGTTGCTCGGATTCTGATAAGCATTTAAATGGACCAGGAACCTAACTATGTAATTGAGAGTGAAGTGCGCGATGTAGAAGACATGGAAAGTGGTCATGATTTGCTTCATCAACCATAAAGAAATTTTACACCAGTAGATGAAAGGTATTTCTTTGATTCGGAATGCAAACTGTTTGAACTCTTACAAATATGTCTGCATGTTGTAAATGCGTCTGTATTTTCCAAGTCAAAAGTGGCATTGGAACTGATAACTTTAAATTCCATCTGTAGTCATGGTTACACGTCCACGTGGCACACTAATACACTAAAATAATATTGGGCTAGTATTGCGTCACGGGACCACGTGATCTGTTGAGACTTAGGAATTTACCGAATCGTGGTATCTTCTTCGCAATATGATCACTATTCCCTCACGATATTTTTCTCAGCATTATAGTCGAATTCGAATTTGTAAAGAATTGCATACATAGATATTTGTAATATGATTTGCTTCGATCTGGATCAATCACAATGTAGTTAGAGATGGGTTTTTTTTTCTTGAATATCAGTAAAGCCTTGTCTCGTACTTGGCACCCATGATTTCAATTTTTTGCAAAGTTTATGAAACGATTTTTCATAAACAAACTTGTTATACATTTCCGTATACATCTTAAACTTTGTTGTGCCTTCATTTTGCTTCTGCAACTCCCTTCATGAGCAACGGACCCTTTTCATGAAGGAAAAGAGCCGGCCAAACCAAGAATGCAATTTCTTTCCCTGATGATGTATATTCTCTGTAGGTATCCTTTAAAAATGGCTGTCCCTCTTTAATTCCAAGATCTATGCATACTGGTGGGCTTTGGACTTGCATCCGCCAACACAACCTCACACAGTCTTCTATGTATGCACCGCACAAGTTCATCAAATTTCCATACTTTATATTCATCTTGGTATTGCTCACAAAGGCCTGAAGAAAGGGATAAAGAGTATTGTGTTACATTTTTATTGTGTAGGTCCAAAATATAATTCTCTCTCTCTCTCTCTCTCTCTCTCTCTCTCTCTCTCTCTCTCTCTCTCTCTCTCAAGTTCTTAATCGAATACACAACCATCTGCAATATTTATTT
Organism: Unio pictorum; assembly: GCA_030141615.1. Classification (NCBI taxonomy): domain Eukaryota; kingdom Metazoa; phylum Mollusca; class Bivalvia; order Unionida; family Unionidae; genus Unio; species Unio pictorum. The sequence goes on from JARLTB010000269.1 coordinate 3,654,623, forward strand.
TTTTATAAAATTGTTTTAGTTTTCATTGAACTGCAGACGATGCCGCTGATGTCTTTGGATTTAAATTCATCGCAAACCTTCAAGTAACAGACTGTATATTTCCGATATGTTCGTGACCCCTAATTCGGGAACCGTATTAATAACAGGCAATCACTGGGACTATATTGAATCGTTTCAAGAACATTTTGGATCATATCAATGTAGTACATCAAGGCTCTTCCACGTCAACACTAACCCAGACTATAAGAACATCAGCACATTCAAGGTTGGGCTGTATTAGGAACACCACTGGAATTCATTCGGAATACTCTCAACTTTTCAACTTCTAGATCTATTTGAGATTTAATTGATAATACTGAAAGTTCTTATTAAAATTTTAATTTGTATTCCAGAGAAATAAATTATTGATAAAATTTTACTAAAAATGTTTGTTTTCGCTCTTTCTGTTCTAAGATTAAGATAATAGAAATGTGACTATATACATAAATTGGTAAGAATGTTACCTTCTTTCAAGCTCATCAAACTCATTTGGAAATCTCCAACCAAACTAATATATAATTAAATATCTTTTTGAAATTATTTTGCCTCATAAAGATACGGATAAAAAACCTTTCTCCTAAAACAAACGGATTTGGAATTCTTAGCTTATAAATAATGATGTGTCATGCCTTTACTCAGAATCGACTACGGAACTACCAATGAAAGTTTTGAAAGTAAATTAAGTCCCGCACTTTTGCAACAGGAACAAAATGGCAGTACGATCATTTATTGAAAGTTACTGATTTAAATTAACTATGAACTCTGTACACTATTTTGGTGGAAAACAATACGGTTATGAAACTGATTAGACGTTGATAAAGTAAATGGCATTGTTGACACATAATGATTTGACGCAATGTGCGCTTGCACACGACGAAAACTGGTCAATGGCTTCACTGTGTTTGAACGATGATCACACGGAGATTGCTTATAAATGTCGGTAAGTTGTAAGCCATGACATTAAAAGATGAATATTAACAATAGGCCCAGAACTGAAAATATAAATGCAGTTGTGGTACATGCTTTTGTATGCGTGAAATTTGTGTGCATTTTTTCATCCCTTCTTATGTTTTAATGTATCTTTAAATCTGTCTGCATACAGGATAAAATGCAAATTTTAGTAAATTAATTGGTTCTGACAAGCCTAAAACTAATATTCAAATTAAAACACATACGCTTTATGGCCATAACATGATTTCTCAGACGCTTAGACACGAATAAAGCATGTATGCATTTATTTTTTTTATTTATGTATCAAGAGAGGGTCGTGTATTCCTCGACACATTTCATGTTTCGTTTTATACAAACGTAGATTAATTCAAACGCATTCTCCCAAAGAGAGACAGAGAGCGAAATTAACTCGCTTTCTGTACGACACAAACATAATTCCATAGATGACATCAGATTTTGACAACATCATGCTACTCTGGCAAGAACATAACAATACAAGAAATGGGATCAGTTTAAGACCATTTATAAAATAATTATTTTTCTAACGTTTTTGTTAATATTTACCTGTCGTTTGCGGATTTCCTAAGTCATTCAAACATGACATGATTCGTGTGTTTTCTCAGGATTTATGTTTAGTGTTTGTTTTGTAGATTCAAGTTGATGTCTTCCCTAATGATGAGTTTGATTAGCTCCACAAGCATTTTAAAAAATGTAGTAACGGAGCAATGACAAAACAATTTCGCAAAATTTGCAATGAGTTAAATACAATCTTCTTGAGTTTCTTATAATTCAATACTTGATGTATCCATGGGCTTTTCAAACAATGCGTAATGTGAACATATTTCTTCAGGTACTTCCTTAATTAGGACAAACACCCAGTAATGTCTTCATTTATCGTAATGGCTGAGAGGCTTTACTGCATCTACATTAAATAATTGCCATGCATTTGACACGATAGGCAAGAAACTAAGGTGCGACAAACACGTATTTCCGTTTCTGATTGCATGAAAAGAAAGCCTGTTTATCTGATAGTACGCTGTCATCAGCTTCACTCTAATACCTTAAATATGCTTTCACTAGCCACAATACTGCTTGCTTTGGCTGCATCTCTCAAGTGTTTCGTGAATATTTCGTTGACTTGATTATAATTACCCTGAAAAACAACAAAATGTAAACATGGGTAAAAATGCATTTCACAAATATTAACACTTTTTAACTTAGTTTTTCCAAATGATGCGGGTAAAACAAAATTATAGAAAATTATTAATGAAACCTTAACGGTTCAGTAAATAGCATAGGTCCTTATGAAGTTCATTGGCAGTCGTTCTCCGCATGTTTGTACGATAAATGTATCTGATGAAATGCATTTTAGTTCAAAACTGTATTGCCCACTCACGCATAATTATGTTTTTCATTATTTGATTTCCATTCCTAAAGAATATAACCATATACACGAACTTGTTATCGCATTGTCCTAAAACATCTAACTGATATTTAGTTTTTACAAGAATTTCGTATTTGATAAAACTACAGCTATAACAGCAAAATGAATTTAAGTCAAGAAAAAACAGAACATTTCATTTACAAGTCAATGTACAAGCAGGTGCTCTCGAAACATTAAACCTGACTAAACTGCATTCAAAAGATACTGAAATGACAATTCAAAGTAAGCTTCAAGTTTGTTATTAACATACTGAACATGTAATCATGAGTCAAATTTAAAGTTTTTTCTTCTGGCTAAAATGTGAATGTTCGTGTCTCAGTAGGCAACGCCGATTGGTTTTCACTGCAAGATAGCTTTAAAAATACAAAAAGACATATAACTACATGCAGTTGTTTCATCTAGTGCAATAAACTAAGGATGATACGTCCGCGATTAAGCCTAACATCTTTGTCGATTCCTACCGACTGTAGAAACGTATTAAAACTTAAGGACAATATGTTTATTAATGTTTTTTCTTCAGCGGACAGATTCTAGAGAAGTACATTTTGCTATTTAAATAATCACATTTCGCCAGCTGAAGAAACATATTCTCGTACATAACAAATTCTTACGGTCAACAGGTCTTGAGAGACGCTGGATTAATCAGCAGTTGTTCAAATAAAAACAGATCTACTTTTTTCTTACCATTTGTAGAGTTTGGGTTTAACTAATATATATTATAATCACATTACTCATGTGAACATACGTGTTGTCTCACATATAATAAGGACGAAAACTACAGAAATGTAAAACACAACAACGTAGTCTTGATTAAATCTAAATTCTACATAAATACAATAAGACACATTTCATATGATAAATATACGTGTGTGTGTGTGTGTGTGTGTGATTGGGATTTTTAACATAGCTTTAACAATTTGTCAGTCATGTCGCTACGATGTCTGCACTGGAGGATCATGCCGCAGACATGTAGCAGGATGTCCAACAAAGCACATTATCCTGACAACAGGCCGGCCAGTCCTAACACTAACCTCTTATTGCTGAGCGCCAAGCGATGTAGCTGTTAGTACCATTTTTGTAAGTCTCTGGTATGACTCGGCCGGAGCTCGAACCGCTTCCGAGGCGCATATGTACGTACATACATACATACATACATAATACATACATACATACATACATACATACATACATACATACATACATACATACATACATACATACATACATACATACATACATACATACAAAGAGACAGATAGACAGACAGAGAGACAGACAGACAGACATCATACATACGTACAGGTAGGTCCTTGTAAGCATATTCATACGTACTTGCGTACGTACGTACATGTCGGTCATGTGAGTAGATTGGTGCACGTGTGATATGCGATTTAGTATGCATTCACAATCTAAGTTGTAAAGAAGAATACATATAACTTTATAAAATATATTATCAGTTTATGTTCGTGATAATAACAAACAAACACCTTTACACCTTACCTGGCTTGATTTCGTACTTTGGGCAGGATCTAACATAAGCTGTTCCAGTTTAGTTACCTGATCTTTTCTTGCGTCTTTGCAGAAATTAAATCCATCCTATTGAAGAATGAAAGAAAGCTTGAATCAAAATATGAAATATGACAGAAATATAGATGAATCAAATTATGCCCCTCCATTACAATGACAGAATCATACTGGATTCTATTTGTCTGTCCTTCGGTCCGTCCGTCGTCCGTCAAATCTAGTATTCCTTTTTGTGCATTCAACACCCTGGACAGTTCCCAATCCCTTGAATTGACATTTTGCTTTATTATTGCATATACTATTGAATTTTCATGTTTTTGCTGGTTTTTGAAACGTTACTCAATCATGGAATCGAAGTTCCCATGATGCGCGATGAAGTTTATAATCGATTCGGTCTTTTATTAAATCGAAATTTTCCCTTGTAATTTCCTTCAATTTATTTTCTCCACTTTTTGCGATTGTTTTAAATAGTTGGAAATGTGCATGATACTCTTTGAATCAGGTAAGTGATCTTTCCGACAAATTACAAAGTGTTATTTTTTAACTTATTGGATCTCACACCTTGGAATGTAACAACCCGTCGCCCTATGTATTCATTTTAATGGATTCACGTTATATTTCAGCTGGTTTAGAAATCATTGCATTATTTTATAAATTTGTCGGGAGCTTAAGAAATTATAACGAATCTTTTAATTGTATCACGTTATAATTCTGTGTGCAAAACATAATATAATAAGCCAGTTAATACCATCAAATCTTGACATCGGCCAGTCTACTGATACTATATTCATGTTTTCCTTGCATCCATCGAACATCTTTAATAAGGAACAATTTCCCAATGTCCCGTAAGGCTGTGTTACAACATTCTCACATTGGTTAATTCTGAACATTTTAAAACGTATCGATGTATAATGACAAGAGAGTTTGTAAAACATATCTTCGCACTCCACCGATATTTCGGACTTATCCATCCCAAAATAACATAGCCTCCAGTAGCGTGTCCCAGGGCTAAGACTACAAACAACAGTCAATTTTGATTGCACATCTGAATGTGTCTGTCAGTGTCCAGCAAGTGATATATTTATTGTTCACGATTTTAAGCATGCCCTTGATCTAGTTTCTCATGATATTCTACAATGAAGTTACGACGTTAAATTTCTCATGAGCATACCAAAATACTGGCTCAGTTCTAATTAATAAGATACAATAAATCTCTGTAAGAAATGTCCACTCTGTCTTGAATATATAAAACAAAGTATTCCACAAGGATCCGTATTGGGTACCCTCTTCTTTCCTGTGTTGGCAATGTTCTTCCACTCTTTATTCAATATGCACATACTGAAATGTTTGCAGATAGTGCAACATTAACTTCATTAGGTAGAATGTGTATACCCTGGAAGGCGCACCATGTTCAAACCTAACATCAGTTTTGGCATTGTCAAATTAAAATTGATGGGACTAATTAAATCAGAGACAAAATGTATGATTAATGGGAACATCTAACAAATCATCACTGTGAACTAATAATATTGCTATTGAAAATGCAAAGACATTTTAAGTCATCATTATCAGACATTTTTAGTGGGGAAAATCAGTAGAGAATATCCGAAGCTCGTTCATATCTACCATTACAGAATGAAATAGTGCTGCCATCATTCTTTACTATAATCCTTATATACTTTCATTGATTGCCTTCTGTTAAACCACACAGTAGAATTGCACTGACTTCCATCTAATCAGAATGTACAGAATTTAAAAGAGAGAAAGTAGGGTTGAATCTTAAGTTCCCTATTATGCACGACATTCAATTTATTCATAAAATTAAAAGGTCAAGAATATATGAAAAAAATATATTTTTTGAAAACGGTTTTGGTTTTGATCAAAGATATTCCATCGCAACTTATTAAATTATTTAACAAATTTTCTTCTATCTAAGATGTCAAATCAATTTTGTTTCTCAAAAAAGACATACCAATATCCGTGCGCTGAACAATGGAAGCAAACTCTGCATTATGTTAAGATCAAAATATTGAACTCACTTTCTGCTTCAATTCTTCTGATGTTGCGATTAATCCATCCACAAATATGCGTAGTAACAAAGTATATATGTTAAGTAAGTGAAATTGTGTGTATTACCCTTTATTTGATTTGTAGATATTATTTAATATAAGACAGAGTGTAGCTTTGATATAACTTGATTACATGCCATATTTAATCCAAATAGCCTCATGGTAAATCAACGTATATCAAAGTCGACATGATAATAACTACTGTATATATTTGAAGATTATGCTTTAAGTCCTTTCAAGCACAGTTATTCAACAACACTTCATGTACCCAGTCATATTATCGATTCAAAATGTATAATATTAATAACTATGTAGATTTATTTACTTGTTAATAATATTTTCGATCGGGAAATGTAGATAATTTGTCTTACTGCAACTAACAATCCCGTAATGTAATTTTTCGTGCGTGCCAGTAAGCATTGTTATTATTATGACCATTTTATTTATTTATTTATTATAATTAAAATTATTATTATTATTATTATTATTATTATTATTATTATTATTATTATTATTATTATTATTATTATTATTATCTGATATACATTTAATTCAGCACGTAATCCTTTGCTGACACACCTTCAACTCCTCCTTTACAAACATTTTTTTTTTAATAAAACGTAAACAAAAAATGATAAATGTCGCTCCATGATACCTTGTGTCAACTTGCAAAATTTGATATTATTTATTTCAAGCGACAGCTTTCTATAATTTTGTATTTCCTTCAATTATCGAATTTAATTTATTAATTTATTTTATGCCATACGTGGAGGAAAAGAAAACACAATGTATTGTCGTTATGAATCAACAAAACTGTATTTCACTACTTCTTTAAGTCTTTATCTATTCAAAGGAAAGAATATATAGACACACCTGTTGGTATATTACTCCATTTTGTGTGTGCATATGAAAATATAATAACCCAAGGATATGTTCAAGGGATCCCATACAGCTGAAAAGACGGAGACGGATGATAAACAGGAGGAATTGTAAACTTTTGGAATTTGTTAGCTGACAATGTTCTTGCTGTTGTCATATATAATATTACTACAACAGCCATTTGTAAGTTTAATTTTAATCAGATGTTGTCTACCCTGCGAAAATCAACAACTTACAAATGCGGTAATTAAGGTACAATATATAAAGTATTCGCAGTCTGTGAAACTCACGTGAGGTTGAGGCTCACTTCCATAGATGCCCTTTAATTGAGATTAGGAAAATCCTATTTCACTTATGGTTTCAATCTACTTGCCACATATATTATACTTTATGCACGTTTAGACGGATATGGCAGAGGGGGAAAGATGGGGTTCTTCTCATGCAATGAAAGTCGTCTCTATCAATATTGCATGGCTTAAACTATTAAGTCATTACTTACAGTCAGAATGTTGAGTAACTGTTCAGTGAGAACCTTTTCAGATGCCTTCGGATTTAATTTTGTAAGCTCAGCAAAGGCATCAGTCCACTGATTGTCATATAAACTGGAATATTTTTCTGCAAGTTTTGTTGGCCTGTCCGGGTCACTTAAATCTGGTATTGCAGGGTTATCATGGGTCAGCTTTGCACTGGCAAGTTGACTCAACCTGAAAAACAAAGTGTGCATAAAAGAAAGCACATCCAAACTTTATATCAATATCAGTTTATTCCTAAGTATAATGAACTTAATACCACTAAGCACATCTTTTGTCAATAATGGACAAATAAGTTAAAATCCAAAAATGTTATTTTGACTCCCCTGTGGCTACGTAATATGTAATTGTTTTTTATGATGCGTTGTTATCAATATCAGTTTATTCCTTCGTATAATCAATTTAAAACCACTAGAAACAAACTTTCTCAATGATGATGGGTAAATCAGTCAAAATCAATGAAAATGTTATTTTAGCTCCACTGTGGCTATATTATATTTCATTTAAGTAATAATGCAGTAAATTCAGAAAGTTTATTGGCTAATCAAATCTCGTAATGTTATGCCAGCCATCAAACACATTTATACTGCATGTTGAGTTAAAACAACGTTCAATTTTCGATAATGGCCACTTGATTCGCAACATGTGCGACTATATGTAGCCAAAATAAATCCCATGCCCATTCATCTGTCTCGACAAAGTTAACTTCAAATTCATGTTTAAAATCTTTAGATTACATGCAAATTTCATGCCAGATTTAATATGTGTAGTGTATATACATCTTGCCATTGTTTTGAGTTGATTTCAGTCTATTTGGGTGGATTTAGGTGTTTGGAACAAACCGTTATGTAGTTTTTAAAATATATTTCACGATGCAGTGTTACTTACATTATTCTTATTATAGTACAAATGCAGAGTCATGATGCTTTCCGATCGTCGCCTTGCTGTCTACAGCATTCATGATATTAGAACAAATTAACAGGAGAAATAAGGTCCCAGTTTTGTGAAAACACACTGAGATTATTCATTTAATTTTAAGGCAATAAATGAGGCGAATCTTGTGAATTTAGAAAATCATTTCATACTGATCTCCAAGACTTCTCGTACAAACAGTATCGTAAAATTGTGAATTTAAAATACCATATGCTATAAATAATTTAATGATAATACTAATAATAATATTATTATTATTTTATTTATTATTATTATTATTATTATTATTATTATTATTATTATTATTATTATTATTATTATTATTATTATTATTATATCCTTATTTATCTTTAACTTGCCAGTATTATTATTATTACTATTATTATTATTATTATTTTTTTTATTATTCCAGCGCATTTTGCATTCAACCACGACACGGGAAAAATAGTTGCAGAGGGTAAATAAGATTAAAGAACCATATACTGTTTGTGACATAACGTTCCGTTTTGTTAAGATGTAAAAGAGGCGTTTCACTTTGTTGCTAAACTACCGATATATGCTAAATTGAGAAACAACAATTAATTCTCAAAATACTCCTTATGGTTATACTATCTCAAAAATTGTTACAAGGAGTTGATCGTCGATATTGCACGCGCAAGTATGTACTCATAAATACAAACTACAAAATAGGAATTAGATTTATCACTGAATGTTCTGTAATTGCTTACGATAATATGTAAGAAACTCTTCCTTTGCATCTTTCTTAACATCTTCTGCTTTGTACAGAAAGGCGACGCAGAGTTTTGGCTGCAGGTGTCCCAAAATGAAGAAAGAAATGTAGAGTCATAAAATTCTTGTTTTATTTAGACTGTGATACCAATGTAGTGATAGTAATTCCCTGACATTATTACAGTCACGTTGTAGAATTAAAACCAGATTTCAACATGGATATGTTGGACACTGAGGCTAAACTTTCTCGCCATCAAATGCCTGAAAGTTTCAGCCAGTTAATTAACATGGCCATAAACTAGAGACGTGCAGGTTATTTTTGCCAAAGTCAATTACGTAACATTGTTCAAAGGTAAGTGGCGATTTCTTGTTTAGAACAAGGGATCATCAAATTGTATTGTAAACATCCTTGACAAACATTTAGGAGGGGCGATGTCGGATCATTATGAACCAACATCCAATCGCAATAGAGCTAGGCGTGCCAAACATTAGAATCTCGAGTCTAAATATATCATCTTGAGAACCAAAATGTTAGTAGTATTACATTTATTTTGTGCGAAGTAATGCAAATAAAACTACTCCGAGACCATTTGTTATTGGCGGAATTATTATTTTGGGAATAAATAAGAGCTCGAAACAGCTTTTAGGGACCAGATAGAATTACTCAGTGCAGTGGCCAGAGTCTCTGGGAGACAAAAGGAGAAGACGTTTGAGTTACCAGAGGGAATTACCCCATCAGTTGGTCCGAGTCTCTGGGAGACAAAAGTGGGAAGGAACAACAGAGGGAGAAGTTGAAAAGAGAACGGAGGGAGACAAAGGAAAGGAGAACAAGAAACATACAGACGTGTAGGACTCAGGACAGAAGGGAACATTTCACACAATTCAAAGGATGAACAAAGTCGTCACTTGGTTGAGTGATATGTTTTTAGCTGCAATGTATTTGAGGGATTACTGTTTGAATTAAATGTCAGTAATATGTGTTAAGCAGATCCATTTTATATCATGTATAATGCAAAACGGTCTGACGATAGTATGCCAGCGTATTCACTAACAAACGAATCAAACCATTTTTAAATTATTTGATAATGAACTTCTGCAAAGCAGCCTACCGATGGTTTGGAATGGTATTCACGTACAGATGCAGATGCAAGGAATTATTAAAAGATTTGTAAGGCCTTGTTTCAGGTATACAAAGGTTGATATTAGAAGCTAATAAGTTTCTAAACGTTTGTACTTTTGGACCTTTTACTATTCGTGCAGCTATTAGGCGGTGGAGTAATCAAACAGCCACGAATACCTTTAAAGGCTACCCTGCATTCTTCATACTTTCCTGAGGGGAGGTGTTGTATAAAATTCAAACGTTTGTAACATTCTGAACAAATCGTCGATATTAATATAATCAGTTTCTATACATTCCGTTTATACCTTTCTTCTGAGACTACTGTTATCATCTCAAAGAACATTTTGTCCGGCTAAAACCTGTTACTACTTTTTGACTCATAGAACAGTGAACTCTAAACAATGGGAGAATAACCAATCTTTCCTAGTAACATATCTGTCTTCGATAATACTTATCGAATCATAATTAAATCATAATCAAAATCATTTCTATTTTAAAATTAAATGTTACACATGTATCGCGATTTTTATAATGTTACATCACTGTCTAAATGATTACACAAATTACCCAATGGCGGCTGAGAGTAAAATACAAAATAAACGACGTAGTGGACATTTTCCTATTCCTTTCTAATCGGTGTTTTTTCATATTTTTTTTCTTCTTGCACCTCCATTGTAAAAGCAGCCAAAATAGGAAATGGGACTGAGCAGATTTGCATAGGTGAATACAGATGCATGAAGTAAATCATTTATGTGAGTGTAAAATGGCTTGCTTTCTTTGCAGAAATGGAATTCCGTTATAATTCTGATTTTATTTAAGAGTCTACTTGGCTCCCTTTAATTTCCATTTAGGAGCATGTACACCTTTTGTGACTGTGACGTTTGATTTCAAGGACACTGTCACATACAATGATATTTTCCAGACAAGAGCAATTATGTGGCGCTTAAGCATCCTTAACTGTTTCAAACGGAAGACAAAGCATCTACCTAGTAATGCAACTTATAGTTTGGATGACACCAGCGCCAGTGAAAAGCAGTTTGGCGCCCTAGGCGTGATGAGATATATGGCGCCCGCCTTGCCACTCACGTCCTCCTCCACCCGCTCGTCAGCAAATAAAACCCGATTTGCAATTTTTTCTGGCGCCCCACCTCCCTTAGCTCAGCGCCCTAGGCGAATGTCTAGTTCGCCTAGCGGAAGCGCCAGCCCTGGAGGACTCTAAGAATTAACCTGAATTCGATCCCCCAAGAATAGTAGGAATTAGTAACTCACGTACATTTTCACTTGCATACCTCATACCTACCTTCACAGCATAATTCATTTTTGAAGTTTCACAGAGGGAATTTCTTACAGAGACACTTTATTCATTCCTTATGCAGGGATATGAACTGACCTGATACATAAAATAATCTACTGAATACCCAGGTACCTTGATCCTAACAAAGACCAAAAATAGTATAATATCATACGTTATGATTGTCACCCTATTACAGAAATCTACATATATTAACATTTGCTATAATGTATGCATATGACATTTGTTTCACGGAATATTGATACTGCAGAGATTGATAATGCATGTATTTACCAATATCGTTTGATTTTCAACAGATAACAGACAGTATTTAACGATATCATTAGTTGATATGAGAGGAAAATGCGCTAAACATCTCAATAAAGCTTCCTCATTTCGTTCAGAAGTATCGTTAGATCGTCTATTAGCACTAGTAGATGCATATATCAGTAACGGAAGATATGATTGCAAACTGATGACATTGATTTAAATTACATTTTGCATCATTTTTCTGTCTTTTGTATGGAGGTAAGAACGTATTACTTCGTACGTTTTTGCACCCATACCAATTAGAAACAAACAAGAAGACAAGGCAGGCAGAGGCCTCATCAAAACATCCTTCGTCGTCTACAGCCCATGATCTGTAGCACTTAGTACTGTGGGGTTTGGTATGTACCATAGTGGCCAGTAATAATTCTCGACATTTTACTAATGCTTCAATGTAATAAGAACTGAAAATCATTAAGCAACTTACCACAGACATTTTTTGTTCCTTGGCATAACATTGTTTCAAAGCAATGTCATTTTATTTGTTGAACATTAAATAGATCCTGCCAGTAATATCTGTTAAGCAGACCAATTTTTATTTCATATATCATCTATACTGCAGAACGGTCTGATGATAGTATGCCAGCGTATTCACTATCAAACGAGTCCTCCATTTTGAAATTTTTGGATAATGATCTTCTACAAGGCCATATACCGATGTTTCGGAATGTTATTCACGTACCGATACAGATACAACAAATTATTGAAGGATTTATAAGGTCTTGTTTTATGTATAATAAAGTTGATATTATAAGCTAATACATTTCTAAACGTTTGTACTTTTGGACCTTTTACTATTCGTGCAGCGATGAGGCAGTGAAGTTATCAAACAGCCACACATTCCTTTTAAAGGCTGCACTGCATTCTTCACACTTTCCGGGTTGTGTTGTATAAATTCCAAACGTCTGTAACATTCTGAAGAGGACGGCCTTACACATAGTCGATAAGAACATCATCAGTGTTTTTACATGTCGTTTGTACATTTTTCCTGATAAATCTCTTATCATCTCAAAGAACATTTTGTCCGGCAGAAACCTGTTACTGCCTTTTGACTCATAAATGGATTGATACATTAAACTGTAAAGAATGGGAGAATACCACTTTTTCTTAGCAAAATATTTTTCTTCGACATTACTTCTCGAATCAACATTAAATCTTAATCATACGTCATACTATTTTAAAATTACATGTTACACGTCTCGATTTTTTAATTAAAGTTACATCACTGCCTAAATGATTAAACAAATTACCAAATGGGGACTGAGCGTATAAAAAAATATAAATGACATAGCGTTAATTTTCCAATTTATTTCTAATCAATGTTGTATCATTTTTCTTCTCGTTGTCACACTTACATTGCAAAAGCAGTCAACATTAGGAAATGGGACAGAACAGATATGTATAGGTGAGTGTAGATGCATGAAATACATTAATAATGTGAGTGGGCAATGTCTTGCTTTCTATGCAGAAATGGAATTGTGTTAGACCAATGAAGAGTTATTTCATTCTTGTTTGGTTTGGTTTGGTTTGGTTTGGTCTGGATTTTATTTAAGAGTCTTCTGCAGCATACTAGGCTGCCTTTAATTTCCATTTAGGAGCAAGAACACCTCTTGTGATTGTGGCGTTCGATTCCAAGGACACTGTGACATACCGTGGTATGTTCCATACAAGAACAATTATGTGGCTCTTAAGCATCTATAACTGTTTCAGAGCATCTAACTAGAAACACAATTTATAGTTTGGATGATAGTAAGATTTAACCTGAATTCGATCCCCCCAGAATAGTATGAATTAGTACATCACGTACATTTTCATTTGCATACCTCATTTATGATAATACCACGTATCCATTGTTAGGACACATATATGGTATTATCTCGAGGTCAGGAACCAGATCAGTAATCTAATATTGCAATCCCCCCCGTGAATAACTATCATCCAATTCACTCGTATCATAATACTCCTAACTCTCTCGGGGATGCGCTGATCCTCAATGCAAATGTTCATATGTATACATGTATGAATGTTCAAAAAGCCTTTAAGTTTTAAATTAATATGAAATTTTCATATATGTTAATATATTGCTTTTTGCACAGATATGGTAACTTCATAAGTCATTTTGTGCATGTTTAGTTCAAGTATATTTGAGTTAGCTACCTCATTTGCAATCTCATAATTTTTCAATTTTGATATCTCGTCTAATCTCCTTTCTAACAAATATTATAGTTGGATGAAAAATAATGTTGTAAGTCGCACATTAATCCAACGCATACAACAAAATACTATTAGCAAATATAATGGTTTCCTTTAATTTGAACATACAACGCTATAAAGGTTTTTTGTTTCAAAAATATGGTGGGATATAAGGAATCCGAAATTACTTTGCATGAGGAAATTTACGACATTAAACGATTCATTTCGAGATTAGTTTGAGTATTTAATGTACGATAAGATTTATTTTACAAGTGCTAAAAAGATATATATATATATATATACATACATATATATATATATATATATATATATATATATATATATATATATATATATATCTGTGTGTATGTGTGTCTGATATTATTTGTAAAATATGTATCAGAAACATAAAATTTTGTGTATACCCTAGTCGTAACACCATGAGCATTTTAAACATGTGTGTACATATGCATATAATACACTTGTGTAATGGTGTCTATATAAATATACATATACAGATGTTATTATTAGTTGATCTGTAACTAATATCGTGTTAATGTTGATTTGCAGGCTTAGATGAGCTGTATAAAACAAAGCATGAATATACTTTGAACTTTAAAGTATCAATATCAAATAATACTTATGTTCGTATTCTTTTATTTTGTTCGCCATTTCCTGATTAGATGCTGACAACTCTCTAAAAAAGAAAATAAATGAATCTAATAGTACTGAGACATCGGCTGAAATAATATGAAAATTAAAACACTTTGAATCAAAAATGTAATCTAATAAATATGCTAGTATATATATATATATATATATATATATATATATATATATATATATATATATATATATATATATATATATATATATATATATATATAATCATATTAATAATCACTATTTTGAAAATATCTACATATTTAAAACGACAATAACTATAGATATCCTCTGTTTTTTACTATCACAGGTTCCTAACTCTAAATCTCAGCGACCAAACACTTTTTGAGAATAAAACAATAGTTTTAACACAGCAAGAAAACAAATATTGGATATGTGCATTAATAACGTGATTTAGTTTTCTTTTCAATGTCCTTTAGCGTGTTCTGTTAGACTTTTATTTAATAAAAATGTATGAAATCCAGCCACATTTAAAATCATGTACATTGAATCTGATATTCAATGCTTTAATGGATCTTATATCCAAGTCATTAGTATCAATTTATGTTTCATCTGCCAAATGCAATAAATCGCAAGAGAAATAGACACAAATAAACAAAATATTTCCATTTTTATTTTTCAGTCGATGGGAAGTATGTAGTCTTCTAACTTTTGATCTACACAGATATTGGTAAGGGTAAATAAAGTAATCCCTGGAATATATAAATATAATGTAATATAAAACGACATGTCTCTTTTGGAGATTTTAACGTAATTAAAATAACAACCGTGTAAAGTTTCTTCAAATCATGTTTTCACCCATTTATATTAAAATATAATTGTAGATATATCCGTATGACGACACATAAAATATATTGCTAGAATGTTTCATCTTCCCAAACACAAATATTTGTTTAAAATCTGGTGCTGCTTTCATAATGAAGTTATCGTTGTTAGCTGTACAAGTTATATTGTGAATTCTTAACTTAGTGATAACATAAATCTTGTGTAATCCTCGGAATGTTTTCGACGCAAGAATTTTATCCACAAAACAAAGAAATCATGTTCGTGAAAGAGCATAGTTTTATAAAAGCATATCATGACCGGAAAAATTAAGTTTGATCATTATATAAACATGTTAGAATTAGATTAATTGCTTCTTGATTGAGGATTAAGTAATTCGGGATAGAATCTATTTTTATGACATCACATACGACTTTTAAACGTTATTTCACATATTATATGCCAACTGGCCCAATATTTACCAACCAAATATGAGGTATTAATAAAAAGGAACGTGTTGATGCGATCCAGATTTTTCTTAAGCGAGGACATAACCAAGTAAAATTGTCCTTTATATATTGCAAATTATGATTAAATTACCTTCATGTTTTGTCTTTTCCGACAATGTTTCTTTTCAACAATATCTTCTAAATATTGGTGCACCATTACCTCTTTACGCCTAAAAGTGCGATAATTTAGACTGAACAGAACATCTTGTAACTGGATGCGTCCATTATGGGAGAGTGAGAGGCTATGAATATAATGCGATCGGGTAAATTTCATAAGACACACGTAATTTACAAATAAAAATAACGTATCCCATCCAATACGTTCTCCGATCACAATTTCAAGAGTTGAGGTAATAGGCGGAGGTAACAGTCAGCATCCAGTCTATACCCATGTAACCTTAGAGGGGAGAATATTTGATTCACAATAGTGCGTTTAACACCATTTCTTGGTTACGAGCCACCAAATCGAAAGCAACTTGGTGTATTGCTGGAAAGTAGAAAAACATAAGATCTTCTTGAACGCATTAAATTTCTGGGGGAATGCACCGAATGTTGCACAAGGTGCTAGTCCAAATGTTTATTGATGTAAGTTAGGTATGATAGCAGCTTGTGCGACTGAGTCTGCCAGATTCATTGTTTGTCGCTGTGGAGATTTTACTATCAAGGCACGTTTTGCAAAGATTACTTTTATTTCATGGGTAAAATTCATCATGATGCAACCCTGTCCTAGTGATATGTCAGAGTACACCATGCATAGTAACAGTACCCACTTGAACCATGAGAAGAAGGTTGTCTGAGATAAAACGTCGACTGTGATAACCTGGCTCAGTCCGCTTCAGATAACGTGTACGCATACGTAAGGAGTCCAGTTGCAAAACAACTTTTGTCGTGTTAGGATATGCGAGCGGTAGTATAATGACGTTTGATTTTACACCGACGGCAACCAATTCCACCAAACTTTTGTAACGTCACAAAGACCGGCGAGCCATTTGATCGAAACTGAAGGTAGCTTAGTTCAACAGAGAGCGCTTGTAATTCAATACCTCTGGATGCCGATGCATGCATAAACAAATATTATCAAGAAGCAGGTGTTGTATGAAAAGGAGCTCCAGCAACGTCCTCGTTAAAGGATCGTATTTGTTTATTCACCAAAATCAAAACCAAGGAAAGTTTCGACTCATGAAACTAATTCGAGTGATTTTGGCAATTTGGACAAAATGCTCAAGACGATCTTCATATGATCAAGGTCCTCCTACCTTATTGATGGAACGTGCCTTTAATAGTATTCAGAGCCAACTTTTTCTCTTCGAAGAGGGAATGATAACAAGGCACCTGTGTGACTGGGGCACTCAAAGCGGCGATGTTTCTGAATTTGTACTTGTTCCTGAAAATGTGACAAATTCCCTCTCAAATCATTGAAGTCAACGCACTTCGAGCTCGTGCAATTATTTCCGTGATTGAAAGATTCAATACGACTGTAATTGTTCCAACTGTCACCAGTGCTGAAACAAAGTCTGATGAAAAACTTACACAATCGAGAATATCATCAACAAAGCCGCGTATATATATATATATATATATATATATATATATATATATATATATATATATATATATATATATATATATATATATATATAGGGTGCATGTACTGCCAGAGAACTCTGTGATAATGGTTCTTTCGAGTAGAGCTATAGATACAAGAAAGCAAATAGAAAATTCAGGACATTACTTATTCCCTTTTTATCCAGTTTAAAATTTCTATATGAAAGCACTTTTGTTGAGACAGGGTTACTTTGCGGTCTATTACTTCTTGTAATTGTAACAAGGCTGCTTTCAAACTGGGTGTACAAATATTTTGTATGTCGTCATCAACATTCGTCAAAAAAGTTGCTTATGCAGTCCTTTCCCATGCAACATCTAAAATATATTTGTACCAGTGACTATAATGCAGCTTTTTTTACAGTTTCTAGATAATATGGATTATATTTTTGAGTCATACACACGAACCTAGTTCTGGCTGCATTTATCAGAAACGCAATATCCACTAGAAAATTAAACTCGCTATAATAGCAAAATCAATGAGAAAAAATATTCAAAGGTAACAGAAACCTGGCAGATGGTACTCTCAAGCCCTTGAAGACAAACGTGATCGTGCGAAAGCTGTCGTACGTAAATATCAATTTCTCGTTTTGGCCTGAAACAAAATTTTACCCTCACTTGCAATGCCGTTGGAAGCTATAAACGTTACATAAAATGGAAGACACCCTGGTTAAAAAAACACCATAGATTTGAAACATATCATCAGGCTATCAATATCATCTGATTTACAAAACACAAAAATACACGTTATAGAAAGTAGACGTGGTTTTAATCAAGGAAAACTTAAAATTTATAAACTTACGTTTTTGTTTTGTGGAATTTCTGTGTCACTTCCTTGACATTTGCTTCCACTTCTACAATTAATTGATTATCCTTAAATTGTCTGGGTGTTTTTAATTCTTTTAGTGCCGTTTCGTCTCCACCAATTATATATTTATGAAGTCCATCAAGAGTCTTTCTCAGGTACTGGTTTTCAGTTTTCAATCGACTTATGTCCCTGAAATATATGTACACATGATACATTTTCCAAATAAAAAAAACTTCACTACTCTTGTGCATTATGTTATAATAATTTTGGACTATAAAAGCATGTTCGGGTATTTTGAATAAGTATAGGATTAGTACTACCTGGGTAAGAGTTTCATATCAAAACACTGTACTGAATATGGCTTTATTTCCTAAATTCACCAAACTCCCTTCATATACCTCCTTCTACGTATTTTTTTATAAGGAACTACTGTCTCGCTTTTTGGCAAATACATATATTAACAATATTTCAATTAAAAGAATATATGTACATGTACAAAGACCAAAACTGGATTTCGGAATAAAGCCTAATACAGAACAGTGTGCGTATTTCCGTGTGTGTCTGCATGTGTCTGTATGTTTTAAAAAGAGGTGCGGTACATCACAAATAAATTCTTTGACATAAATGAAGCAGTGCGTTCGTACTGTGTCATTTATTTTGTTAGTTATTTCCACTTTAACTAAGTACCATTACCTAGAATCCTAAGTTGTATAATAATTGTATGAACATTATTAGCACATATTACCGGACGCTATATCGTGTTACAATTAGTCAGTGACCAAAGAAAATGGATTTTGATATATTTATATAATCCCGTGGAATCCCTCTATCTCCCTCATTATAACATTACCATTATATGCGTGTGTTTGTGTGTGTATGTGTGTGTTTATGTGTGTGTGTTTATGTGTGTTTGTGTGTTTGTGTGTGGGTTGTCTTAAGAGACCTTTATCGATTAATTACACCAAATCATGTCTTGTCTAAGTAATGCAAAGGATATACGTTAAAAAAAAAACAATGTTTCACTTTAAAGATTTGTCTTGAATACAGTTTCTTTTAAAGACTTCATTGTAACAAGGATTTGATACTTTACTCTCTTGTATTAATATATTTGTAATTAGTCATCCGCTATAATTTTGAATATATTTGTCGACTCTACAATTTTATTTTTAAGATATAAATATCGAACTCTCGACGATTCCTGCTCGCTGATATATTTTGACAGCCATGCATTCTTCATGCAATTGTGGATATATGGGATGACGATTATCACTTTTTTCACATGTGATGCCAATTTTGTAAAGATATTTGTCGAATTAGAGTTTCTAAATGACAAAAATGATCATTTGTTGACGAGGTTCACTCCCAAAAAGCCTCGCATCTTGACGTCATGCAACGTATTCACTGTTATATAACGGTCTTGGTTTAAAACAAAAGTATTTGAAAACGTCGTGCAAGTGTACAATAAAACATAAAACGAGCACCGTAGCAATGTCTAGGAAATTAAAGTTATACTTGTGGCAAGGCACTAGGTAACGTGGAAATATTGGAATACTGAAGACGATATTATGACGTATGTATACTACTAATACTACACCATAAAAGAGCGAAACTCATGACAGAGCAATAACACAACCATCATTTCGATCACGATGATGAATAAAGATGACCTTAGGTGGAAGCTTGTTGCCTTCAATCGCAATCTATATTTCCAGAACACGAAGTCTTCACCCAATTAAAGGTATTCCTTAAAAACAAATGATTAGAATTTGAAGGACTCTTACAGCTTCATGAATGACATCACTGTCTTCCAATACTATTGTCGTCTGTAATATATTGCCATAAAATCAGTATCTATTTGAGCTTGCACTTGCGTGTCATAAGGTTCTGATCCAACTCGACTATGACGCAAAAGAAATATTTGTGGCATTCATTAAATATTCGTATCTTTTCAGCCACATGGCCCTCATTGTCCCGCTGCATAGTTTTGGATGTGCTTCTCAGCATAAAAATGTACTAGCTTCTAGTCGTTTATACAATGCTCACAAAATAAATGCGCACACACTTCACTATATTTGATCTCATGCCCCTGTGATGAGTCATCTACCAAGGCATTCGCCTACTTTGGGATCGTAGATGCTGTTTGTTTCAGGAATCAGATTTAGGGCATCCTTTATGAAGGTCGAAGATTTCCAGGCTATGTTAGTACGCTACATTATGTTGTTAGCGCGGGGCATTAACATATTTCATCAGTGCCTAGCCAGGTTTTGTTCCGATCATGCCATCTAGCCGAATGTCAAGTTTAGTGCCTGTCTGTAGTAGCTGTAGTGCGGTATATTTTTTCGTCTGAAATACATTCCCTGAGGCAGCCTGGGCAGCTAAGGCTCATATTCAAGAGCCTTAGCTGCCCAGGCTGCCTCAGGGAATGTATTTCGGGCACATGCTAGCAAAGAAGCACACCTTGCCATTTTGAATTCACTGATATATATATATATATATATATATATATATATATATATATATATATATATATATATATATATATATATATATATATATATATATATATATCTTCAACATATTTTTTAGATAACCAAGACCACGACCAGTACAACGTCACTGTCTATGATGATGTGATATTTGAAGGAAAAAGGAACCTTTCGCTTCTTGCACAAATACTAACATGTTGTACCATCATATTTATACGGTCATGTTCCAAACGTAATCAGCAACAAGGCTAAAATACTTGTCATCTGAAGCTGCACTGACGTCAATTGCCTGAGGTACGTGAAAACCACATGATGTGCTGCTGATAATAATTGGCACGAGTACGTCGCCTTTTGGATGAGACAACATTAATAATACACAGATTTGCTTTCATAAATCTCACTAGTAGAGGACAAGGTAACTTTCGGACTGGCATCGATAAGGTAAGTTAGGTTAAATTCATTTTGTATAATGTCGAGCAAGCAAGTCAAGATACACATATTGTGTTCAATTCAATGCGTTCCTAGGTTTGTTAAGAACTGCGTCAACTGAGATTTTCATAAAATCAAGGCCACCAGCCGTGCAGAAAATACCGCTCAGGATACATGCAAGATCATAGGCGTCGATCATATTGCACTGGTATTGTAAAGATGCCAGAGGACCACATTTACGTCCTCCTACTTCTAGGACATGTTTAACATGCATGGTCTGCATCATCATCTACCGGATATGATCTTTGTAGTTGTCGAGGATTATGTACATTGAACGTCCTGTTATCGGCGCCAAATCGACAAACAGGCATAATATACCCAACAGATGCCTGGCTAAAGCGAGTGCATTTAAAATATCGACGAGTGATCCCAAGTCTTTGCAATCTATATTGACACGCAAGATAAAGTTCTTTAAATTAAACGGGATTATTTTTTTCTCAGCTCGGTCCTCGTGTGATCTGTCTTAGTGCGCATTAGGTTATATCTACGTTCTGGACGGATTGGAGTGGATTACTGCGAATCTACCAGCACCATCTGATTACGAGTGCCATGCCCGGCTGCTCTAAGTGCATAGAACAAACATAGGAGTGGAATGTTTCTAAACTAGACTGAGTGTATATAGATGCTTAGAATGTAGTAGTGAGAAAACTATGTGGATTGTCTTTATAACATCAGAACGCTCAATAGGGGGAGCAATCATAAGTACTTAATATTTCAACAACTTCTGTATACAGTACATTTCAATTACTTGTTAATCGTGCAGCCTCATTTATTAATTTTTCGCGCTTGCTCTGAACCCAGCTTCCTCTCACGTCCATTGCGATTTGTAATTAGAAAGCAAATTGCTTGACATATGGAAACAGACTCTGATTGCACTGTAATATACAATTCATGTAGATCTGTTATTTCAAGTACAATAACCTCCACCCATACCTCATTTTCTGACTGTGCCATTAATGCAAATCAAGTAACCTCTTCGTGTTATCATTTCCCGTTTGAGAACGTATCGACTCAGACTAGAACGTAAATGTTCTTCTCGCGATACCGGTTCTCGGAAACATTTAAGACTTCGGTGCCGTTGATGCATTGCGCTATGATGACGGTATGACCGTTGCAGATATAATTGCACATGCTAATGTTATTACTGCCGTGAGGGTCTTAAAAACTGGTAATACAAATCCCTAAGCACTGAGAATAAACTCAAGCTCAATCAAACGCTTGCAAAACCTCGTTGTTCTCAGGATGTTGACACACTAAACCGTAACTATGACGGGTATCAGAAACGTCAGACAATGTTGCACATAGCCGTAGTTACTATCATTTTAAAAGGTGAGTTTCGCGTACCGAAAACATTGGATTATTGCACCAGGACGGCACATATCACTGTCCTGTGCGCCTCATTGTATTTACTTAATTTTCATGGGAATTGAAGTGTCGTGGCTCGGTCTACGGTTGCAACGCGGGTAAAACAGAGTAGTACGAGCACATAATAACAGTCTTTCAAAAATATCTCATACGAAAACTTTCCAAATAATATTAAATGTTTTGTTTATCTTCGGATGTAGCAACCGGTGTGGGAGATTAAACAAAAAAGCTCAGATATTTCAGACATGATGACAGTCTTAGGATTTTGGCAATTTCAAGTAGGGCTATACGTATTGAGAAGGCGGGAAATTAACGCAATCCATAAAGCTCAGACACTACTAAGGCACACTCACATTAAACGTGCACAACTTGATACACAAGCTACTAGTGCGAGAGTATACGTGTCTCATTGGGGTTGACACGTAGGAATCAAAGGGATTTTCTGAGTATCGTAAAGCAACTCGAGAACATATAGTATTGATTGCGATTTCAATATTGGATCAACATAAAAATATTACAGTAGATATATTAATTTGAAAGCCTCTCAGGTGCAGTTGCTGTTTCAACTTTGACGTGGTACTTAGTGAAGCTTAGGAAACAGGATAGCGATTCGTCTCCTCACCCTCTGCAGATCAATTACATTTTCGTATTACGCTAAGTACAGAGTAATTATAATATCGATATGTCCAAAGGTCAAGTATCCACAAGATTAGCGTCTCAAAAACAGATCCACAATCCCCCGTAGGACAAGAGGATGAATTATATACACAACCTACATCTCAAATAGTAAACACGATGCATAGGCTTCACTCTTTAATGACGTCAGTTTCGTTGGTGACCGATTTGACCGCGATTGGAAAATTCTTACTATTCACCGTTGTGATCGCCCTTGATATCCTACCTTAAAGTCGTGGTCTGATTCCAGTAGCTGACTAACCATGAAAGATAAAACCTCGAGGACATCTATGGCTTAGCTGAAACAAAGCTCAACACAATCGCAGACAATATATCTAATGAGATACTATACAACAGCGTCTACGAAGAAGTGTACATGCTCTTCCTAGATGAAGTAGGTACACACGAATCAATGCAAAATGAAATACGGACTGCATCGCACAAAGCATGCAATTCCATGTTTTTGTCCATAAAGTAGCAAACAGGAGCTGATGACTTAAGGAACAGACGAAGCCCACGAAATGTTAATGAAATATTTCGCTATGCTTTACAATTTATTGTCTTTTGAACTCGCCCAGAAATAAATACACCTGGTGTATTCTATGAGTCTTGTCGAAATAACAAGCGTGGTGCAACTGGACTGTTTTTGCTTTGTTTGTTGTTTCTCTAAAGACTTTACGTACATGGTTTTTATTCATTTGGTTTAAAGAACCAGAAGTTGCGCTATATCATGAAATATTGCCAGGTAAACAATCATATAGATGGCATAGAAAATACACAAAATATGGATGTGGTATTGTGAAATGTTACAGATCATCCTTGACACTTGATATATAAGTCAATCCAGTTTCTGAAACTGTTCTGCTTGCTTAACAGAATAAATGTCTGCTAGGGAAATACGGTAGAAAGTAAACAATACATATACTTTGAACCCTATAACAATAATGCATGTCGTCCTGACGGATAAACACATCAACAAATTATCGGAACTACAAGCATAAAGGTTGTATTGCCGCCAAAACCGCGTACATAGCATACTTGATGTACTTAACTGTCATAACGAAAGGTTGCTTGCTAAAGGAATGGGTGCCGCCTCACGTGATGTAGATTTTCTCTGACATAAACGCAAGATCCGCAGTATAACGTTAAGAGAAATAAATGCCACTTTCAAAGTATTCGTTCTGACGGGGATTTCCAACGCGAATCACAAGTAACTCTACGGCAGCCAACAAGAAAGCATACGGTAAACATTTGGATCACAATAAATCCTCATGTGCACCCGTCTACCGAAAATGACAATATTGTGCTGTTTAAACGTACAACACAATTTCTGGGCAATTCCAATGCATCCTTGCCGTCCTCAGCATACACTAGAATATATGTAGACAATAACAGGCAGACAGACAAACACGCAGGCAGATTCGGGCATAAACAGATTCTGTATAGATGATCGAGAAGAGCATACTTCGTTTGATTAGGTGTCAAGTTATTCCTGAAGATGGATACCATAACTTGTGATATTTTAATTGAACTGAATAATTCCAATCTAAACCAAGTGATGATGTGAAGCCCTCTTTGCTTCTCTGTACAATGCTGCAAAGTGTTGGTAGTTAAATTTGTTTTACACAATGAAATGTCTGAGCACCTCTTTCAATGCTTTTTATTAAGCCGTTTGAAATTAATTGCTAGTTTGTTACAGTAATCCGATCGGAGATTACTATCACAAATTGGCTTGAAATGATAATTTGCCTAATATATATCTTTATTAAATACAATGCGTAAATGGCAGCCGCTTTATCGTCTGAATCTAAACTCTTTACATCTGCTGCATACATATTAGAACCATTATTAAATCTTAAAAATCACTTACCTTGCTACGTCCATTACATACGTATATCCGGTTTCAACCTTTTTCTTAATTTTCCCATTTGGTACTGGAATTATTTTCTCCAGAGCAATTTTTCTGTCATCGCTGAAAACTTCTTTCAACCCGTTTATACATTCCACGAAGTATCGTACCTCATCTGCCATTTCTTCTCGATATCTGCGAAAACGTACAAGCATGAATCGCTATGCAAAATGAACACCGTCTAATCACCTGTTTTACAACGTGTACCATATACAGTATCCAATCCAAAATATTTATAGACTGGACTGACACCAAGTCTTGCAATAATTCCCATAACTTATAGAAACTGAATGCAATTATTACGTACTCTTCCTCATCCTGATCGATTCTTCCCGACAATTCGGTCGTCTCTTCTGGCTGCGTCAACTCGGACCTGATAAAAATAAAATTAGAAACGTGGAGAGAAACTAACCATAGAGAGGCTGGCACTTTCATTTGGGTATGGGATGACCAATCAGGATAATGGACATTTTAATGACTTTGATAATTCTAATAAGGTCCGGAAAATGCATCAATTTATAAAGGATATGTAATATAGGTCGCTAAAGTATCATTAACCAACTACCTTATCTAAACGATTTTTTTGTTTATGTTATATTAAGAAAGATGTTTAAAAAGGGGACTGTTTCCGGGTCCTTTCCTTAATTGCCGAAAGGAATGCTTCATCACTCTTTGGTCAAGTATTTCGACCTGTGATGCCGGTAGTCTGCACCGTTGAAGATGATTAAAGGGTATATATATATATATATATATATATATATATATATATATATATATATATATATATATATATATATATATATATATGTGTGTGTGTGTGTGTGTGTGTGTGTGTGTGTGTGTGTAAAAAGAACCATTTAAATAACTGAAAACAACTAAATCGACGAATAAGAGTTTATGTACTTGAAATTCCAAACAAATTACAACAGCATGTTTTATGTTTGGACATTCAACAGAATTTATTATGTGTCTACTTTATGATTATTTACATTTTCTTTTTTCACACAATCAACAATTTCTTAGATATAAGTGAATTTATTCTGTTAAAATTTGTTGTTCATTTTCTTCAGACCTACTCTTTATCTGCTGAAGTTTTCATTGACGATGTTTATTCCTGCCACGAAATGAAGTGGAAGCTCTAATTATAATACATTGATGAAACTGGAGAGTTTCAAAATGACGATTGCGAAACGTCATCTTGGAAAAAATTTCAAACACAAGAAGCATTCAAATTAATAATATTCTGATTTATTCTTTTGTGTAGCACATACCTTTTGACATATTCAGATCAAATTAGCAACCTGTTTCAGCCATACATTCCACGATGTATCAATAACATAATTTTATTGTTTGGAGGGTTATGGGATATATTATGCCATTGTTGTAAGTGGTGTTGGTTTCAATTAAGGATATTCTGGCAGCAACGTGCCTCATAGTAGCTTGATTATTTTCTTGTGAAGTAAGAATACTCAGATTTACTTTATGTAGTATTTATGTAATAGTAAGAAGGGTGTATGCAGCGAGCTTTACTGCACTTCTTACCTTAACTTTGTATTCTCCTTTGTTTCGCTTGGCATTGGGGTTGCTCTCTCACTTGTAGCAGGACTGGGTGGTTTTCTGCAGCAATGAAATTAGGTTGAGATATGGAAATCTTGATATGTTAGGTTAGGCAATTTTGAATATTGTTACTAAGTAAAAGATTTACTATGATCGTGCGGGCCAATTTGCATATATTTGTTATATAGTTTTAACTGTGTATCAATTCATGTCTGCCTTTGCAATACTACAATTTGTTCATATTTCACAACACTTCAAGATTCTTACCAAACCTATTTTCAAATATCTATCCAACTATTATACAGTTCTTCATATTAGAGGCGCGTCATTTACGTATAGGTGTCACATGATTGTGTATGAATAGTTATTCATTTTTCCTGACTCAATAGGTCAATCGGGAGGTAATTTTACCGACAATAGAAGGAAACTTCATGGGTCAATCTTAGGTAATAATATCTAACGAGTATAGCATCTATGTATCCCTGGCACTTGAAAAGTGTCCCCTCGTTAGGCTCCAATGTGGGTGGGGGTATGGGTGCTAAATTTTAACTATTAATTATGGCAATTTCAACAACAAGATCCAACAAAAATCTTACCGAACCACTGTCTGACTCTGATGAAACATGTGGCGTGTAATCATTTTCACGCTTCATGGTTATTCAATCAAAGGATGACTCACGATAACCTGCTTCACTGTCGGCATTTGTTATAGAAAAAAAACATTTCGGGATCCATTGGCACACCAAAAAGTGTCAAAAAACTAAACTCGGTTTGCCTTTTAGTTGAGTGCGAGCGAAAAGGTAAAACAGATAATATCATGAAAAAGAAAACTTTTTTCGATATTCCAGTGACCTCATTCGCCCACACTACACTCAATTCGTCCAAAGGCGTAATGCGTTGTCGTGACTTGGCTGGAGTCACCGACGCAAATATCATCGAAAGGGATGAAACATGAAGGTGTCACTGCAGTGCGTAGAATACGTATTAAATGTAAAAGCAAATTACAGGACACCGACACATTTGTACTCACCTTCAACAAACCAACATTACCCAAGTTGTTAAAAGTTGGGTTTTTGCATGTCAAGGTCGAGATTTACATTCCAAATCCCCTTAGATGTTATATGTGTCACGAAAACCGATGTTCCAAAGTCAAAATATGTGGCCGATGTGGAGACCACTCTGATCATGAATCTGATTGTAGAGCAACTCCGCATTGTGTCAACTGTGGCAAGAAACATCACGCCAATTCTAAAGATTGTGATATTTGGAAACAGGAGAAGGAAATTCAGAGGGTAAAGTTTACATCCAACATTCCCTACCCAGAGGCCAGAAAACTTGTCCAGGCAAAAACATCCATTCCTGGCTCGTCCTTCTCCGCTGTCGTGAAACACAATCCGAAAATCACGAAGGATGCACAAACACAGACGGATCAACCCAATTCAACAACAATGAGTGCCGATATCCCTCATTAGCAACCACAGAAAAACACATCAACCCAAACGACATTCAATAACAACTCATCGCCAAAATCACCAAGAAATCAACACAAAGCGCAAACAAATAAGCAGCAAAAGGGGTCCGATGACCCAATTAAACTTTACACCAAGTTTGAAGACTTTGAGAGCATGGATGCAGAAGAAACTGCTCCATGTACTCAAGACTGCTCCAAACTTAGTAAAACCAAATAACCTTCAGTACTTCCTACAGACAAATAACATCACAAAGCTCCACCCCGAGTAGTCTAACCTAGCTCCAGAATCTCCAGCAGAACATCATAACGAAGAACACCATCATACAATGTAACTGTTGAGGACTTAACGCTAACTACCATGATATTCATTTGCTTCTAAATACTATGTTTACAGGAAACATTCCTGAAAGAGACAGATAAAATTACATTTAAAATCTTTTCCCAGTTTAACGCGTATATTCCAAACGCTGACAGGGCCTCAAGAGGAGTCTATGTTGTTGTCAACAATAGAGCCCTTCACAGAGTCATCCCTTTAAATATAAATTTACAAGCCATTGCTGTAATCGTCACTCTACATCGAGTGATTACGTTTTGCTCTATTTACTTACCAACAAACACCAACCTAGTACCAAACGAATTAGACACTCTTGTTCAACAACTTCCCGCGCCGATTGTTTTACTCGGGTATTTCAGTGCTCATAACATTCTATGGGTATCAAATCATATAAACGATAGAAGCCACAAAGTACACATGATCGGTGTTCATATAATAATAACTCACCGACATATTTACACAACCAGGAACGGGTATTTACCCGTGAATAGACTTGACAATTTGCTCTCCCTCGCTGCTTTTGGACTATGAATGACCTTCACAGCAGTGATCATTTTCCAATCAACCTTCACAATAACTCTACAATTGATGACGCAAATTCATAATGGAATATAATGGAGGCAGATTGGACTCCGTTTGAAACACTATGTAAAACTCGATTCAATAATGATACAGTAGTCAACGCTGTTAATCCTATACAGCATGTTACTTCAATTTTAATTGCGATTGCAGAAACATTTATTCCAAAGTCCTCACCGAACAGTGAAAAAAACAAAAGCACACCCGATATATATATATATATATATATATATATATATATATATAGAGAGAGAGAGAGAGAGAGAGAGAGAGAGAGAGAGAGATAGATAGATAGATAGATAATAGATAGATAGATTCTACTTTTAGCTGATATGGTATTCGTCTTTCTGTTAATTCCATATAATAATCACCCTTAATGAATAATCATAACACATCAATAGTTGTGCTAATCCAGACTTACTTACCATGAGTATCAATTTCTAAACATTGATAATTAAAAATGATGGATCCATAAGTTAACCACACGTTATTGCTAGTTGAATTCACACGTTATGATTTGTTCCTTTAGAGCAGTCAAATTGGTAAATCCACTTTTATATTTCATGCGCACGAATCTGGTGTCATTTCTCTATCACATAGTAAATAATCATCTTCATTAAATTGATTTTAGTATATTCGCTATAATCTAATCCTAACCCGGTTGGTCCTGTTCGAATTGCAAATGTGTCTGGATTTCATAAGCAATTATTGCTTGAAAAAAGTTTTCATAAAGGAAAGTGTGGTGTGTGTATGCGCGTGTGCTTTTGATTTTTAACGTAGTTTTAAAATATTTCCAGTCATTTCGTTATATCATCTTCAGTGTTGGAGTTTATAGTGATATCTAGCATTGTGTCATCTTGCCTTATACATGTAGTATGAAGTTCCATTCATTCACATTATCCTGACACCTAGCCAACCGGTCCTAACACTAACCTCTTAATGCTGTGCGCCTAGTAAATCAGCTGTTAGTAACATTTTTACAAGTATTTGATATAACTCGGCCAGGGTCTGAACCCACGACTTCTCGCCTCCAAGGCGGACTCTCTAAACACTAGACAACCGGAGTGGTCACATCAGTGGACGAAAGTCAATTGGTCACAAATCACTGTCAACTTGTAACGTCTTTGGCTTTACTTGCGCTTGCACGTCTATAATGTTGAGTCACACAGCAGCGTAAATATTTAACTGTATTCGTTTTCATAGTTGGAGCAGACTGAAGATTCGTGTGGAATACTGTTTGAATTAGATGAGACTAATGCTAAGCTGAGATAGACAGAGAGCTAGCAAATTGAAGGATCTGAAGCTAACACATCTTAATGTTATCCAACCGCTGTACTATCTCGCAAATAAAAAAAACTCACAAAGGCAATGTACGACATAGCTTTTCCTGTTTTATTGACCCATTACTGAACTGTACTGGCCGTAGTTTACAACCCGTATCGAGCTAATAATGGATCTCAGCAGCTGAGTAAACTTGAGACCGATGAGCATCTTCCAAATGCAAAACAGTAATATGGCCTCTACTTCTTCGTAGACCGGTGGTCGTGATGATTTGACAAATCTATTTGTCCCGGTTAGCCCTGTGTAGTCTTCCTAACATGATTTCCTGAACTTCACTTTACCTTTCACCCCTGCATAGATCTTGATACCACCGTTGCAGCTACAGTTTGTTCCTTTTTTCCCATTTGTTGACCTCCACAATATTTTGTAGATGACGCTTGCCTATCATGCGGAAATATCGTTATCATCTGAGTATACCAGCAGTGAATCTCTGACAGATGATATGTGTCCCCTTTTGTGGAGGGCTCATGGTCATGGGTGATGAATATCCAACAAAAATTAAAGGAAAATATAAAAGAACAAAATCTCTGTACATATCAGACATTGAGAAATGCGGTGCGGATTCATTCCCGCTGTTCATGTCCATACATTGAGCAAATGCCTCAACATTGTGGCTGTACAACTGATAATTGAAAAGACTACTTTGTCTAGTAGGCACAACTAAAAGTAAAAAGAATAAAATCGGATTCCATGCTATTAAAGTGTTGGTGAAGATGATTGTTCCATATTATATCTGAGAAGTACGAAGAAATTAAAGTTGTTCCTCTGCATATAAATAATATCATTCGCTCGAGCAATTAATATTAAACAAGGCTTGGGATGTGAGCGAATATAAATGGTCCATACTATGGTTGAGAAGTATGAAGAACATTAAGTTCTTTCTTGGTATACAAAAAAAAACATCATATGCTAGAGTCATTGAAATTATATAAGGCTTCAGTTGCCGTTACGGCCTGGCGAGAGTCAGTGACACTTAAATTGGCGAAGGCATGCAGATGCAAGGTGTAAACAACAATCACCGAATATGTATCATACGTGTTTGAATTTTGCAGGACACAATCACAATTATACTTTCCTCCAACATACGAACGCTACGAAAGTCGGAATTCTGGAGGTCAAAGATGAAATTTATATAGCAAATCCACTCTGTTGTTTCACGTGTAAGGACTACAGTCACCAATAAGACGGATTATCTAACCTATGTCGTGTTTCGATCAAGAACACGAGTGATAAGCCACCAGGCTAACTCAAATGAGAAGGATATTCAAAGGATGAAACGAACCCATTTCAAGAGGCCAGAACGATTGTTTAATCTAAAAACTCCCGACATGGTCTAACCTTACCAACTATAGTAAAGACCAGTCGGAAGTTGATATGGAATGCCCAATTAAAAAACACGTCTACCTGATGCAGCACCACTTCCAAACAATCTTTATTATAAACCTCAGAAAAATACAATCTTCACAATACAATCTTCACACGCAACATTAAAAAATGCTCCGACACTAAAATCACCAAACTCACAAATGACAGTGAACCCTAACATGCAGTACACA
The DNA here is from genome assembly GCA_030141615.1 of Unio pictorum. NCBI lineage: Eukaryota > Metazoa > Mollusca > Bivalvia > Unionida > Unionidae > Unio > Unio pictorum. Next base: position 3,686,779 of record JARLTB010000269.1, read on the forward strand.
GAATTTCATGACCCGATGAATCTGTTTAATTGGTTAGACAACTTTAAAAAAACATTAATACAGAGGAGCTTGTTCCGTGTCCTGAAGACAGTTCCAGACCTACAAACAGAAATTTAAATCCTCTCAATCCGTACACATAAATACATACTCCCCATAGAAAGCTGTTACCAAATTACTATGCAATAATGAAAACTACCAATGAGAAAGTGCATTATACTTCAGCTTTACAATGAACATGATCGCGCTGTGCCATGTCTCCGAGAAATTCATTCAAAATATGTGGACAAAACCATTCTTTACAATTGCTACATTTTTCATACCTTCTCTCAAATATTTGTCAGGGCTTCAGAAGGAGCATTTTTTTTTACACAATAGATAGCCTCAGAATCTTATTCCTCTAAACATAGATATACAGCCCATTGCTTTAAGATTCACTTTCTATTCTCGAATGATTTTGGTTTTGTCTATTTATATACCACCACACAACAGCATAAAACCATACAAATCAGAAAACCTAATTCAACAGTTGCTTACCACATAGGTTCTACTTACGGATTTTAATGACCATAACATGTAATGTACATCAAAGTACATAAATTACCGAAAAATGCAAATGATTTAATTTCTGGACTCAATTTGTTTCTATATGTCACCATATGAAACTCGCTGATGACTATCATTGAACTTACAAATAATAATCTTTCTTAAACCTATTAGAGGGGCGAACCTAAAGAAGACGGTTGGATGAAGTATGAAACACGTTGTAAAACTAAACTTAACAGACATACCTTTAAAACATCAATACTCTTGCTCAACATTTTGCATCTAGTTTATTTACACCAGATTGTAGAATAATCCATTCCTTCGTCCTCATTTAACTTTTAAAGAACCATGGTTCACTATAGACTAAAAATGACATTATACAACACCTAGATGTATTAAGAACAATTAACGATTGTTAGTTTCAGTATTCCAGAGAAACTCTCGCCACAAAATTAAGTACTGTCAGAGAGAATTATGGAAAAAGCTATGTTTCTAATTTAAACTCTCGTTCATCTTCACAAAATGCATGTGACATGATCTTCAGAATAAATGGGTTTTCTAAAGTCATCTAATTGTTCCCTAATGTTTCGAAGGATTGACAATTCTTAAGACAAAATACATTTAAAACTCACATCAAATAATTCCCCTCCCCCCCAAACCCCCCCCCCAAACAAACTGTAATTAAGCTTTCTACCTTTGAATGTATGAATGCTTTACAAACAGGTCCATGAAATATTAACCTGGCCTGACGAAATGCATACCAACTTTTCAAACACTATCAGAAACATCATTAAAAAATAGCTCTCTTAGAAATTTTGAATGATTTATGGATCACTGGTAATATATAAAAATCTTGTAAGAGGCTATAGTATTACTTGTTCCCATACTAAGTAATGATTGTATCAACTACCATAACATTTTATTGACGTGCCGTGTCTGAAAAAATATTTAACGATAAGGTCAATGCACGGATTTTTTATATTCAGACGATCAAGTTAATATTTCCTTTTCAAAATGTGACTTCCGAGAGGTATAGGTGTAATAACAAATATCATCGGCGTAGACCTATAAAGTTCACTCGTGATGCTTTAATCAAGAAAGAACGTGAAATAACTTCTTTTTTTGACTCGGAAAATGACTCTGATAAGTTAACATTTCTGGAGTAATCAATTAATCAAACCAACTCTCAATCAATCAATCAAACCAACACTCAATCAATAAATTAAACCAACACTCCATCATTCGTTCGTCAATGTTCACTATAATGTTGTTGTGATAAGAGCATGGTCTTACATGCGTTTACATATGTAGAGCAACATTTCCCAACGCATTCAATACAATAATAATAATAATAATAATAATAATAATAATAATAATAATAATAATAATAATATATTCAACGAGGAATGTATAAGGTTTGTGTATTTTTAAATGACATATTGTGACGCTAACACTCTGACCTATGCCAACATCGAAGAGTCAGGTACTGTATCTTGGAGTCAAAAAAGAAGCTGTAAATGGCTGTACAGTGTATCTGCCCTGCCGGAATTTTAGAATTAATAACAATATGTACAAACGTTCAAAAAGCAGTTGATATATCATGCTGGTCGTTGCTTCTCCTTATTTAGTATTTGGTGGTACAAAACTAATGTATTCAACTAAGCAGATATAACTAATTCTATAATGTTGCTTGATGGTAAATTCCTGCATGAACATGATATTCCCAATTATATGTTTACTTTTATTATATATTTTAATAAAGTTTCTAATAATAAATGAAAACATTTATATATTATAATAAACCCTCAAATGAATATTAACCATTTGAAGCAACTGATAGAATACGTTTAGCAGTTTAACAATGAAATTGTAATCCTGTGACAACGGTATTCGTACTTGTACTTTCCAACTTATCCCAATTACATCTTTGGGAAAATATATTACGTCGGGTCTTCACTAATCTTAATCAAATTTTGGACGACTAGATCGAAAAGATAAACAATCAATGAATTTCTTCAGGTCAGAAAAAAGTGTTTGTTAAGTTAATACAACCTAACCTTTAACATTTGAAATTGCGCGCTTTGCCTGCGGATATTCAAACCAATACACTAAGACACTTTCAAATTAATTTTACCTGTCATTGATTACTTGACATAAAATTAGGAAGCCTTACACGAACACAACGATGAAACTCGAGTGTTTTAACAGGTCACTGATTCTGAACATGTCCCTTATGAAGATATTTGTGATGACATGCCTACGACAATATATAATTGCTTGCATCACTAAACACTATTCACTACAATATATTAATTATTATAAATTCTGATATGTATTCGGGCCAGAATATTGCGTAGATTTTGATTGTATAGACACTTTCATTACAGTACGGTTCCATTTATCAACCGTTTTCTTCTGACTGTTCAGAAACCTTACTATCCTATTGATAACTAAGACTAAACTAAATAACAAACGACGATATTCGTCACAGGTATGCATCCCTATACAAATAGGATAAATATGTAGGAAGAGGGAATGGAAATTTTAACCTTTTATCTTCTTTTGACTTGGTTGCTCCTGTTGGTGCCATTTTTTGCAGGCGCTGAAACATACAAAAACAGTTTGTTCTTATCATTTTGGTTTAATATATTGACCAGCGATATCTCAATTGTAAAGCTGCTCTCTCTCTCTCTCTCTCTCTCTCTCTCTCTCTCTCTCTCTCTCTCTCTCTCTCTGATATCGCCTAGGTGAAAATCGTTCATATTAAGAAATAATTTGTATAATGAAATATCTTAAATAAATATTGTTGCATTTATTTATATATTCATACATACACGAATATATACAATGGCCCATAAGCCCCTTGATATCACAATCTGATGTGTCTGGAACAATTGTCATTTGATGAGTGTGATCATTTCGCATACAAAATATCTTTTTCAACTCCATGCCAAATACAATTGAATGGTTACTATTCTGTAGATTTTTAGTTGTTCTTCCTTTTCAGATAATATTATCCTGAGAAGTACAGTGAGTCTTTTTAAGTTTTCAATCAGGCTTATTCCAGATAGCGCGCAATTTTCAATTTTAAGTGTAAAGGTTTCAATTAGAAATGCTGTCATTGCGATGCAAATGTCAGTAAATGCATCGTAATTCTTTTCGTTTTGAATAAACTGGATCAGGATTTATAAGATTATGCGAAAAGTAAGCCCTTCATATCTAAAATGTGTGGAAGTGTGCAGATTAATGTTATATGGAATTTAATGCTCTCTCTCTCTCTCTCTCTCTCTCTCTCTCTCTCTCTCTCTCTCTCAGAATCTCGACACAATATGCCGGAATAGTGTTGCCATGTTTGATATCACACTTACACTTTTTGCGCATATATACAAATGCAATATTCTTTACAAAACGGAGGCATGGAGCTCTGGAATACGGAGAAATCTAAGCAAACGCATCAAATTGATGCAGTTATGTGTATAAGCATTGTGCACAAATGTTCTCTCTCTCTCTCTCTCTCTCTCTCTCTCTCTCTCTCTCTCTCTCTCTCTCTCTCTCTTAATTCTGATCACGATTACAAGTAAGGTCAATCGCATATATTAATGTCATATTGGGCGGTTTGGAATTTTCCCCTTTTTTGGTTCTGACCATTCACCACAGCATCTATCCCCATGATTTGGCAAGCAAACGACATACCATGCGCAAACCACGGGTGATTATTCCACAAAAGTGCCAAAAACTCAAACACGTTTCTAGGTTGTATACGGCTACTTGAAAACCATTGTTGGATCAACATTTTCACAGGCCATATAAGCTAGACGCGGGATTATATCATGAATATTTACGTGTTTTATATTGAAAGAGAAATAAGCTATAATTATATTTTAATGTACCGGGATTGAACAGTGTTGCTAATATCGAAAAAAACTGAATGTGTCTTGTGAACAAGCTTGAAAGATCCGGTCGATCTAAAACTAGTATACATGCCTACCATTACACGAGAAATTAATAGTAATGGCGTATTCTTTATATTAACAGATAAAGAGGGGGCCATTACACGTTTCGCATAAAGGATTCCTTAACCTCAAATAAGTGGGTTTCATTTACAATCTCAAGACAGAACAGTTTCTGTGACAATCAAATTTTCGGTCCATACAAAATCTTTATTAAATAGGGAAACTATTTATTGGGGAGAATTTAATGTAAATAGTGCAAGAAAAGGTAGAGATTCTGACTAAATCGCCAGCTAGGTCTGACGCGTCTCAATCGTTTGATGATTTTGATGTTAATCTGTAATGGTGGAGACATCCAAGAAAATAAAATCTGACATGCTTGAGATAGCAGAGGTGTTTGAAGAAAACTGTCCTCATATTAAAGATAAAAAGCATCGTCTTCGTATTAATGAAACCGAAGAATATGTTCGTGCAAAAGATCAACAATTACAAGTACTTAATTCATACGCGTACTCGTGAGTTAGAAACTCATGTGGCAATATATCCAAGAAATAGGATTGGTGGAATCAAATCGGCGTTGCAATACCTTAGCCACTCTGGCGTTAAAGCATATAGTATCATTATCGTGTATCTGGTTATTTCGCTTCGTCATGATAAGCACATAATCAAAACTACGACAATGTGAATTGACAGTGGTGCCCTCAAATTCCTGAAAGGTAACAACGTCAGCATTATTAACGATTAAATTGTTAATGCATCCAAAAGATGCGTTAGAAAAATGCATCAATGCAGGATCATAATGGACAATAGAAAGTTGAGATAAATATCTCGAAATGTCAAACGTTTCGTGGATCCAGTTACATACAAAGATCAGAGTTGGCTTCGCCAAGGTCAGTGATCAAACTAAAGAATTGTGACAGCCGGTGTTTTGAATGTGCGAATTTATCCGTGTTATATCCAGCTAGTGATAATAAAGACCTGACTTGAAAATACAGGCAGCACAGGAGTGAAATCTACTTTGGAGCAGCAGAGAGGGTGAACAGACCACGATTTCAAGCAAAAATAAGGCTTCCAGATAACGTTTTCGAGCAAAAAATGGCCTATACACTACGTTTTCAAGCAAAATATAAGACTTCCAACGAAATCTCATTTAACCAAAAAAAAAGTCTCCATTTTTGCAAAAGGGAGATTTTACGATTTTGCTCACAACGATGTGGTCATCCACCCTCTCTGCTGCTAAGGGAGATAAATTCTTTATAGATTAATCCGCCACAACTTATAACATTTACCTACTAAGTTCCCTTGTATTATGACGTTAAAGGAATTTGTCGTCTGCTATATTACCTGTAGAGAGGTATAATTGACATGTGTGCGCCCACGTGACTGTAATGGAGTAAATACGTGTGTTTCGTTAGAGTTGTTTTTTATCAACTTTAAATAATTTTAAAATCTTTTATTGTCGCTTTGGCTAAAACTGAATTATTTAAATAGCTGTATTTTTCTTTATCTACATATCTCATGTGTGGGGGTGGGTGGACTAGCAGTAAAGCAGACAGCTAACTCGTTCTTTTCAGTACAGACATTTCTTTATAATCTACGCATTACCTATGTTCGCTCAGCCGGAACGCGAGTGTTTCCTATTCATTGAAGTAGGTGGGCGTGGTTAAAATTCCTTGTATACAGCTCTTTATGAATGTATTTTATCTAGAGAATTATAACAGAGTATATAAAACGCTGTTTTATTTAACAACTAAAATGTTGCAGCATAAAATTGTCTATTTTAAAAATCTCTTATTGTTAAGTATATCAGAAGATATATATATATTAAAAAATCTCTATTCTGTATGACAGCTCCGTGGTGTAATGGTATATCGTGTTTGTCTTGTAAACATAGATCTATCAACTACGTGTGTTCGGTCCCCATAGCAGATACATTATTTGATGGCGAAACGGAAGATGTTTTTTTCTATTAATTGGGGGGGAGGGGCGATCCCCCTCAGCCAAACCAACATTGTAACTCATGCTATCGCATTCTCGGTAGCGTGGGTTGGTGTTTTTTCCAACTCATGCAACCATGAATTAGATTTCATGGGTTGCCATGTTGGTTTGGTTTACCACGCCCACATCATACCATCATCGTTCCATTGAATTATAATCCATCCTTAATTAAGTTAATTAAGTACATGTTATGCCTAAAATTTGCCGCAACACTCGAGCGGAGATATATATGGCATTGTGCCGTCCATGTTGTGACGTCCCCCCAAGCATATCTTCTGGGCGGTCTAAGATGGCGTTTGCCACCTTAGGCCTCCCGCCGGAGATGTATGTTTCGGGTCCCCTTGGGCTTACTTGGATGCGAAGGCACCCAAGGAGTTCCAAGATGTGTTGTCGTATATGTAATGTTTTTTTTTTAATAATTAGAGATACAGTATACTATATTTATATAAAACTATAAATAATGGATATCAATGATGTAAATGCTATAATTGCTGAAATTTCAATTTTAAAAAATAAAGGGGTATTATTATCTGAAAGTCTCGACGCTGACAAGATTACCTCGGAATATGAAGATATTGAGTATCAGTCTAGTAAGGGTCGTTATGTTTTACCTAGGATGTACAGGCTCGTGAAAGGAATTCAAAAATCCATCAATGCTTGTTTGTACGGTAACGACATTAATGTATTCATAACGCTATTTAGCACCGTTGAAGCAATACGTCAAAAGCTCGGCCAAGAGTATCAAAAACGAGCTGAAATTAGTTCTAAGGTTCGTGATCTTAGAAAAATGTTAAACGAGGAAAAACCCGTATCTTAACCACGTGAGCGTTACTATAAAATAGGCTTTCAGTAATTTTTATTAAAAATAAATTTTTTTTAGCGTTTTTTGTAACACTTACATAGGATTTTCTCCTGAAAGGATACTCATCAGTCTGGACTTGCTCATGCAGTTATGTGCATAATGGATGATCTGGTCGTAGTAGCAAGTAATCACCGCGACGCCTCCATTTTCACGTAATTGTTCTTGTTGCCGCGTCGTTAACACAAATCGTTCATCGCCATTCTCAGATATTACAATTCTGAAATCCCCAGCGATGTTATTTCTGAAACACTCGCGGATAGCGTCGTACAGTTTAACCCTGTCGAAGATGAATACGTTAGCTTGATGGTACATTATTTAATAACTAAGTTATTTAATAACTAAGCTTTTAATTGTGATAGTTTTACATTTGAAAAATTAGTTCATAAACAATATATGGTAGGTGAATCGCTTACAACTAGATTAGCCCGAGAGCGGCTAGCAGCAATTAAAAAGTTTATACCGGTTCGAGACAGACTTCGCGAGAAACTTCAACAACGACAACAAGCGCAGACTGACTTTTCTGTGTCAAGTGAACAACTGTTTACTCCGATAACAAGTGCGACCAAAGATGTGAAAACAGCAACTGAACGAGCAATATACGGAGATATTCCTAAGGAAGGCAAGCGACGAGAAGTGCCTGTTCTTGGTGTGCTTGAAAAGATAGCAGCAGAGACCGGACAAACACGCGCAGGGATACAACAGCTATCCAGTGATATAAAAACTCAGCGCGAATATGAACGACTAGCTGATATTGATGATTCTGCGCCTGAAACTCAACCTGTTGATGTCGTCACCCCAAGAGGTGTTTCCTTTATAGACAAACTCACCGAAGGAGCTATAGCAGAAATCAAACGACCTCAATTAATAAAACCCGAACATTATAAGATTTTTGGTAATTTTGCCGCCCAAAGCTTTCATTCCAGAAAAGACTTTTTAAAAGACGAGTATAAAAACAGTAGAATAAGCCGAGATGAATGGGCTGATTGGTTGTATAAAACGAATAGGGGGGTTGGCCGTTTAAATAAAAGAGAATTGGGATATAAAGAATTTAGAAAGGGAATTGAAGAGTATGATGAAACTGGTACAACTGAGAAAACAAGCGGAAAAGGATATTCGATTGGAAATCTAAAGGATGTCTTTCACTCTACAGTGACATGCCCTGGTAACATTCTAAGTGATATATCAAGGTTAGAGGTTCTCATCGGAGGGAAACGAGCCGGAAATAATTCACCGGAAGTAATTAATGAAGCAGCTGATATCTGTAGACGATTATTTGCCGGCGGTATCATGGACATTGATGTATATCGAGAACTTATTGCTGAATTAGTTGAAAATCACAGAGACGCCCAACGTTATGATGAAAATCTTATGGATGTAAGCGATTGATCATTAATTGAAAAACTACTAGTTTTATAACAAGATGATTATACACTACAACCATGATAAACCAGTAAGCGTCTACGTGGTGAACTCACGATTGCCTGTTTATAGAGCATATTACGGAGATGGTTTCGGCAATACCATTGCGGGGTTATTTACAAGAATGGCTCCCAAGGTAGCGCCGTTAGCTAAACAATTATCAATGAAAGCCATTGATGCTATTCGTGATAAGGGAATCAATTTCGTTGGAAATCTTGCAGGAAAGGCATTTTCTGCCGCGAAAGATAAAATAGCATCATTGGTACGAAAGAAACCAGGAATGACTTCGTCGGTGGTGAAACCACTAGTGCTGCCATCAACTACAGTGATGCCTGCAAAAATCAGCAAAGCAATAAATAGTGCAGTGGAAGAAAAACTAGCGCAATTGACTTCGTCACCACCGGTAACAGATAGCGCTATCATGAACGCGATAGCAGGAAGTGGTTTGAAACAAAAAAGAAATTCGAAAAATTTTCAACGACGATAATTATTGCTTTGCAATTCACCAATTGAAAACACTAGTATTTTAATAAAATGTTTAAACGAACAGCTGATCCCGCGTTAGATATGGAAGCCCCAGTGCGCAAGGATGATTCCGTCCGCGATTATCAATACTATTCCTATCATGCAATACAACCCGACCTACGATCGCGAATTGAACTTCAAGTTCAAGATACCAGTAAATACTTTTTGCCATGTGAAGCATTTATTGAAATCGAGGGAAAACTTGTAACAAATGTTGCAGCTGATACCCTATATGCAAATGATCCAAATATCCGAGTTGGTTTCGTCAACAATGGTATAATGGCGTTATTTGAAAGTGCAAGATATCTCATTGATGGAAAAGAAATTGAATCAATAGACCGTGAAGTTGATGTTGCAACAACAATAATCGGGCTAGCAAGATACTCCGATGATTATACAAGATCGGCTGGTCCGTCTATGATGTTTGCAAAGGATACCTCTGATAACGCTGACCACCTTCAATACATTAAAGTGTTAACACCGCAAGACACTTCAGTTGATAATCAACGAGAAGCAACTAATCCAGAACGTCGAGCTAGACCAGGAGCTGCGTTTGATATTCTTGGAGGCGTTAATGGTAATTTCAATTTAGGATTTGCAACACGAAAATTAGCATTGCAAGAACAGCAGCGATATTTTTCATGTGCGATTCCACTCCATCATATATTTGGATTCTGCAGAAATGTAAGAAAAGTCATCTATGGAGCCAAACACACAATCGCATTAGTACGAAAAGGCAATGACAATGATGCAATTTGGCGTACTGGTGCCGATGAAGGTAAAGTTGTTTTGAGTAAAATAGTATTATGGATGCCAGTAATGACTCCATCAATTACCACGGAAGAGCGGCTGCTCTCATTTATGGAAACAGGTGGTAAATCATTGCTAAGTTGGCTAACAACAACGACTGATGCTAAAGAGGATAATGTTGCTGATACATTTACATGGCACCTGGCATCAAAACAAGGCGTTTCAGCTCCACGTCATATATTTATAGCGCTGCAGAATCGGGATCGATTAGGCTCCCAAGAACGCAGTCATATGATATTTGATCGGTTAGGAGTCAAGGAGGTTTCACTGAGAATAAACGGACAACAAGAACCATCTGAGGATATTCAGCTTGATTACGACACTAACCACATAGCACGTGTGTATCATCGGATGCTGTCATATATGGGTCGTGATCAAAATGTTGATACTGGTTTGCAAATATCGCAACTTGATTTTAAGAACTTGTATCCGATTTATTACTTTTCGCTGGAACATCTTGATTTAACAAGGCAATCCGTCGTTGATATACACTTCAGAGCTCGTATAGCTCCTGGTGGCGTTAATTATAGAGCGATTGCTGTCATTCTCAGTGATAAATCAATGTTGTTAGAAGGGGCTGGCGGACGAATGAGACTCGTTGATGCACCAGTAGAAAATCTATGATTGAAATCGTAAACGATTTTCACAATTAGATCAATTGAAAGCATAAATGTGTTTTACAATAAAATGCCATATAGTGTTGTTAGTGTCAAGCTGACTGATGGTCAGGTCAAGAAATTAAAATCAAAATCCGCTAAAGAATGTGGAACCACAATAACGTTAAAACCAGCGCAGATGTCTGGCGGTACACATAAAATATCATTAACGGATCGTCAAATAAAACATTTCAATGATGCAATGAAAAAACGGCGAGGAGTTCAAATAGAATTTTCAAAAGCCGCAGTCGCGAACATGATAAAATCAGGTGGTATATTTCCATTGTTTGCTGCGATTCCAGGATTAATTGCAGCGGCCGCACCAGCAGTTGCAAAAGCGGTCGCATTGGGGGCAGCTGGAGCCTTGGGAACAAAAGCGATAGAAGGCATTGCTAAATCATATGAACCGAAGAAGGGACGAGGATATAAAAAAAAGGGAAAGGGGTTGTACCTACCAGGAACCCCGTATTCATGGTACAGCGGGAAATCCGTGAACGGATCGGGTCTAAGAAGAATACCAGGAACGGTTTATTAATTGAAAAATCTTCGATTTACAAACCTTCGATTTCCGAATCTTCGATTTCCGAACCTATGGTTCCTATGTCCAATTTTGATTTAATTGATGCTGCTAAAAAACTAGCGATAAAAAACTTCAGAGGGGTTTTTATGAGAGATCAATTACCGAGAAAACCAAATAACGTTGAAACCGGTATTATCAATCTTGATAACAGCAGCGGATCGGGAACTCACTGGGTTGCATACGCGATTGATCCACGTGGGATTGTCTATTTCGATTCATATGGGTTAGCTCCACCAAGCGAGTTTATGCGGTATATAAATTCTTCGATGAAACTCAAAAAGTTTCCGATTTTTTATTCCACGCTGCCAACACAACAATTAAATGATCCACCGATATGCGGCCGTGAAGTATTAAATGTCCTCGCGGAGATTTCATTAAAATCCTTTAGTGAAAATTCAAAGAATTTTCCACCGTGGAAACCACCTCATCTGGTTGTAAACGAATACACGAGTGGGAAATTACAAGGATCAATAAATTGAAAACACAAGTTACGATAACAATAATGATTGATATTTGGGGACAATCTCTGTCAATGTCGGAACCCACCGCGGAAACATCTGCGGGTTCTATCGAGGATGTAAAAAAAATAATTGAAGATGAAATCGCTGAGACGTTAAATTTAACAAGTGTTGACCCGAACGAAATAGTTGTATTTCAAGACAAACAGGGTAAATTGAAAAGCAGTAATATATCCGTGAATGACATTTTGATACGGCATCGCGCTGCCGCTGAAAACTCTATTGCACTGTATTCCAACGATGGACAACTTAAACCAGGCGCACTTGTGTCTACGATCACCGACGCGATTGCTACCAACGAACGTGAGCTGAATGATCTTATACGAGGTTATAATAATTTTCGCAAAAATGTCGTACATAAATTCTTTGGAACCCCGCTTGTGGTTGGCATGACTCTAGCTGAAATTAAAGACTTGTTGAATTCATTCTTCGCTAACAAGGAAGCTGGAAGGATGATGACTGCTTCAGAAATCAAGGCAAATTATCTCGAGATTTTTAAACTAAAAGAAGATCAAAAACCCACTAATGACATTGTTGGGAGATTCTTTGGAAACCCGCTTGTGGCTGGCATGACTCTCGCTGAAATCAGTGAGTTTATCGGCAAGCACACTCACAATGCCTACATCGCTAATAGTTTCTTTGGTGTCCCGGCTACATCTACGATGACTCTCAAAGATATTAATATGTTTATGGTGAGACAAACAACACTTAATACCATCGTTGATAGATTTCTAGGGAGAACACCTGTTTCTGAAACCACATCGTTGACAGGCCCGACCCTCGCTGAAATTAAAAGCGCTATTGACGAACAAAAATCCGCCAGTGAAATTGTTAATAAGTTCTTTGAGGGCAGTAGCCTCCAAGATATCACGACAAAATTTTCTAACATCGACCGGTATATTAAAAACCAAGCAGAGCTTAAACCAGAAGGTCTTCTGGTTTCATTATTCTTCTCTAACAGGGAGACAAGGAAGGTAATAGATCCTACCAGAATCACGGTAAATTATCTCGATATTTACGACGATCTTTTTAATCTGAAAACAATATCTGAAAAGGTAAAGATTCCACATCACCACGCGGGCGTTAAAAATATCGTGTATACGGTTAATCATGGAACCATGGATTGGATAAGAGACGTTTATACTACATTATCCATCGGTATCTTGGGTCTCCCCGGCATAGCGGGCCCTGACTACAAGCCAACATTGGCCGATGGTATCTACAGGCTAACGTGGATCTCTATCGATCAATTTAATATGATCGCGGACGGTAAAACCTACTCTGGTGGCACCGCGACGTTAATTATGGATGGTCGCAGAAAAAACTTTAATGTCGTCGCGGTTGATAGCTCCATCATTAGATCAAAAATAGCCTGGTGTTTAGAACTCGTAGCTCATTTTTCCGACTGAAGTACTAGCAATTCCCGCTAACGATGGTAATTAATTGAAAACACTAGTGTTTTTAAAATAACAATGACTTTGTCATCAACTCAATGTCGCTATGATCAGGTTAGAGAATTTCAAAATAGACTCAAAACCCTCACTGAGGAGTATCAAATAAAAATAAAAAAATACCGACGAAGAATCACCGCAATTAATATTACTATGTACTCGGTGTCAAGCGTTCTCGCTGGCGCCGGAATAATACTTGCATCGGTTACAATGATTGCCCCGGTCGTAGTTCCAATTTGCATTTCTGCGGTGGCTACAATCGGGGGTATATCAACCGGGATAACAAAAAAGATATCATCATGCAGCCAGAGTAAACTGCAGAATTACTTACTTCAATTTCATATTGCATCAACCGCATATTCGCAGTTATCATTGATGATATCATCGTCACTCGATAATACAATTATATCAGATAGTGAATTCTCAGCGATGGTCAGTATTTTTGATTCAGCGATATCAAAATTAGAGCAACAACATGAATATAATAACAATGACAACACCGATGGAATCAGAAAACACAAACCCAAAAAAAACCAAAATGATCTCAATAATATCAACATTACCAGATTGTGAGTTCTCAGTGATGGTCAGTATTTATGATTCCTCGATACCAAAATTAGAAATAAATCATGAGTATAATAACAATGACAACACCGCAGGAATTACTTCAACGAATAGTGGAGAACACGAACCCAGTACAAACAAGCATGATATCAATAACATCAACGAATCCAGAATTCAGTGTGAATTTCCCCTCTCCGATTCCAGTGAAGGAGATAGCGTTAGCAAAACTACGAGTATACCACAGTTGGCCTAATATCAGATCGGTTGCATTTGGTGGTCAGCAACCCAATAACACACTGGTGTTCTCGTATAAGAATAAACCCGATGGTACTCCAGAGTGGGAAACTGTTTCGTTACCAACTGGGTCGTACCAAATTAAGCAAATCAATGCTGAAATTCAGCGTAGAATAAAATCAATCACTGGAAAAGAATCAAAAATAGCTATTAATCTTCATCAACCGACTCTCTCGTCGTCGATCGAAATAAGCACAGAGGGATACATTGTAGATATATATAACAGCTCGTTAAGAACAGTGTTAGGATGGCCTGAAAAACCACCGGAAAATTCCACCGCCGACTTAACCACGGACGTACAATCATATCATGAAATCAATCCCAGTTATCGAGATAATTTATCTGATATAAGAAAAGGAAGAATCGCCGATAGATTTATATTTACCAACAAAGACACATTGCAATGGGATTTTATCATTAAAAGAACAACCGACTCATCTGTTACTATTTCATTTACGCTAACTGACGTCCGTGGTTATTTTAATGAAATTAAACAATTATATGACACACAACTAGAACAACTGCGGAAAACAAAATCGCAAAAACACGTTGAAATAATAAATCAACTTATATCGGACATGGAATATATCTATGAACTAATTATTCAAACAATAATTAATGACAACAGCGACAATAAACAACGATTCCTAACCGATTACAATATCACAGAGGACAATCTGCGTAATTTCAAGTTTCCCGGGTACAAAGCTGATGAACTAGCAAGAATTGTTAAAACCGATATCAAGGCGCTACAAAAACAAGATCCATCTGTCCTCCTCAAACATAATAATGACCCAGATGGCGGTGGTAGGCATATCGCTCCGTTCAACGTGAATATATCCTCAGTGATTGCGCTCAATTTAGTATGTGATGCAATTGAAGGAAGCTATCAAATTAATCTCGAACGATCAAATCAAGCTCAGCAAGGATATATTCTTTATTCATTTGCACCAACAGCTCCTCCAGGATTCCTAATTATTGAGAACCCAATTAATCCTGTCTACATGCGATGCCATAATAATTCGTTAACGAGAATTAATTTCAAACTCACAGACCAATCTAATAATCTGATTGATTTACAAGAAGAGGTGTTAGCGATTAGTTTGTTTGTGAAATCCTAAAAATCTTCGATTTTCAACAAAGGATTTTCATCCCCCACCAGACAAGGTCTGGGACAAGGTCTGGGACACGATATCGTATCGGACTCGATCAAATTTTCGGTTGAACTCGTAAAAGAATTATTAACCCACAAATGAAACATTTGCAGCAGCAGCAGAGAGGGTGATGACCACATCGTGCAACCTTGAATCGTTTAGGTGTATACGAATTTTATTTTATGACCATTTTTTTTAGACAGAGCAGTTTTAATTATATTTTCTGAAACAAATCGTATTGAAGCCCTACAAATGTCAAAGTATCTACTGGCTTCATTTATCGATTGAAAGCTTCTCTCTTCATTATTTTCTAAATCAAACGATTTAACTCTCCTAGGGGGTTTTGCATGTTTGCCAGTTCCACCTAATTTTGCATTCCGACTTTGTGAGACGGCTTGAAGATTCACAAGACAATTATCAGTCTTCACGCCATTTATGTGATCAATCACAAATCCGTCTTCGATTAATCCATTATGACATTCAAAAATAATTCTGTGACAGAGATATGTTTTATTTCTAGCACTAAACAACAAATACCCCATATTATTTAGATATCCAACCGGGTTTTTTAGTCTGCGGTGCCTGACAACACCATCACTGGAGGCTTCGTAATTAACGAGCACTGGATGAGGTCTGAAATCTTGGCTCATTTATATAATAATATTACTTGTCTAATTTATTATTTGCTTTAATTATAAGTCTATCAATGTAGTCTTGAGGGGTTTTGATGATTTTGTCCTTGATTTTATCAAGGACGTTAGGGTCAATGATTCGTTTGTCATAGTAGCGTTTTAGTTCCCTGTATCGTTTACCCCCACAAGCAAGACACAACTGCGATTTTCCTCTAACGCCCACCCCACATTGGAGGCATGGAAGAGGGCCAAAACTTCCTCGCCTAACGCTTTGTAAATGATACCCACAGAATTCGCTTCTGCATGATTTGTTACACGGGGTTGTTGATCCAATCATTAGCCACTTGCAGTGATTCATTATACTATATTTTTCTATTTAAATACTTGTTTTAATTATAACATGGAGGAATTCAACAGATTATCCAAAATTAAGCCTTCGAAAAATGCTGAATTCAATGCTGATAAGGAGTTTAAGAGATTATTGAAAATCAGTCCTAGATTTAATCTCGATAGACCCAAAAAACGTAACAAACGCCCAAGAGACGGAAACATGAAAGAGTTTAAGAGATTATTGAAAATCAGTCCTAGATTTAATCTCGATAGACCAAAAAAACGTAACAAACGTCCAAGAGACGGAAACATGAAAGAGTTTAAGAGATTATTGAAAATCAGTCCTAGATTTAATCTCGATAGACCAAAAAAACGTAACAAAATCAATCTCGATAAACCAAAAAAAACGTCCAAGAAATTATCCTGGAAAGATGCTCAATTCAATCTCGATATAGTTTCTAATACACCCAAGAATACAATTCTTGATAAAGCCATGATTAGTAAAATCAGAGATTGTTTCAATGAATTTAAGCGTGATGGAGCATCCTATTGTTGGTCAACATTTCGAATTGATGGTGTTGTTGACGCTACCATGAATGATGAAAAAGCAGCAGTGATAATTTCACGTGTTGGGGAAAAACGGTATTTTTTCCGAATCAAATTCATTATTGAAGTCGATGGCAAATGGATTATTAGGGATAAATTTGAACCAATCCTCAAGAATAAAAAAGCTGTCATTGTGAGTAGAGATTCCAAACCAGGGATTCTAACCGGCATTGACAAACCATACTACGAAAGATCTTATCCCGTAACAGCAATGGTTTATGGGATATATCCGTTAAATGATAAACCCGATATCGCAAAACTAGCTCCTATGAAATATTCGTCAGGGCTTAATTGTGTAGCAGAACGAATAATAGAACACTTCACAAATGCATCCCGAGGAAATAAACTAACTGATCTGCGACGTAGGAAAATAACCGAATGGGAACTGACAGTGAAACAGCATGGTGCAAAGATTTCTGATATAGCTAAATTAGAAGCATCATTAAAATTCCCAATATCAGTAACAACAATAACCGGAGAAGTATTATACGAACCGAAATATCAATCGCGAGGAGCACCAATACAGATAATTGATCATAACAAACACGCGTGGACACCTGCGGTAACAGTATTTCCACGAGAACGAACCGTGAAATATATCCCTAAGGAGTTCGTCCGGGATGTTTTCTATGAAGAGAGATTATTTGATGCTATTCATGCGTTGTGTAAAAATGATCCTGTGTCAGTGTGGTTACTTAGAAGTGATGAAGATCCCGAAATAGGATTTGATCAATTTGTAAAACCAAATGGTGAATTATATCGCGTTGAAGAATTAGATAATAGAATGAGAAAAATCGCTAGTGATTTTTCACCGGAGAGTTTCCATGAAAAACTACTCACGGATAGTTTTACTATTCCATCAGTGGTAGCTCACTTCGCAAGAGAAAAAAACTCATGGCGTCCAACACGAAGTGATTTTCTCGAGGATGTTAAATTGAGTTGCGTCGAATATTCCCATGGAGGACTGTGGAATACGAAATACTCACGTGATGGTATGATTTCAATTGATATAGCCGCGTGTTATCCCGGAAGTTTTCTCGGATATGGGGAATGCGCTGAGTACTTCAAACGATTTGGACACCCAACACATGAAATGACTCGTGTTGCGATTAATGGACCATTGCCTGATTTTGATTTAACCGGATTCGCTCGTGTGATATCATTCGAATTAGCTACAGGGTTACATCCGTGTAGTTATGTTTGGCTCGGTAGACATCTATCTGAAAAGGCCTGGATGCCAATAGTGCTATTGAGATATATGATTGATTGTGGTATGCTAATATCGTTGATTGTTTCCGAGGCTATTATATGCTATCGAGCTCAGAAAGAAGTTTGGCTACCACAACCCGATCTAGATCGTATAATCAACGAACTACGAAAACAATTCCCTGATTTCAATGAAGAAGAAATCATAAATTGGTCTAAGAAGTTATTTGAAATTAAAAAAGAACAAGCAAAAGATCTCGGACGAAGAATAATCGGTAAATTTACCCAGGGTGGACGGTACGACAACGCAAAATACTCTTCGCGGTTGATCATAGATGTCGCTGAATACGATTTTATTGTAGCGGATTTAATGAAGCAGGGAAAACTTGTATCCCGTAAGGATGCTTTTCTATCCAATGGTGAGAAATTAGGTACGGTTGTTACCTACTGTGATGGATATAATTCCCAGTACACACATTTGAGAAGTTCAATGCTAGCCTATGCTTCTATTAATCTATTTTCGATGATAAATAGATTTCCTAATACCGCGGTTAGAGTGGCCACTGATTCGATGTATATACACAATAAGTACAAATCAGCTGTAGCTAAATTCACAGATCCCGAAGAAAATTGGGGGCGTTGGCGATTTAAAAAGGAGATGCTACATGAGTATTGTGAATCCGCAGACGTTGCCATGGATGATAAATATCTTTGTTGTAACCGTATTGAAATTCAATCAGAATTTTCTAATGCACCACCGGTATCTGATCCAATCTGTAGATATAAAACAGTTTATTTAAACGGTTGTGGTGGGTCAGGAAAGACAACTCGTGCAATTGAATTATATCGTAGTAAAAATCCTACGGATTTCACAAACATGATTGTGCTAACACCGACTCACAGACTCGCCAGAGAGATGATACAGCGAGGGGTAAATGCTTGTACTTACCATAGTTTCTTTCGATGGAAGGGTGACAAATGGACTCCCGAGCGTATGGGTGATAAATTCATTCCTGAAATCATAATTTGGGATGAAATATGCACAGTGTCATTAGATGTATTACAAATATTTCTCGAGTGGTTGTTAAACAAAAACACAAAAGTCGTCATGTGCGGTGATCACGGCCAACCACCACCATTTGTCGGTGCATCTCCACATGAATGGCTAAGGGGTTTTGTAGACTACTATGAAGAAATCACCACTGATTATAGATCACTTGATGAACGATTACGAGAATTTAAGAAACTAATTAGATTACAACCGGATAGAATCCAGTGCGAAATAGCGCGTGAAGTGATTTCAGAAACTCAAATAAACGATTTCTGGGAAACATGGAGACCAAATGATTTGATAATTGCAAGTAGAAAAATAGTCAGGGATACACTTCAGATGAAGTTATTTGAATTACATAAAGAAAAATTTGCAACGCTTCCAGTACCCCTTTGTTATAGGCCATCGGATACACGAAAACAGAACACTGAAGTTGATATTCCAGGACAGAGTGAAAAACAAATTCTCGTATTAAATGATATTGTGCTGGTTGATATCAATGTCGTTGAAGATGCATTGCGTGCTAATAAATCCCCGTGGACTCTAGGATACGCAGCAACAATACACTCTTCACAGGGATTGACTATATCGGATACAATTGTTTGGATGGTGGATAATCACATCGAATGGTCGAATTTAGTCTATCTCGCAGTATCCAGAGTACGAAACATAAATCAACTTCGAAGAATTGTCCTCGATGATAATGACACCACAATAAATGATATTGATGTTAGCATCATTAATAAAAAACTCTCCGGTTACAAACAACAGGACAAAAAAAAACAACGAGAATTTGATATTGATGCTGAATTAATAATCACTTTGAAGAAACAACAGAATAATCACTGCGCGAGTTGCAATTGTATAATGCGTTGGCAGTATTCGGATAGGGATCCTCGCCAATTCACCGTAGACAGAAAAAATAACAGTCTCGGTCATGTCAGAAATAATGTGATGTTGACTTGTCTTGAGTGCAATAGACGCAACGGTGCTAGTTAAGACCATGCGGTGGTAATTGAGTATCCTCGGGAATTACCTGTAGTTGTTGTCGAGTAAAACCCCGCTGAGGGGCAGTTGAATCCAGTTTATAGATTGCTGGTCTACCCGTAGATCGTGTTATACTAGATATCTTATGCGTAGTGACGCTCCAAATAGGATCAGTAGCCCTTTTTCTGCCACCTTCAAGCTCTCCTGGTTCGTATAAGTACCTCACAATGACATTACTACCAAGAATTGGTTGGGAAACGCTAGAATCTTTTTGTGGTTGTACGGGTATAGACTTCTTTTTAATCGCGTTGATAGGTTTCATGTTGATTGTTCTAGTAATCTCGTTATTCAGTGCAGTAATCACAGATGGTAATCTTTTAACCCATTCACGGGATCGCTTTTCTTGAATGAATTCTTTTGCGTATTGATATCCAAATAACCGCTCAGCAATCGTCCGATTAAATCGTTCTACAATGGCCTGATCGCGATGTAGCGCAGTATGCCCTCGTCGTATGGTGACATTATGATGTTTCATTGTAGATAACACTGCACCCTGAAATTCCTTGCCAGGATCAACCTGCAATAGATTTGGCCAGTGCAGAGGACCTCGTCGATAAATCCTCTCAAATGCAGAAGCAACTTCAGTGGCTGATTTTGTTTTTAACGGTTCTGCTTCTTTGTATCGACTTGCAATATCAACTACGGTTAAAGCGTATTTGTAACCACGATCATGAGGCAGAAATAATATATCAGCCTGATGAACTTCATTAGGAGCGGTCACATCAAAATGCGAGAATTGAATTTGTTTAGGCGGTGGTAGATAAATTTGCCATAGTGCCTGTTTGGATAACCAATTAGCCGCAGTGGTTTTTTTCACTTTTGCAGCACTAGCGAGTTTATGGACTGCTGATTTACCCCTCCAGTATCCTCTTGGGGAATAATAAATTGATTCCATATTAAAATGCTAGCATTTTCAATTACCAGCACCTAACATCAATTTACTTTTCATAGCCGATTTTATCAAAAAGGAAGCCAATTTTTCTTTGAAGGATTTATCAGGAATAGCGTTTAACGCATGAATTAATTTCACATCTGCTAGATGTCTGTGTTGCAGATTGCTGCTTTTATAAGCAACATCATGAAGGTGACAGGCCTTATCAATGGCGTTTATTGGTTCTTCACCGGGGTTGGGTTGATTTTGATTATTGAGTCTGATATCAAGTCTGGTTCCCGGTCCACAGTAGCTATATCCTGGGAGGTGCTTTTCTCCGGGGTACTTTGCCCATGGGGTTCCAGGGAGCTTTGCCAATTTGGCTGCGATATCACCTCCTCGTTTTTTTTTAAATCAGATTTCATAGACACAAATCTAAATTTCTTTGTACCACATTGCACGCATTTACCAGAAAGCGCTGATCGGTTATTTTTAGTTGTAACCGTCGTCACATCATCTGTGCCAGTACGCGTTTTACACTTCACACAATATAGATCCATAATTTATGTATATAAATATGGATATAATTGATTTTTCGGCGACTAAAACAAGAGAACCAATTAAGCATCATGCAGCGCTACCAAACTCTATCCGGATGATTATAATCGGACCATCTGGATCCGGTAAAACGCAATTGTTGCTCAATTTAATAATGAGATGGATGAAGTGGGATAAGTTGTATTTAATTGCCCCTAGCGTAGACGACCAACGATGTTATGAAGTGCTAAAAGATTTTAACGACAGCGCGGTAGAAAAATCCGGAGAGGGTATTATTGAATTTATAACCGATATCGATGAAGCACCGAGTATTGATGATATTGATGGAGATATTAACAATTTAGTCGTATACGACGATATAATGTTAGATAAACAAAAAAATCCTGCTAGGATCTTTTCCAGAGGCAGGCATAAAAACACTGATGTGATATATGTCACTCAACGCTACACTCAGATTCCAAAAGTGATCAGAGATAATTGCAATATTCTTGCTGTATTCAACGGAGTTGATACTCATACTCTTAGAAATATATGGCAGACATGGTGTTCTGATATGGACTTCAATCAATTTAAAAACTTCTTTAGTCATGCTCAGTCAAAACCACACGGATTCGCAACAATAAATCTACATGATCCTCGGACACGATATCGTATCGGACTGGATCAAATATTCGGTTAAAATCTATAAAGAATTATTAACATGTAGCAGCAGAGAGGGTGGATGACCACATCGTTGTGAGCAAAATCGTAAAATCTCCCTTTTGCAAAAATGGAGACTTTTTTTTTGGTTAAATGAGATTTCGTTGGAAGTCTTATATTTTGCTTGAAAACGTAGTGTATAGGCCATTTTTTGCTCGAAAACGTTATCTGGAAGCCTTATTTTTGCTCGAAATCGTGGTCTGTTCACCCTCTCTGCTGCTTTTGGTGATGTCGACTTTCCTATGCAAGTTACTAAACCAATTTGGACCACTTAGCTATGGTATAGCTGTTAATGTTTCGACTAACTATAAAGGATTTTATCTACTTCTACTATCCCACATATATAACATATCTAACACAGACTGATACTGTGTAATGAAATGAAAGAATCATAGATGGTATAGCACTATATACGGATAAAGAGTATTACTCGGTTGGTTAACCAATACTGCATGCATCACGGTAAGACATATCACTGTGAGACGTTGCATACATGTATATATTTACCCATGAACTGCTCACCAACCATGACTTTTGTTGTGGCGGTAATTGTGAAAAACCGTAGCGGACAATAATGTCAAAACCAGACCAAATATTCTCAAGCTTACAACAGTGCACCGAAAGATTAAAGTTCCTTACACCATCTGCGAGGACTTTGAATATATCAACGTTCCAGTGAATTCGTTGCTTCCAACATCAAGCAAGGGACACAAATTGCTGAACAAGTACCATTTGAATATTGTTGCATTATAATTAGCCGTGACTCACAAGCTGAACCACCAATGTTGTACTTTGGCCGAAATTAACTTTAGCTGTTTCTTAAATCGCTCTAGGTTACAGAGAAATGAACTTGACAACAGTTCTATTCACGAGCAGTCATGATTATGACTTTGCTGGATCTGTGAAGAAGTTTCTATTACCATCAAAGTCAAGTGCATAATCCAGAACAACGTGTAAAAAATACATGACGCTAAAGCTCGGATACTTACAGTACATCGATTAATTATAGTTTATAAAGTCGGCCTTGAACAAATGAACAGGTAATCTAAGGTGGAGATTTTCGCAATCACTCGGAGCTAGTGTGCAGCCAAAAGGCGCATTCTGACGAGAAAAAGAATTGTATCCACAGTCCATGACTGACTGAGACAAATTCGCTGAAACTAACTTGCCACCAATAGAAGTCTTTCATAAATCTTTGGATCATAATGCACAATCCTTGGTGATTATCACGTTCTGTATCTGAGCACGGATGTGTTTTTGATCAGTTTGAGAAATTTTGTGACAACGACATACACGCATACGAGCTCGATTGCGTACAGTACTTCACTTCACCTGGAATGGTATGGAACGCATTGTTGTCTAAAGCCAAAACCGAGTTAGAATTGCGCAGAAATATTTACCAGAATCTGTTTTTGAGCGTTCGCTTCAAGGTGATACTTCTATGACGAGTCAGATATACGAATGAAGATCCAGCCAAGTTCTACGGATACGAAATAATGCAAAAGATGTCGATAGGTGACTTTTTGTGCATTGATCTTAAATACATTAACATACAAAATTACGCGAGCGATCACAACATTAAATGTGATAAATCATTTATATTTGAAGCAGATATAAAATATCCAGGACATTTACATGATGTGCACAGCGATTATCCCCTGGCATATGAGGCGTTGTCGGTGCCTTGTACATGATTGTTCCATATCAGTTATCGATAGCTGATGAATCTGGACGCAAATACCTGAATACACAACACATGTACCAAATCTTAGAACCAAACGCAATTATATAGTACACGAGTGAAACCTCTAGCTGTATCAGCGATTGGAAATGTGGGTAAGCAAGATCCATTGAGTGCTAAAATTTTGAAATCACCTTTGAAATGACACTTTGTATCCAGATGAATACGGATATGAGAACAAATACCACAATGGATTTGAGAATGTAATTTTCAAGCTCATGAACAATCCTGTCTTTAAAAAAACATGGAGAATCAGTGCTGACGTCGCTTTTGTCCGCGCCAGTAAATAGGACAAACATCGATGTCGTATAACTGACTCGGGCTTTAAATCTAAGATCTTTGAAGGTGGATTTGTTCCTGCTCAGTAGAACAATCAATGATAAAGGCGACAAATCAATATACGTTGGTTCTTCTGTTTCTGAGTTGCAGAAGATGATGCAGGTCGATTAAATGCAAAAACATCAGCTTTTCGCATTCCATGCTGTTTAATATGAAAATACTGAACCATTTTAGCAGCTTAGGGTCGAGATCAGGTACACCGACAATGATTAGTTCCTGATGCATAACACAATCAATGATGTGCACGCGTTCGCGGCTATGGCACAAGAACATCAGTTGCTCACTAACACCATATACAAGAACACTCAAGTAAACCAATCTATCAGTATGTGGGACTCGACCTAGAATGTACTCAATAATATCGAACCAGGCGCCTCTGAAATATACAAATAGAGCAAACTGTGTTTATTGAGTATTTGTACAAAACGATATAAAACACTAACTTACGTATAATGTATCCCGGACCGACTTGAATTCGATCATGGCAAACACTGTATTAAAGACATTGTATACATGTTTACAGATCTAATAAATTTATTTTGTCACAGCTTGATACCACAAGATGGATGCTTCCATACGGAAGTATCACAATCGCGTATGGTTATCGTGCTTTTCTAAATCAACTAATGGCTGACACATGTTGAAATTAGTAATGTTCAAAGATATTTACAGCACATCAAAACATATATTGTCAGCAGTTCCGTATCCTAGAAAGATATGCACGTCATCAAGCACAAAGATTCGGGTAGGAGGTTTTATTTCCTGTGGATGATATCCATTCGGGGACGGATTCATGCGGAAATTTGTTGGTTCTCTTGATGCATCAATCCATCACATATCCATGGATTATATTGGGTCAGTACCAGGACGTTTTTCACCTTCTAATATTACGAGCGCATACAGATACCTAATAAATTCGCCAAAGAGTGGTTGTAAAGAGTCACATGTGCTTCTCCAGCTTTTCTCTGGCTGTTAAAATCAAGTCAAATAACCATGCCCACGACGTGTCCACAATAAGTGTATCGCAGTGTATGTTTCTCACCAGAGTATATACTCCATGCTGCAGTGGCAATATCACCGCTAACATATGTTCATGCGAAACCTGCCCGTTTGCGTCCACCTATAGAACTTGAAAGTCTATATAACGTGAACTTATTTGATCTACACAAACACAAGTTCCAGTAATCGCTGTTTGTCCGTTACGTGTTTGAACTCTACTTGGATTTGCAGTACGTGTTTTTACGCGGCATAATGCACAAGATGAAAGAATAATATATTATATACATTACGAAAAGAAATTATCATTTGCTTTTACCATCATTAACTTTTTCGCGCAGTCACCACCTAAACAATCATGGCATGGAACCGTATTTCCAAACATATTCAGTGTGATGATGGTTGGAACTGCTGCACCAGGAAAATAAAACAGTTGTTGAATACGATTTTATGATCGTTGAATTGGAATTTACAACACGTGATTGCTCCGTCGGGCTGATGATCAACCATGGCATGATGCTTTTAAAGATATTCAAAACGCGTTGCGCGACAAGAGTGGCAATGCCTTTGTTGTTCAACATTGATGAAGCACCTGACACTCACGATCAGGTTGCAAACAAACACATTCTTATGTGTACGACGATGTGATATTTGACGTCTAAGTCAATCATGTGCTGATATCTTCACGAGATCGACACATACATACCAATGCTATCTATTTACTTAATGATATGCGCATATGCCTACGGTTATTGGTGACATCTGTAACATGTTCAAGATATTTCGTGGCAATGACGTGCATAATCTTGTAAATATTCATTAGACCTGCTGTGCAGGTGTCAACACTTGGGATGCATTTTTAGACATGTTAACGCGGATTAAAAGAGATCCTATCGTTTTCTTACCGTTGACGTCACTGGGGTACATTTTTTGCCGGTTCGGACGCGACGGCATCGATTTGACGATGACAACAATTGTACAGAATTTATACCGGAGATATTACAGAAACCTGTTGGAAGCGAAGTCTTGAAGCCGCTTGTGAATACCAGGAATTGAATCAAAACGTTATAGAAGGCATTACAGTGTAAAAATTATTTCTACGGCGCAATTCAGTTTAACATGTGACGTCATCAGTGGTAGTTATGATAGTAGGTCTAAGCATCAGGGCTACATAAATGAGTTTCCATCAACCGTATAACCAGGTGATTTGATATCGATTACGCCCTCAGAACCTTTGAATTTGATGTGTATTATTTATCGATCAACACATTCATTTTATTCTGGTGGGACAAGGCAGTCACATTGAGGATCTGGGCGGTGAAACATTAGCAATACAGCAATAGATTAGAGATTCGGCTCTCATTTTACATAATAATGACAGTGGTACGTGGACATGTGAGACCGGTGACAACATGGTTGCTAAAAAGTTCATATCCTAATACACAATCAGATATCTCATTGAAATATGGCATTTTTTATGCATTTTTTTCTTGTGCAATACTACGAACGTCCTCAACCGTAATCGATATTCTATTGCCCGATGTGTAACTATTTAATCTGAAAATCGTTGTTGAGCAGTTTTACTAAAGAATATATTACCTGCACCCGGCATAGTTTCAAAGATAACTTAACTACTTTAGATAATGTGCGAGTCACTAACCGTTGTAGTAGATTATGACTTAATTTAATTCTCGCGATCGCATATCCTTTCCCGGTTCTCCGGCAACACTTAAAACAATATATACGACTCGAATTGCAACGTTTGTAGTGATGAGTTCAGCGTGCGAGATCAAATCCCCAAGCACCTTTGCAGGTTACACTTTGTATATCTCTTGCTTGCCAAATCATGCGGGATAAAGGCTGTGCTGCCTGGTCTTTTCTAGACCTAAAACAGGGAAAAAACCAAACCACTCATTATGACACACCTCGCAGAAATCAGTATAATCCTCTTCGCCGGGATTTATGTCAGATCTCTGCCAGTGAAGGATCTGGCAAACAATACATCTACTATAAGCTTCATCGACCACCAGAAAACGATTTTTCCAACATTGCAAAGTGATGTTATTGACTGATGTGGTGGTATCTCACGTCTTCGCCGTGATGAGAAGCCTCCAGATTTCATGCACTTACTGTCTGACATGCGCCTATCGAATCATCTTTCTTCACAAACTGATTGATGTTCATCGATATGAATGTACGCTTTCAATTATTTTTGCTTTGAGTGATTGTTGAAAGTATCTAAAAGATAATTTTTAGCTCGGAATAAATGGTGGTCTTTACAGATTAGTTGAGTTACCAATACTGTTGGGTGATCTTGATGTCCCAACAGTCTTGATCTATCACAATCGTATAACTCAGAAAGGATTCACAATAATCTATGAGTATTCAAAATGTCAATGTGTACGCCAAATGGATAAACGTTAAATAAATGATTCCTCTTAAATTATCTCTGAAGTCACTAGTAAATACTTTTGAGGCTGAAATAAAAGGATAAATGAAATGAAAACGACCTTGTGTAAGACCCTAAGACAAAATAAAATGACGAGGATTGGTTCCTTCAACACCAGACTAATTTTGTAAAGAAGACTAAAATGAATCAAATATGTCAGGTACGACTTAACTATATTACATAAGTTTTGATGTCCCTAAATGTATCGCTGTGTGAACGTTTTCCTATAGATATAAAAATAAAGCAGAAGCTTAAGTAGAAACTAACTTACCATCGCTTGTCTAATCTTTCCAATATGGTCTGTGCATGACTTCTTATTTTCGTTCTTCTTATACAGAATATCCTCTAGCTCTTTTAATTTGTCCTCAACGCCTGATCTAGTAGCCGTCGTTTCCTATGATTTATTTATAAACGTATGACAACATATTGGTATAAAATCAATCCCATTATAATTTAACAGTGTCAAGTGTTTGTTTTCTGCAGGGTCATTCTATATCTGCGTTAGGATGAGAACCTTTTGTGCTCATAGTTAATAATGGTATTGTTTTGCTATACATTTTAGTGATATTTCACCGTTTTGCCCATTTAGACATTTATTATTTTGATAGAACAAGCTCTGTGGGAGCCAGTATCAAGCTCATTAAAACGGTTTGACCTTTAAAAGTAACAAAGAGTTTATTTGGTGCAAATCTTAAATAGTTTAATTACTACTAAGATACGATCATACGTTAATTAGCTAATCAATGTTGTTAGTGTCAAATCTTACACAAACTATATACAGAACAAGAGACACAAGTTGGTCAGAAATCGCTCATACGACTGGCATCGGTCCAGTATCCATGTGCTAGAGCAGCTAACTAAATATATGGGTCATTTGAATATAGTCTATACGGATTGCTTCAGGTTGTATTAAATAAAAACTATTATTTCAATGTTTCTCTGTTTTCGTTTCTTACATATTCTTGAGGCCACATCAATTGTATTATAAATTTTACCAAACTATAACAAGACCACTACTTTTCTACTCGATAAGTTGAATGCATAACGCTTTTGTTTTGGATCATGAACTGATCCGTTTTGTTCATGTCTCGTTAAAGAAATTACTACCTAGATTTTCTTGAGGTTTTATTTTCTTTTGATTATGTGTAGCTTTCTTTACGTAACAATGCCAAACAGGAAACTATACTAGTAGAACATGCCTACGCGGAAGGATCAATGTTTTCCATAATGACTACAAGTTAACAGAATTTGTTTTACTCTAGTAAAGATGAAATATGCACAACGAACATGACACGGAAAGTGTATATATTAGTCACCTAGTTTGTATGCCAATAAATAAAGCACCCGAATGATGCTGAATCTACCAGCTTGACATTTACGATTTTTTTGTATTAATTGAGATAGGGACCATTCGATTTCTAATTACGAACTGAATTAGAGCATGATATCCCTTCTGTTCCATGTGGTATGGTAATACGATACCCTTTACATAAACTACTTATTTCCGACTTTGCTCTTTTTTACTAGGTTAAAGACACACACACCATATTGGTGATAACATCTATATTAGCTAAGTGTTGATATTGGTGGTTTTATCATCAGGTTACAGGACACTTAGGCTAACATGCGGATAGTAACAGATTGTCATATAAAAATTATATAGGTTCCATAGGTTTATCAAGGATACGTCAAAACTATCTACAGGATTAAACATGATTGCAAGGTCATAAGATTAAATTCATACCATCATACACAATGTAAGGAAATGTTTATAGACGCACTGCAATACTACTACTACATATAAAAACATATTATCACAAGAGAAGATGTAGAGCATATATAAACCTTAAGTTGTCAGCATCATATACATACAGACACGTACATAAAATTGCTTTTGTCAATTAAAATTAATATTTCTCAAGAGAGCATCACGTCATTGAAATGACATTTTGTTTTCCTCTACTCATCTCCCTTATTGGTTGTACCACAATGGTTTAACAACGTCACCTCGCATATCTGCCCCCACGTTTTGCCTTTGTGTAAGATGTCTTGATTGAGACTACTAGCTTAACCTAAGACTCATTTGTCTACCGCTGTTGTGGTTGTTTATATCGTTGTTGTTATTAATTTTGCTACTGCAGCTCCATGTTTTCTGTCTCGGGGACCCAATTTTTCTTCCCAATGATAGTTTTGGCACCTTCATCATACCGTCTATTACCTCCTCCTATGGTGCGATTTGACATTATTGCAATGCATATTGGTCCTCTGGATTGAGCTCTTTGACTTGATATAGGAGGCGCAGAACGTACTCTATGCTTACTAAAGTTTCACAGAGTATACGGGCCGCATGTGTGGCTGTTCAAGGGAAACAATGGGTAAGCAACTGGTGAACGCACATATTAATATGCCTGAAGCACAGAACGACGGAAAATATCTCTTTTATTCGTCCTGCTCGTTTTGAATGAAACGTTGAGAAAGCTTGAAAGAGAGAAACGCGAAAGACCATTTATATTCCATCTTTTTATAATAAAATAAACAAGACAACACAATGTATTCCCTCAAAACTCAACGCGTTTCATAACAACAAAGCTTTTGTAACACAAACAACAACAAGCGGAAAACAACAGTTAAATGAGAATGTATTTACAATGTTGTGGAGCGGAACTTGTCTTTCTATGATCATTTTACCATTGATTCATACGAGGTTTCTGAACTCCAAACACGAGATAACTATAAGTTCATTAAACCTTCTTTCTAGTTTAGGAATAGTAAGTATGCATCGTCAAAAGAAGTTAGTACATGTTGTAAGAGAAATCCAAGGCAGCTTTGTATAATGTTAAAATACCTGATGGAGTCTGATTCTTGGTATTTTACATTTTTAATTCGAGTTGACAAAACATTTGTTCTCATTTTCCAGAGGAGGTCATCCATAAAAGTAAATATCCTAAGCCATGGTCGTTGGTCTTTTGTTCAATAATCGACTGGCGTGAAAATCGTTAGGTTCTTAATGACGACGTGTATCGTTAGCACACTAAATGATTTCAGAAAGTTATGAACGAATAGTGTTTCAGAGGGCAATGACGCTCCCATGAATACATTTATTGTGTTTTCTTTGACAAGTAACGATAATTCATTAACGACTGACATTTCCTTGAAGGCTTATGTCAACTAAGTGGACGAACCTTTAGGCTCTTTATAGTGTGGTAAGAGTGCTTCGATGAGATTTGCCTCCAGAGAATTCAACAGAGGCCAAGAATTGTCACCTTTGTTTTTCCATCACATTATTAAAATATTCTTATCGGAGATGAGATTTCATACCTCTTCCAGATATTCTTCCAACATTTCTTCTTGACTCGTTAGCATACCTTTGTCGTTCTGTGTCTGATTAAGACTATTAAGTTGACATCCATAATATTGTTATCTGGTGAGACCTGTAATATGTTCAGCCAAGTCAGTAGTAAAACAGGAAAATAAATGTTATAGTTCTGTCTATATTGACAGCATGGATGTTTATTCTTTTTCCATAAGTTCTTTAGTTACATCGTTTTTTTTCTAAATCACTACAATTACCTTTCTCAAACTGCTGAATGCCAGACGTTTTTCAGTCAGTATCCATGATGACGTTGGTCCTTATTATAAGGTAACATATCCTTTGTTGTTGTTGTCTTTTTCAGGGTGAATTCACTGCCCCATAAAGTATGTCCTCCTGCAGAAGGTTCGCAGAAAATAGTCATTTATGATCTCAACTTATTCATCTGGCAAAGTTGGGTTCAAAGGGCCTAGTGCAGTAATGTTTGTCATCTCAAGAAACTTATATAGTTGTCCTTGGAAAATATGATCATCGATCTTAGATCCAACTCCAGAGACAATAGTGAATGATTTTCCTTCCGGTTAGTCGTATCGGGTGTTCAGTTATCTTTCTGATAGAAAGTTTAAATGATGTTGTTTCCCTCTAACGTAAAACTCTTGATGAAGCCGCAAAATCGGACTTCTTCGATGATGGTTTTGTACTCAGTATAGTTTGGTATCAAACGGAACATGATACAAATTTGATTCAGTCTTAGGGGTACATACATTCCGGTCAGAAGTAACGTGTCATGCAACCACATTTTCTAATGCAAACAATCTATAAGTTATAAACTGCGTTATAGTTTGATTTTGTTTTGATGATCGTTAAATCCATTATTGTGAGGATGGTAAGGTTTTCTAGACATCTTAGTTATTGAATACATTCGAGATGTCATGTAACCATACAAACGGAATACTCAGATGAGTGCTCTTGACTTGTTTACCGTACCCCATAAACAAATTCAAGTACGTTCAGTATGGGTAAGTATACATTCTGCTGCGGAGTACAAATTCACTTCCTTGTACAATGAATGGAGAAATTCGCCGAGGTGAATGTTTTTACTCTTCTAGCATCTTCCTATGACTGGTGCAGTCCACTTTCAGAACTGACAGGTTACTGGTAATTAGTTCAATCTCGTGTTCATTTTGATTTTTCTTTCAAGATCAGTAGGGCTGTGGTAGCCAAAGACTAGAAACGGTGACTTTCGACGCAATGGTTATCGTGTCGTTTTGGCATGGCAAACATATAGAGTTCTAACTTGCGACAATCACAAGAATCTCGGCGCGTCATTTATTTTGTTTCAGTTGCTTATAAACTAATACCAAAGATTTTGGCAGCTGCTGTTGTTCATTTCTTATTCATTTTCTGAATGTGTTTATTTCATCTCAGCTGGACTCTTTCAGCATTTCCTTGTGTCGCAAACGATGATTTAATGTATTAACCAGAAGTGTAAAACAAATTTACAGGTATGTCACGGCAAACCACAAGGTCGTCACTTTATCAGTTTCATGTCTCACGTTTTCAGGTGTCACTTGTACAGGTGCACATCCGATGCTACTATGATACGATTGATTGCACGCTTTGACAAGACATGGTAAACTATTGATGTACGTGAGAGTATATTTGTTTTTTATAAATAAATCTACAAGTGTTCTTAATAAACATTCCAATCTCTCCTTTTCATAAATGTGTCTTTTCCTATTTACTGGTAAAGGCCCGGTTCAGAAATATGTTGCCTTCATCTTCTTGTCTTGTAAAGATGGGTTAAGAACGCTTTGTTTCAAAACTAGTATTAAAGCTGTTCCTAATTCTAATTGTATGTGTTTGTTAATTCAAAACTAGAAACCAAAACAATAAACATGTTTATATTTCATGACCTTATAAGTTAAAGCAAATAAGGCATCACTAAGTTCATCAATAACAAGTTAGACTCACCAAGGTGCATATCAATAAGTCCGTGTGTAACATTTTTGATCTCCGCGTATCTTACGAAATATATACATGCGCTCTTGTGTGTTTGTTCTTTTTTGTATTAAATTCAGTGTCTCTAATTTTTTCGGGAATACACTCTTTTATTCGTTTGTTTCTATCTGTACTGCGTTACCTTTGTAGACTTGTTATATCTTATTCATCTAGTTCAGGTTCTTCTACCACAGCTTATAACACATTTAATTTCATGTAGACTTCTTGCACTGTTTTTAAGTCAATTTCATTTCTTGGATTAGGTATGCACAATATATGGGGCATAGTTAGCCATTCCACGACGTCCACGGCGTCAAAAGGAACGGAAATACAGGTAAAAAATAGAGATAACGATGCAGATTTAATTTGATGACTGTTACAAGAAAGGCAATGGCATTCCAAGTGTCCAAAGAAAATCAGAGAACACGCAGAAGAAGAAAACTAAGAGAGTTCTTCAGAAACATGAGACGGACGATCCCCATTATAACTAGACGGCCCTGGAGAAGAATAGTCCATACAGGCGAAGGAAATAAGAGATGGGCTTTGAGTGCTATAACGCTATTGTCATAAACTAAGTAACCGAAAGAAGCAAAACTACTACGTATTGTGAAACGTTACAAATAATTTAATTATCAAAGTTATAAATGAAGATGTGATGGGAAATTACAGCATTATTGGTTGAATTCCAACTAATCCTGATAAAGTTCTAAGTCTAAAACATCCTATAGACTAAAACGTTCCGTATAAATTTAAAAACCAGAAATGTACTTTCCCGCCAAGAATCCTGACGTTGTCTAAAAGGCATCGTCCAGAACTGATTGAACCAACTCACAATAGTTCCAGAAAAATAATATGGTCCAAATAATGACCAATTCTATTCCCACTAGGTAGTCCTAGCAAATGTTCTACCTCGTGAATAATAATATATAAGTGCAACATACAACACGTCTCATGTCAGCAGACTTACAACAGGAACACAACTAAGAATGACTCCAAAGTGGGACATTGACTGCTCATGTATCTCCTAGTATATACCTTCCATTTCGACTATTTTTCACAACATACCACTTGTGACAGATGATGCTACTCATTTGATGGCTAACCTACTATTAATCTATTCATGTGACCTAGCCCAGCCAATGGATAATTTTTTAATTCTTTTAAACCAGTCTAAAACCCATAGGCGAAATTGAAATAATTAGGACTATCTTCGTGTCAACACACACGAAACCATTTCTTTATAGATCGTATGTAATTTACGCTGTTATTAGACTCAGGTCACGTAGGCAAAACATAATTAAAAATACTCTCTTTAATTTACACTTGAGAAAGAATTCCAAAATTATATATATATATATATATATATATATATATATATATATATATATATATATATATATATATATATATATATATATGAAGCTTTCATTCCCTTCCATCTTTCTTACACATTTCAAACTGTATTACTTCTCTTCTACGTCGCTTAGCTTTCTTCATTCCTCTTCTTCTTTGATAAATAAATACTTCTTCTGTTTATTAAATGCTCTGCAAAATACTCTTCAATTCTTCTCTTTCTATTTGCATTTATTCACTAATGATATCGATGAGAAATAAGGTGAGAACACGGCTGAAACTTGGCCAAAAACAAATTGAAGTCATATACTGGAAGAGGAATATTGGTCACAGTTACAGTAGTAATCGTAATCGTAGTATAAACAATCCCTGTTTACGAGATATTCTTGAGCATGCGCATCCCAACACACTGTAGTATTTGTTTCTGCCATATGTATTGTACTCGAAATGTTCCGCAATGGTAATCCATCCGCAAAAAAGATGCGTCCTCTTTGTTTTGATTGATAGAGAAACCAATCGCTCTGGTGAATGTTTTTTAACCAACGTTTTGAATTGGCCGCAAATTTCAATCCGTTGTCATGGTCTTAGGCTCTCTATAGACGTGCATTGTCCCATTGTATCACCTGTTCATAAGCCAACTCAAGCAAATATGTGGACTACTGTATAATCTTCTACGTTTGATTCGAACATGCGGTTTATCCCGGACTACCCCTTATATGTGGAATATTACCAATATAAAAGATATAGGAATAAGGAACGGTAGAATTTATGTTGAGAAAGCAAAGGTGCCTAAAACGGATCTTAATCTACGGACCCACTGTGAGATCAAGTTGAGGAATAAGAAAACCAGTAAAGAGATGCCACTTAAGTTATCCACCATCAGTGAACATAACTCAACGGCTCTTCCGGAGCCCATCAAAATATCTAGAAAGAAGTGCTTGGAGTTGAAGAAGAAACAAATTGTGTATGTTGTTGACATTTAAAAGCTTAAATCCCTTTTACATTTTCTCTTGCAAAATTATGTGTTTGTCGATAGGTATATCATAGTGTGTCTATACATGCTGCATTGATGTGATGGTAATTGCTTGAATGTGTGACAAAATAAACACTTGTGACCCTATAAGTACACATAACATGCCTATTGTAAACCTACCGCACCGGTATAATTAAGATATGTCACCCAAGGACAGTGGATTGCCAGTGGGATTATTTTCCATCGATATGGTAAAGGCAATTAATAATGTTAACTTTCCATATATCCTATAATAGTTAACGTATTTTAAACGTTAATT
This sequence comes from Unio pictorum, assembly GCA_030141615.1. NCBI lineage: Eukaryota > Metazoa > Mollusca > Bivalvia > Unionida > Unionidae > Unio > Unio pictorum. The sequence goes on from JARLTB010000269.1 coordinate 3,722,584, forward strand.
AATCATTCATAAAATGGGTAAATATATTGTTTAGGAATATAAGGAACTGCGTTTTTAAGTACTAGCTAGTCAATAGGTTAGTTCTATCTTAATCGCGTATTAATACTTCGTTAACATTATTATTACGTACATCAGTTAGGCGCAATACTAATATCACTGGAAATAGTGCTGGAAACAGACAATATTACATTGACATAGTTCGTTGATGATATTTGGTTTATAATAGGTGACTCCCTTGATTATACAAACAGTCATAATCAGATATTGATGGTGGTAGGAGAAAATGGGTGTGCACAGAAAATCTGGTGAGTCAGGAGTCAGTTGGTCGGACCAAGGTTTGAAACCTATTATTATTATTATTATTATTATTATTATTATTATTATTATTATTATTAAAACAACTGGTATATAAATAAAGTTATCATTATTCGATACTGTAAGGAGGATAAAATCATTAATGTTAGCTCAATTAATATACAAAGTATAAAATTTACCGACTCGCACATAAAGTATCCAGCAGCATTTTAATAGTTGGAAGAGCGGAGCCAATTAAACTAAGCACTGATTTACGGTCGGTACATTATGTGGATCATATAAACCAAACATTATTCTCTCGGACAAATCTTGTAAACTGCAATACAAAACTAATTATATCAACAGAAACATCTGGGTGAGTTAGCATGGACTGCAAATATTTTTAAAAAAATATATTAATATTGTTAATATTATAAATAAATTTTGGATTAACGGAGTACGTATAAAAGCATATAATAGAAAGGCCCTTCATTAGAAAATGATTTTTGATTTACTAATATGTTAATAACACATTTTTCCTGCTTTTGACTGAAGTCGTCTTTTTCTTTTTCAGTACCACCTAAACATTTAGAAACAGCTCGTGTTCCTACTCATTTTGCTTTTGATCTCCTATATTAATGTGTGTGAATATGTATGTAAAATCAAAATGCATTGATCCAGACATGTAAAGTCTTTATTTACAACATCGATTAAAAAAATGTTTTTATTTAGTATTTTATCAAGTACATTCGAAAAAAATATCTAAATTGCACATCATTCCTTTTTTTATTTTGAGACACATAGAACAAATACTCTCATGTTTAAAAGGGAAACTCGCACACACATACAATATTATAATACAATTTCAAATAACTTATTATACTAGTAGTAAGTGATTGAATACTATTCTTGATTTAATAATTAAATTAATACTATTCGTCACAATATATCTATATTTTTAAGTCTGTGGGAATAAATTATGTGGCGAAACAATCATCTGTTCGACTGTAAATACGAGATTGAGTGTATACTTTAAAAAAGTTCATTCTCTCTCACCCCATAAGTTATTTATATCTTGCAAAACTGTTATGTTCTTTTTTATAACTCAGGACTATGAATCTTGTTTGAAATTCCAACATTGAGACTGATTGAAGTACCTGTACATAATCCTGTAGAGTCTTTACTGCATTGTTAACACCCGGATACCTCGCTTTAGTTTGTTTTCTTACGATCCCTTGAAGCTGGAGCACCAAGACTTTGACTATTTCTTCCATATTTGCTGGATCAAAGTTTACTCCTGATTATCCTGGAAGTAAAAGTTATTGTTTAAACAGTGGTACATCATTATTTTGTTATTGTGGTGGTAGTGGTGAATGTAATTGTCGTTCCTTTTCCAAGACTTAAGATTCTTATTGAAATATAAATACATATTCAGGGGGATATTCAAATTACAGCGTGAATGACGTCCCAACATTACAATTACAAAGACGTGGCTTGAGATAAAGCAGGTCAATCAGAAAGAGCCCTGTTTTGTCGATTCAGCAGTTAAATGTATCCCTGTTGTTGTCTTATTCGAGCCAAAATGGTTTAAGAGCCTAGATGTATCTAACGTAGAGTTATCAGATTTAGGACTAGGTGGGTTGTGTGGATACGACAAACAAAGCCATTTTTAATTTCACCATATCTCTCATAATGTTCATATACAATTGTATATAGATAGTGTAATCCTTCAACAAAAAGAGCGCTGAAGTCTAAATGCAAACATTTTACAAATAATCAAATTTCGTTTGTTGCAAAGATAGCTGGGTCAAAAACTGGTGCTGTTCCTTATCGACATATTTCGTGAATACATGAAAAATACAGATCATCTAGCTGTGAAGAATACGTTAAGCTGACTCAACTTTCACTTTGTTAGCTAAGCATAGAAAACTCACATACTCTGTTCGTGAACCCGTATCAAAGTCAGAAGATTGATCAATTTCCACGAAGACAGCAAAAAGTGACAGTATCTCTTGGTTAATATGGTATCTAGAGTTCTACCAACTAAAGCAAATTAGCTGGGATGTATTCACGCCACGAGTGCCGATGAAAACATGTTTATCGGTTCATAAGGAAGTAAATCAGACTCGTAAAAGGGAGATAACTCTAATATGTTTATGTAACAAAAGCTACACTTTTCATTGAATGAGACACGTTGAGTTATATTTGTTTCTGAAGATTATTATACAAGTTGTATTTATTCATTGCCAAATAAGAATTCTTAAAATTTCTTAATATAGCCAATATATCTCTGCAAATTATCAGGCTCGATTTGCCTTTAAACTTCGGTGAAGACAACTGTAAACAGAGCAGCATATACAAACAGAATACTTTCTAAAAGTATATAAGGTTTCTAAAAGCATATTTAGTCATGTACAGGTAAATAACTACTCAGGTAGACTATCTATAATAAAGTTTAAGGCAATGTTGGGACAGTGAGGTTTGATCATTGGTGCAAACATTGGTACATACCAGTATACAGGATAGTCAAACGACAATGTAGTAAATTAAAATAAGCAATCTTATTCATCAGGGAAATAATACTTTTATATATTGCAAGAGAATACAACCAAATGTGGCCATACAGATCAGCTATAGGTATCAATAAATTATATATCATGAATGTGAAATTCTGATGCCCAAAACTTGTAAACAAAATTGTCAAATATGGGATTGAGAGGATAAATGTTCTAAAAATAGACTAGAACTACAGTCGTGGGCACTGAACTGGAAATAGTAATTGTGATGCGATTCAAGGTGGAAGGTATGCCGATTTGCTGTAAATTTGTGAGATGAATACATTTATGTTTGATGATATATAATGATGCACTTCTAATGCATTTAGATGTAAACATATTTTTTCTTATAGATAAACAGTGATGCAAATCACACTGGCAGGTCATGGATATGAGCATGACCTTGCTATGGCCTCTGCGTAAGTAAATTCTTTTTTCCTGATATTGATTTTGTTATTTAAGAAATAAATCTTGGATATAGTATGTAAACAAATCCTTAATATATAAGTGTAAACTTAATCTAAATGAGTTTCAACTTTGCAAGAGTATTTAACACTACCGAGATATAGTTTGTAAATTTTATTTTTATGTACAAGTGTATATGGAAACAGTCCCGAAAGGCACATAGCTTCATTTTTATATTGTAATGGTTATGTTACTTCCCTTTTTGGAATGGGTTGCTCCCAATTTATTTAAATTAATGGAAGAAGACCCACCCTGGCTCGTTTTTTTCAGAAATTGAAGTAGCGATATCGAGATGCCGACAGTTAAATTAATGAATACTCAAATTGAAATTTTAAATAACAACAATTTAATATAATTCAAACAGTAATCTCTCGAATACAATTCAGCTAATATCATATCACTCAAACAAGTGACGGCCTAGTTCATCCTTTGAATTAGTATGTGGATTTTTCCCTTCTGTCCTGAGTCCTACTCATCTGAATGTTTCATCTTCTCCTCTAACTTTTGTCACCCTCGGTTCTCCTTTCAAATTCTCCCTCTGTCCTTCCTTTTCTCTTTTGTATCCCAGAGACTCGGATCAACTGCTAGAGTAATTCACTCTGGTCCCTCAAACTTCTTATCCTTTTTCTCCCAGAGACTCGGACCACAGCACTGAGTAATTCCCATTGGTAAGTAAAAGCTTCTAAAGAATACATACACGGACATTAGCAAAGAAAATTCCTTTTGATATGTAACTCAAACTATCATTAATATCATCATATAGGCCATTACTGCTTTTGGTCACGCATTCGTGCCCATCGAAATACACAGTCTCCCTGCTAAGTGTACAACGTATGTATATAATATATATATATATATATATATATATATATATATATATATATATATATATATATATATATATATATATTACTATTGCAAAAGAAGCGCTTTTATGAAATATCAAATTAATTTGCATTGATTTAAAGGTAAATGTTACAATTGTTACAATTTTATTTTTACATCGTAGAAATAAAGTATTTCACATTTGGCGAATGCCACTATATTATACAAGCTATTTGCATATACAACAAAATAGTGGTCATATATTTATCAATTTCCATCTCTCTGTTAGACTTCAACATAATTTAAATCGTAAAAAAAACGTGTCACCTGTAATGCACTGTGGTGAAGTAAAGCACAGAATGATAGAATAAGAATTATTTAATGAAGATAGGTCACGTTTTTAATAATATAATTGGTAATTATGACAATATATAATAGAAATACAAAGTAAATAAAGATATGATACCATAATTGGTTATAGATGTTTTATACATTTTTAAACATTTTCTTCAGTCGCAAACGAATTCGGTTATCAATACAAACATTAATCAAAGCAAGTATATATATGTTGGTAGAGTTGTTCTTTCAATCGAAGCCAGATATATAATACATAAAGAGATAATTGCACTTTCAGTCAATGAGCTTTTGGTTTTAAACATATTTTATTGTATAAAAGGTAAGCAAAAATGTAGGGCAATATGATCTTGTTTCTGTAATTCTAGTCAGTTGTTAAATGGTTTAATATTTATTATTGAACCTTTCATCTTGTAAGATCTTGCAGCCAACATATCGTCATTTATATCACGAACTAAATTAATTTTTAAAAGAAAATCCTTGTTTGATACTTCTCTTAATATAACCCCTAAAGAAGAATGTTGTTGACGGGGAAAGTCAATGACACAAAACAACAGTGAACTGTGTTTACATGATAATTGTATCCAAAAGTATTTCAAAATTGTGTGCTAATGTTGAGTATTATATTGTTTGAGACGCAGATCATAATATCACCACTGTCACGGAATAGTACAAATCCTTTTATTTATTAAATACATGTGCTATAATTTCGTTTTGGGCGTACAACGATACCCGAGGATACCCTAGGATGATTAATGTATATAGTGTCTTTATTCAATATAGTGAGTTCGGTACATCCTATGCCACACGTGCGAAGTGCTTTTGATGGGAAGAACCGAATGCCTTCATTGCACAGACAATATCTGTGTATAAATACCTCACCGCATGTAAAGCTCTTAACATTACGGATTGTTCTGTCAGTCAGCGGTTTACTGTAATGATTGCACATTTTCAGCTGTAAAGGTATGTACGTTTATTAGTTTTTTGTATATACGATCTCACTGTTGTACTACCACGTCAATTTTTAAAAAAAGGTTTTCAAGATTTGGTTTACACAGAATAATGCACACATTAATATTATTGTTTACCAGTTAGCGAAGTTTAGTAGGATTCGTATCAAGCAGGGTTATTTTTATTTCTGAACTTCTTGTTTCGTAATTATTGTGAATGTGATTTCATCTGTAAAGCTAACCGTGTATAACGTTATTTCGTTTTTATTCCCGTGTCATATATAGTACACGGTATTCGATATGTTTCCATCTGTCCAGTATCTGGAGGGCCCAGGGATGCCCGGTGTTCTCAAGAGTATATTTTCCCAACCATCCGGAAAGTGTAGAGCTGTCTGGAGTGTCCAGAGTGGCTGAGCTTTCCAAGTTATCAGAGTGATCGAGGTCTACGTCGTGCAAGATGTAAAACTCAGTACGTTCTGATGAGATTAACTAATCATCCATTTCATGCAAGGGAGCAGATTTTTTGTCAATGTCACTATGAATAATCAGAATCAATTAAATTAATAAATAGAAAAACATATCAGACTTGCTGATCTTATTATATACATAATGTAACTGGCATTAAGTCTAAATGGATTTGGACAACTCTAAATACATGAAACGTTTATAGTGGTCGTTTATGGTTTGCAAAATAATGACATTGGATATCATTATATATTATTATTGATAAAGCTTAAGATTTGTATGTAGTGCATGAGATAGTAAATAAACATAACCGCTTAAGTTCGAAGCGTTTTTTTCCAGGATACATAAAGCTTTCGCAAAGAAATCTATAATACCTGACCTGCATTAAAGTACTAGTAAATAAGGACACATTCGAGAATGAGTCTAGTTATATAAACAACACAAATTCACAGCGTCTTGGACATTTTCGAATAAACTTTAGAAAAGAAATAAGACTAACTGCAAGTAAATTATGCTAGAAAATGTCAGACAACTAGATATACCGAAAAGATAAGTAATGTAAATGCAAACAAGCATGATTTGTATATTGGAGCGTGGTGTAATTTGTTTCGACCAAATGAGGCTGCTTTTTACAAATGGGTTATGTCCCATTAATCGTAACTAGTAATTCGCTTATGGGTCAGAGACTATCCGTTTTGACAAACTGTATTTTTCCCTCCCTCCTTCTCTATCATCTCCATCCCTCCGTCGCCCAAACCTCTCTCTCTGTATCAGTCTATGTCTGTCTCTGTCTGTCTGTCCGTCTCTCTCTCTCTCTCTCTCTCTCTCTCTCTCTCTCTCTCTCTCTCTCTCTCTCTCTCTCTCTCTCTCAAAGATGTGAATGTATGCAGTACTACATATTAAAAGATAGGTAAACCAGTTCAAGTGATCCATAATATTGAATTACATAAATGCCCTTAGAAAATTGAAAAGAATAAAAGAATTAAAGAATGAACATTCAAAATAGATCAATTGTGATACTATTAAACACTGAAACTTTTTTTTTTTATTTCATTCTGTTTCTTAATCTATATCCATGTCTCTTTCCCTATATACGATAAAACATTGGTATTTTAAATATTCCATTTTACTTAAACATATGCACTGACATTGCTATCCTCAATTTACGGCAACATGTGTATTCCAGATACCTACATTATGTTGGCCTTGAGAATAGGAATATTATCTTCACCTTGCGTATAACGTACAATTCGCAACCTCACCATTTTAAGTTTCGCGGGGGGGGGGGGAAGGGGTGTCTTTATCTCACCAATCTGAGAACAAATTAAACTATAGGATATTCTTTAAATATTTTCAAAAAGTAATTAAAGTATTTCAAACGCTGTATATATTTCGTCTACAAATACACTTGTGAAAAATACATATATTATGATCCAGCTAAGCGTTAATTTAGAAACATAAAATGCATAGACTTCTTACATTTACTTAATGATATAATATATCTAGTACATGGTCTTTTCGCTCGCATAAGTAGTCTTTGTGCGACAATTATTAGCTAATTCACATAAATCTCGAGCGATTTATTGTAGTGTTCCTTCACTTTGTGTTTCCTCTTGATGTGAATTGGACATTTTTCATGCCGAAAACGAGCAGACCAAACAACATGTGCAATCTTTTGACGTTTAGCTGTATATATTCTGTACATGTCTCCTATAAACGTGTGCCCATTAGCGGTTTGCAATCGATGCATACTGGCGAAGTTTGAACCTGCACACACAGGTTACGCATTTTTCAATGAATGTTTTATATGGTTCCATATTGAAATGAAAAATAAAAATCACTTTTTACTTAGACAAAACAACAGACATGAGATTTAGAAGTCGGTTTCTAATTTATGTAAAGATAGTAATTATTTACATATTATTGTTTATAAACTTTTTCGTAGAGATCGAACTTATGAAAGGGTTAATTGTATAATAAATAAATATGTGTTGCCTTTCAGATATGTATCTTCTTGATTACGTCACATTTCTTAATGTATGGGGAACAGTTTGAAACGATACAACTAATGAGTGTGCACCTTGGGAGAAAGAAGTGATGGTCGCCCCATCTACTTCCATTTACCCTACTTTAATATATTAATTACTGATGTAACGTCTTCAATTACTCTAAATGCATTGCATCTATTCATACCCATGTATAATCTAGGGTGTCTTTGGATAAAGGTAGGTTACACAAAAAGCTATGTTGGTGTGAATTACTATATTCAACACTATTTCATGTCTGGTAGGCAAAACCTGACATTCAAATATTGCCTGATTTATGTCATGACTTGAGACTTACTGTAACACTGTGAAATTCATCATATGATTTAATCAGAGCTAACGTAGATTACAAGTTCTCAGTAAGTATAGAAACGTAATTCATTATCTTTCTCGGCTAAATCATAAAATGAAATACTTGTTGAGACAGCTATTACTACGTAACAGCTGTTATACTGGAACTATATGAGTGAAGTTCATGTTAAAGTGTACATAGATAAAAAAAAGAATACTACGTGTGATTAGCTATAAGGGGAAATCAAAACTATGGACAACGTACATTTGCAAGTATCTTGGTTTTTTTTAATGAGTATGATAGATTTAATATGAAAAATGATGCAGATGAGCAAGCAGGTACAAAACCGTGAGTGATATGCTGCTATGAAACAGTTATAAAACTTATGACAAGATTATGACGACATATTACAAGCCAGTAACAATCTTAGTCCATCAGACGCATGTCACGAGAAGGCTACAAACAGAGCAACGTTCGATTAAGTAATCCTGAATGGTATTGCCGAAGTAATGAATATTTAAAACATGCCATAATAAACGTTATATTGGTTATTTCTAATTAACTATATTAACTGGTACTCATTCAAGGTCAATTAAGGAACATTGCCTGTTTCGTCACATCGTATACTAACACTATATATATATATATATATATATATATATATATATATATATATATATATATATATATATATATATATATATATATATATATATATATATATATATATATAATCAATGTATTCAAGTAAAGAACGATGAAGGTATTTTAATATTTCAGAATACGTTTTTGAGTATATTGTAAGTGGTATAGTGGGGCACTCTACTACCAATGAAAATCTCAGTCAAAAAATTGTGGGCAACTCTACGACCAAGGTTTAAAAAAATCAACCTGGGCAACTCTACGACCAAGGTTTTATAAATCACCCTGGGCAACTCTACGACCAAGGTTTTAAAAAATCACCCCGGGCAACTCTACGACCAAGGTTTTGAAAATCACCCTGGGCAACTCTACGACCAAGGGGAATATAACATGGGAATTATTTTGGCCTGTCTAGCGTGAAGGGAAAGTGTTGACGTCACGGTACTGCAGATTGGTAACAATGTTGCACCAATGTTGCAACAATGGTAGGAAAAGGTGTGCACATACATGCATGCATACATACATACATACATACATACATACATACATACATACATACATACATACATACATACATACATACATACATACATACATACATACATACATACAGGGAAAAAGTTTTCATATTAGTTTGTGGGTTAAGGCAAAGAAAATAAATGTTTTCGAGACCTATGAGTGGCCCTGAAAAGGGCCTTTGAGATTTATGTTAACATTATTACGTTAACATAGAGAGCATTTCACGGATCTTCTTCTCTTCCTTAAACTTTGTCTAACTTCTGGTCCCTAGATAAGGACTCTCTTTAAACAATCTTTCCTCTCCACAAAGATCCTTATTTTCCAAAGAGGTGTATCAGTCTCTCGAGTGATTGTCCATGATTATCTGACATACATGGGGTAGTCTGGCTAGAAGAGCATTGACGAAACAAGGGTAGACGAGTCTACGTTTGTCCACGACGTGTGTGCTGTAGTTATTTACAATGGAAGAGCGGATTGAATCGGATTGAGATTTTTCACCAATCCAAACACGCGTTACAAAATTCAGTCACAGTGTGGAGAATGTCTTTCAACCCGAAGAGAGTCGTCTGTGACGTTGCATTCTCTCTCCCACTCTCTGTCTGTCTCTCTCTCTCTGTCTCTGTCTCTCTCTCTCTCTCTCTCTCTCTCTCTCTCTCTCTCTCTCTCTCTGTCTCTCTGTCTGTCTGTCTGTCTGTCTGTCTCTCTCTGTCTCTCTCTGTCTCTCTCTCTCTGTCTCTCTCTATCTCTCTCTCTGTCTCTCTCTGTTTCTGTCTCTGTCTCTGTCTCTCTCTCTCTCTCTCTCTCTCTCTATATATATATATATATATATATATATATATATATATATATATATATATATATAGCGTCTGTGCGCCGTGAATCGATGCGACAGTTTTTAATCATGACGGTAACTTAGAAGATAATGAATTGGAGTGCACGCGCCGTGGAGACGAGAAACAATGATATAGCAGTGGCTACTAAATTCAATGCAAGTTTTCTTTCAGAAGAGACCAATTTTGATTGGAATTTAGTGAATTGTACATATTTTTCGCAAGAATTTGTTCCGGTACCAGTACCTTCCCCACCTTCTCCATCTTTACCACATGTCATGGATTTTAAACAGAGACTGAAAAAAGAATTGGAGAAATTTTACAGCAACATAAAGAAGCAGAACAAGCTTTTATCCTTCAACAGCAATAGTAAGAAGAAGCAAGAAGGTAACGACAAAAAGAACAAGCAGTAAAGAAACAAGGTTTAGGAGAAAAGGAGGACAGTGGAAGTCAAATGGTAACGGTACTTTTAAACACGTTGGCTGCGTTAAGGAGACTGAAACAAATGTATCAGACGTCTTTAATACAACCCGAGAGAAAAAGACTTTCCCGTGCCAAGCAACCCAATCCTGTTTCAACGGTTGATATACCAAAACGTCATCTACTAAGACTTCGACAGGAGCCAGTCCTTTCTTCTGTGGTTTGTTTTGTTCACTCTTTCTTTTGTTTTTGTATATTTGTTTAAAAATTTCTTTACTGTTACAGGATTTTAGTTTTCTACTTCCTCATTTTCGTCTCGTCTTCTTCCCTTGTCTTTGTGAACGTGACGGGGTTCTTCCTTTGGGGGTGGTAACTCTTCCTTTTCTTTTTCGGAATCCTCACCGTCTCCTCCAGCTTCTGTTGTTCCGTAGGACAGTCTGGAGACCAATGTCCTTCTCTTTCCAATGTGGGATTATGTGTTAACTACTCTGAAACAGCAGTGTCAAGCCAAAGAATACGACCGTTTAAGACTTTCCATTCATCACGATAATTTGATGTTTGGCCTCTCAACCCTGTCCGGATAAAGAACAAGAAATAGTGCATTGCCATGTTTGTCAGCGCACTTTTGTCAGTCCTACCTGTTACCAACAACATTTGAAGATGCAAGATTCACAGCAGAAAAGTGCTGGTCAACTCCTGAGATTGTGTTCTACTTGTTGACAAGGCATCACGAAAGAAACGATGTCACATTTGTCGCTAAATCGTTGACTTGGAACACGAATGTTACATTCCAAAATACCAATCACAACAAGAAGATGACCAAAAGAAGGGCAAGAGACCGGTATTCACATTCCCGATTTCTGCGTGGCTCGCCGAGCGTGCGAGAAGTTCATGCAAGAGTATATCGTCAGTCATTGCTCTAACTGTAGCAAGATTCATAGTTGACGTGAAAAAAATCTTTCGAGGGTCCAACACCTTGGTCGATTATGCCCAATGGATCTTAAACCCCAATGCCGAGACGTGGAGTTTAAAAAACATTGAACGTTATCATCGCCATGCCACGGTAATGGAGCACAATTTCTCGGGGTACGATGGGAAATTTCTGCTCAGATACTATACGGAACAAAGTACCGAACGTCCTAAAGTGACTTTGAACGGAGCCACAATCATTTCCATGCAAGTAGGACAAGTGCAGTTTTAAGATTCAATGATTTACTTGGCCATGCCTTTATGTTGCATGCCTACAACGTTTGGAATGCCAGAAATGGCCAAAGGTTATTTTCTGCACTTTTTCAATACCGAAACCAATCAATATACCGTTCTACCCCATTTGCCTGAGACTCACTACTACGACCCCGACAATATGCGTACCGAACAACGAGAAGTTTTCTAGGCTTGGTACCAGACTCACGCCTCGGACCCCTTCGACTTTCAAGAATAAATATTAAAGTCTTGTTGATTTGACGAGGACATTTTACGCCGTTGCTATAGAATATTTCGAGAATTGTTCATGGAACACGGTGGGGTCATTTGAAAGAAGCTTGTGCCATTGACAAAGCGTGTTCCTTAGTGTACCGAAAACAATTTATGCCTGAAAGCATCCTGGCTATTATCAGTCCTCAAACGACGAACTTTGTCAAACCTCAATACTCGGCCAAAGCCCTACGTTAGTTACGATACTCGTCCGACACGGAAGACAAATGGACCAAAACACGCCCACAACGGAGGAGGCGAAATGACGTATTCGCTGGATGGCTGGGACTTAGAAAACCCTCAAATCGTGTACAAGTTTAACGAATGCTTATTTCACAGACGTCTCCTCTGCTACCCCCAACGTGACACCAAACATCAGTTTTACAACAAACCATTTCACAACGACTGTCTTTGCCGAAGAGAGAGTATTTGTCGAACCTTCCCGCTACTTCCATATGATTCACGACAAACCCAAATACATGAAACACGTGGATGTCGCTCCTGAGGACTTGATCTTAGTCAATTACGAAAAAGAAAGGACTACCTCATCGTTTAGCCAGAAATAGGGACATGTCCGTCCTGTCCAGAGCCTCTCTACCCATGCGAAAACAAATCTTTCAAACTGCCTCCGAAGATGTCATCGATATCGTGTGCGAATGTTGTTTGGGTGTCTTGAAAGGTACGATACCTTTGTCCACTCATCAGAAACAAAAATGCTTACTCAAACATCAACACGTTCTTCGTCAAATGGTCCAAACGAAAATACCCATCCGTCAAAAGAAAAAAGATACAACGCGGAGGATTTTTACTCCTTCTTGCTCCTTTGATGGGAGAATTAGAGCAAAATTTGGTAACCGGCGTGTTGCCAGGTATAATACAAGGGATTACACAAGGAATAGGTAGAAATATGTTTGATCATTCCAGAAGATAAAAGGGAGCTATGGAGCACAACGATCTCAGACGTGACCTTTGTAAGACGAAAACTGACTTTAGTACCTCACAAACGATGGATCGAATACCATCATTGGCAAGATCAACGAATCCCACATTTACCACCCAATCCTCATTTGACTGAGATGTTCAAATTACAACAATAATTGCAATCGTTGATGATTCGCAACGATTTGTTCGAAACATAAAAATCACAAAAGTACGGTCAACTCTTGAAACGAATGCAACTCATTCATCGGAAAGCTGTACAACAAACAGCTCTACCCACTCTGAAAGGTTTTAAGGCTCTGATTCAAATTATATCACCATCACTATCCGTAATGATCAAGACAGACCTAACCCTACAATTACCTGAGGAAGAAGAGACACATGAAATCTTTCAAACACCCACCAAAACGCCCATTCCTAGTAATAATGCAGCATCTTTGTTGACACCTTCACCCCCCCCCCCCTTCCCCCACAGCCCAACTCAAAAATCGGGTTAAAAAGAAGTGAAAAGAGAGAAAAGAAACCAAAAGTGAGAAAAGAAAAGAAGACCAAATCTACCCCATTACCTCCAACACCACCACTACCGTCAACGTTTAATTCTGTGGCATACCGCACACGTAACACCGTTTCCAAACAACCACCATTTCTTCCCACCCAAAGTAGCATCATCAAAGAGTGGGTGACTTATTACACAACAATGGAGAAGGTGTTAGGCAGCATTTACTACGATACAGCCCACCCTGCAGGTTACGGAGGACTTTAGAAATTGTATCGTGCTGCTAAAACTCGACTAAAAAGTCGCCGTGTACCTGAAGTGCAACAATGGTTACAAGAACAAACCACGTACACTTTACACAAACCCATTCGACGAAACCTTTACAGACGTCGCACTCAATTGGAAGGCATCGTTCATCAATGGCAACCCGATTTAGCCGATGTCTCTCACTGACCCACCTACAATCGTGGATACAAATATTTGTTTTGTGTCATCGACGTCTTTTCTAAATGTGCACGGGTCGTGCCATTGACTTCCAAATCTAGGGAGAGTTAGTATGATTCCTCCAACTGGTGTTGAAACAAAGTGGTCGTTATCCTCTTAGATGGCAAATCGGCAAAGGCATCGAATTTCTGAACCAAGTTTTCCAAAAAGAATAAAGGAACGTGGCATTCATTTTCTTACCACGGAAAATCATGAAACCAAAGCCAGCATTCTGGAACGTTTTCAATGCACCTTGAAAGAACGCATATGAAGATATTTGTCCCATTTTTCCCATCAACACACTCTCAAGTACATGGACCCCCACTCAGTCCAAGAGTAAACCAATCTTACCATAGAAGCATCAGACGTGCCCCACAAGATGTGACACCCAATAACGAAGTGAATGTTTATAAGCGAGTGTTTCGTACGTCTCCGACGATGGCTGTCTCCACGAAAGGTGAAGTGTTGACAACTGGACATTGGGTTCGCATTGGCAAAACCAAACGCATTTTCGACAAAGGTTACTTACCCAACTGGACCACTGAATTGTTTGAGTTACTGGACGAGTGCGTGATCGTCATCCTACAGTCTATAATTTGGAAGACATGGAGAGAGAAGTATTAAAATGATCGTTTTACTTGCCTGAGTTACAACGCGTAACCAAAAATAGAAGACGAAGTGTACGACATTGAAAGCATTCTCGAACGAAGAACCGTAAAGTGTGAAAACGTCGTATCAAAGAAGTCAAAGTACATTGGAAATTATATCCTTCCAGTTTTGATTCTGGATTGACACTTCGCAAGTAGTCTACTATAAAAAGAAAAGAAATGACCAACATCCGCTTCAACACGGCCTCAGCTGACACAGTGACTACTCCTTCACCTAATTCTTCTCCAAGATTTACAAAAGCAACCGTTGTGGGTGTGGTGTGGAGAACGTGTACCTAAAACGCAAATCATCTTCTTCTGTCAAATCTTTGTGGTGTGTTGTGTCATCGATGCAGCCATTACCAATTTGAGTTAGCAACAAGAAGACACAAAATTGTGGACCATTGTACTAAGCAGTTGCGTCAGTTATCCTCTTCCCAATCCTTCCCTGAAATATTCTTACAACGGGAACAACAACAACAACGGGAGCCTTGCGTCCAACGTCAGTCATTCTCCCAACAGTCACCCCTCCATATCACAATCCTCTTTCAGAGAATCCTATGTACTCGAGTGACCCCAACGATAGAAGAACTTTGGAATTATGAACAACAACAATAAGCAATTTTACTTAACGTTATTCAGTGACAGTTCCATGGAGGTGTATCCTAACAACACTTTATGCTGTTGCACGGCTAAATTACCTCAGGCCATTCATTTGGATCAAGACGCCCATTGGGAAGTGGCTTTAGTGGAAACGACACACCGTACACAAATAAAAACATCATCGAAATTCAAAGCAGTTTTACATGAGAAGTTCATGACGACCAATTGCAACAAACCTTAGACAAACGCAGCACTGTCAGTGACATTATGAAAACACATAACCCCAAAAACAAACGGTCTACCTATCTGTTAACCATTCATAATGGTTCTCTTTTTTAGTTGTCAATATTTAGTGAATGCACTTGCTACCAAGTTCAATACTGTTTGGTAAAGCTATGGACAAACTAAAACAAAGTGTTACCTTTGAGTACCATAAAGTGGCTCGTCGCCTCATGATGAAACCTTCAGAGGATAAAATGATGGCCATTGCCTATTGTCCTGAATTGTATGATATTTTGGGTGGAGACTTCAGGTTGGGCAAGAAATAAGAAATACCAGTCATTACCAGTAACTTGGAGTTTGCGAATATATTCGATTCCCTGTAGAAACGAACCAAGGACTCAGATTGATTTATGTGTACTCCGATGTGGTAGAGTACAACGTGGTGGGACACACCTCTGTACCTTTAATGTGTGTCACTCCTTTCAAAGTGGATTCTGCCACAAACGCTGACGAGGAAGGCGGAAATACATATCATGTTCACCGCGACTTTGTACATCCTCCTTATTTGCCCAGCAGTAGGTAGTGTTTTTACAGTGTCAATATTACTATAAAAGGAGATCTGGGACAAAATATTATATTTACCAAATGGAAAATCACAGTGAAACTCCATTTTTAAAAACTATTCTGTAACAACTGATAAGTTATGTATCCTGTGTACAAAGGAGTCACTCGACAACGAGGCCATGGTTAAGGAGATATTTTAAAGCTGGCCTTTCGTACAGTGGCCCCCCATTTTGATACCAATGGTGACATGAGGATTGCAGGCCTTAAAAGATGCCACATTGACTCACAGCAAAGACTTTCTTCCAAATGTCATCATTGAAACAAAAAGAAGCTTTCTTGCTTCAAACGGGTAAAGAGATTTTGTGCCGACGAGAAACTCCAATAAATGTCTTAAACGGTACCAAGTTTGGCATTTCTGCTTCTCTGAGAACACAGAAAGGACAGGACAGAAAGAGACGACGAAGACACCCCTCCAGAGGTCTTCATACCACTTAATCTAGAAAGACTAAGACAAAAAGATGTGGATGTGTACTTGAATAACAAACTGGTCAGCAGTAGCATTGATACCTATCCTTACCGAGCGTACCTAGAAAATCTCTTGACGTACGAAAAGGAAGCCAAGAACACTCATCTGGATGCTTGCGTGGTATGGAAACCTGACACAGTAGGCGAGGATAAGTTTATTGACAAGGCATGACGGCAAATGACGATCCTCACCATGAGTGTTTTAACGATGGTCGAAAGAAAATCCTGCGAGGACGTAGTTTAGAACAGTTCGATCGTTTGCATTGCCAACGAATACAAAGCCATTATCGAAGAAACAAGGTTATACTTGCGTCATGTTTAAGTGTTATCTAAAGTGGAAAATGATATTAGTCACACTTTGAGCAGAACGACAGCCAAGTATCCGATACGACACGTGGAAGTCAAACCTTTCACTATTGCCGCTGGACTCCTATCCAAGATCGAAGATCATCTGTTCGTAGGACAGTTACCCAAAGGTTTATTCATTAGTATCGTTAGCAATGCAGCCCTCAACGACGACAACAACAAAAAACGAAAATCCTTTCCAGTTTAAGCACTACAGAGTATCTAACACAAAGTCAGTCGCTATTGCAAAACTTTTTGTACCCGACCCTTTGAACAAAACTTTACCCAGAACAATTTATTTGCGGTCGTACTTGTCGCTGTACAAAGCCACAGTTCAGATAGGAACCACCACCAGTCACGACGATTATGCAGGAGGTTACACTTTGTTGGCTTTTGATTTCACTTCAGACCAAGGCAGCAACGAGGGATATTTCCACCCTATAAAATCCGGTCAACTTCGCGTGGAACTTTAGTTTGCATATGCTCTTGCTAAGTCGGTGAATGTAATTCTGTATTTGCAACCTCTAAAATCCGGTCAACTTCGCGTGGAACTTTAGTTTGCATATGCTCTTGCCAAGACGGTGAATGTAATTCTGTATGCCAAATTTGATAATACCATAGAAATCAACAGTTTGACTTAAGTCATTCTAGACACTTCGAAACTATGGAAGACACTTATCCCTCTTTGAATAGTGGAGAATTGATGGAAATGGCATGGTAGGTTACATAGAAATCAGACCCTCAAGACAAGAACGAAGAGGTAGTGATAATTAAGTCCCATCCCCCAGAAAATGAGCAACATTCAGTCTCCTGTTTTACCAAACACATGACGGATACAGTGAGGGACTTGATCAAAGAAGATTGTTATGGATGTCAAAATGATCATCCCAGTCAAATTCGACACGATAAATGTTTGATGATGAGTCAAGAAGATACATTGGACGAGTATCTGGAGGAAGCATGGAGTCATATCTCAGAAGAAACCGTGTTACATCAGGCGTATAAAGACGTGTGTAATCATTCCTCTAATCCATTGATTGCTCGACAGATTTATCACATCGAAACTCTCTTGGCTCGGAGTGAGTAGACGAAGCGAAGAAACGGTTACTTGACAGACCTTTTAAGCAAAATGTCTGGATTCAAATGATGACATATCATCACCTGTGGGGAGAAAACAAGACCACAAAACGAAAACCTGGGAACTATAATACCTTTTAAACCACAGTACATTCTGCATCTTGGAATCTTGTAGTGTGTGCTAGCGTTGAACTACCTCATCGCAAACCCGAAGACCAACAAGCGATTGTCATCAATACGGACGACAGCCATCTCTCAGTAACCCACTTGGTAGCCGTCTACGTTCCTAAAGAGGGATGTGTGGAATGTTTTGATTGGTGTGGATTGCCATCTTTGGAAGACGACATCACTGACTTTATGAGAAGAAATGCTTCGACGACACGATTCAATCATGAGACATTACAAGGCACATATTATATGGAGTGTGGACAATATTGTGTCTATTTTCTGCATCATCGCAGTCGTGGATATTCTTCAGAACATTTAGTGACTCATTTTGATCGTCGTTCTTCTAGAAACGATAACAAAGTAGATCGATGGTTTTGTGACCATTATGGTTATCTGTTGTCTTTAGCTAGAAAACGTAGTGTAAATCAATGGCCTAATGACTTCCATTCCTGGAAATATGGCTTCACTTCTTCACAACGTTGTCAACCGTGTCAAAAATAATGTGTTTGAAGAAATTGTGTTCATTGTTCATGATGCATAGTTAGTTGATTGTTACCTGAATAAAATATGTTGTATCTTGAAACAAAAGGTCTATGTCGTTTGTTTTCAAAATTTCATCCTTATCCATGCTCTTTGACTTCTCTCTATCCTTCACCCTAAACTTAACATTCCAATCAAACAAACGAAACCTGGGATTTTTTTATATTGCATCCGCGCTTGAACCATATAAAGAGAAATACTCGTCAGTCTGGCTACCAGTCTAAGGATAAGTGTGTGCTGGGTCCATTTCCACTCACCTCAAGGTCTAACATTCAGGTCGATAATTGCTAAATAGTAACTCCGACCTGACGACCAAATTAAATAGTACTTTGTGAGTACATAAATACCTGGGCAATTTGACTTGCATTCCGTCCCAAAGGAGTAATTAAATATTCAGCCGTGCTTGAAAATTAAACAGTGCTACATGTCCCTATGTCTCTAGTGGAATCACAGCATTTTAATTCAAATTGTCTGTCTGTTAGTCTGGATACCTATCGTTGGCACGACCAGAACCGGTACGACAGCCACAGCCACAACATCCACAGCTTCATCCACAGTTGTAGTATATGGGAAGAATAGAAGAACAGGTCTTCATTATCCCTCAAACGGAAGATTGGGATAGTGAAACCACTTAGGCTTCCTCTGCACTCCCAAGAATAACTGTTAATTGAGGTAATGACTGGAGCCGTCGTTGTATGTTCGAGGCTAGACCTGGGAGATGCCAGCATTAGCCAGGTGTATTTTTGGACTTCAAAAAATACAAAATAGCCCGTCTCAGTACTAATCAGATCTCTAGCAAAATGACTGTTCAAATTGCCAATAAAGACTCACTTTGTTCCTGATGTAATAGTGTGTGTGTGTGTGTGTGTGTGTGTGTGTTATTTTGCTTCTGTGTGGATTTTTGGATTTTTTGTGGATTTTTTCGCTCCCTTCTGTGTTGATAGAGTATGTGTGGTTAGTTTTCCCATCCGTCTGTGTGGATAGTATATTATGTGATTGTTGAAAGTAAAATGTGCGGTTTGTTTTCATTTGCTTCTGTGCTGATAGTATATGTAACAGAATTGTTACCGAGTGGATGGTGGATTAAATGAACAACACAAACACAATGTGAAAGATAATGTAAATTTATGAAATAAATTATTAATGAAAAATAATGATGTATCAACACAATAACTCATGCATTCAACCCACAATCACGCTACACAACTATTCACAATTCAAAAATAAATTAAATATTAATACAAAATAAAACACAGATACAAAGGAATCTCTTGGACTATACACAGATCCAATGAACCTTTACAAAAGTTATATTACCGCAAGTATAAATTGCGATAACAAATACAAAACATCAAACTATACTATCGCACGTATTGATTGCGACAACTAGCACGAACATATACATGTATTTAATCAAGTTGCTAACTTTTATTGAGATTCATGTAATCCCTTGAAATACTACTGTGATTTGAAGTAACTATTTAAATATAACAATGTATTCAATTGTACTACAATTGCAACACACACATGTGTCTCGATCCTGTATAACCGTACGATTCACCAACTATTGAATCGCCGCCCAGCTTCTCCGAATACCTATGGTTGACACAATACTTTTATCGGTTACTTGCTCTTCACGGATCCACCACAGTTATACGTACAGACAGCATACAGCATCTACTAGAACCAATGGTCCCAAATACTTAAGATGCCACCCCGGATGTTTACACCTCTAGACAGCTCAGACACTCGGACATTAAGACTTCTAGATCTCCGGATATTTGCACATCACGACAGATGCAGACAGACAGACAGTCCGACAGACAAACAGTCAGATACCTCAATTCGATCGCACAATTAAACAGCACAATCACGGCACAATCAATCACATTCAGCTACAATTCAGAGACATTCAGAGACGTTCAGAGACGTTCAGCTACAATTCAGGGACGTTCCGCTACAAATCAGATGTTCCGCAACAAATCAGCTACAATAAAGAGACCAAACTAATAATAGTTGTTTCTAAAACAATCCACAACTTAGATTACGCTATTGCATTTAAAGTCTAATAGTGACTAGTAATTCCAAATATTCCACGTTTAAATCTGCATTAAAGGCATCGTTACATGAAATGATCAACTGAATAAAATTCACAATAAAACGAAAAATAAATTTAACACTCACCCCTTTGGCTGGAGAAAGAATGACGAGCTATCTATCCTGTGATAAGATACTTTTGGTCTCGTAATATGTATCAGAAATATTATGCCTTATATATCCTCAAATAGGTGAGCGGAATTCACGGCAAAATTACAGTGCACCCGTGATTCTAATGTTCCTGACTTCAAGTGATTCGAAGTCAGGCACATGCAAATCGTTACACGCTGCTTACCTTGGGAAAAAAACACTTATTCACCCCAGGTAACGCATGTACGACGAAACAAAAAAATGGTGAAATTAGTATGTAATTCAAGAAGAAAATAAATTAAATTTTCGCCTAATTCTGTGACAGTATATGTGTGGTTTGTCTTTTCCTTTCCTCTGTGTTGATAGTATATGTGTGACGTTTGATAGTATATATTTGTGGTTTGTTTTCCTTCCCTTCTGTATGGATATTAGATCATATATGAAGTGATTTTAAGGTATGTTTTCCTTCACGTCCGTGCTTGAGAGATATATATACTCAATCGTGATCAAAAAGCACGACTTAAATCCCAAACACTGAAAACTCATTTCCCACCGATTGGCAAACTTTTATTAAACAAGTACACTATGTACACTAAATTCTAAATCTAAGAAGATAATATAATTAAAAAAAACTCAAACTTTTAGATCAATTACAAAGGTGGCTTACACATTATATGAATTTTAATCGTCCACTAGTACAACTGGACTAAATTTGACAACAACGCTTCTGGAGGTTTGGGGCGTAAACAACATCTTAGCAGCTTCTGACGTTCATCGCTCCACCTGCTTCCTTTGCCGCGCCCGGACATTTTCATCAAGGCGAGATCTCCAATTAATACGGGTGCTATGGTACCGGCGATAACACAGCCTAGTGTTGTCAATGATACCTACATCCCCAACCAATTAAATACCCCGACTATTGTGCATTAAAGGGTTGCAAAAGCACACAGTGCGCAATAGACCTAAATTCTTAAAACTACTTCGAGCCATTCAACTTTGAATCCATCAAGTTGGCATTCGAGTTATTTAACGAATTCAGACACAGCTGGTTTTGGATAATGGATGTAGCCGATGTGGTGGAAAGGCTTGAGAAAGAATTAAAGTATTCATGTAGCCTGGACTTTGTAACCAGTTTGAAATTAGCGAGAGATCTGCTAGAAGGTATGATAGAGGAGGAAGTCAATACATTGAGAATATTTATTACACCAAAATAGTGGGGAGCTTGAAGGAGGCACTTGATAATGCTATCAAAGTCCGGTGCTTTCTAGAAGACACCCTGTATTGTACGCAGTGGGCAAATGTGAAGTGGGGACAAGACCAGCTAAAGAAAGCGGAAGCAATGATGAGAATAGTTAAGGTAGAAGAGTTAATAAAGATAAAAGATAACAGAACAAAGGAGAGAAAGTAACAAGACAACAAAAAGAAGAAAGAGGACTTTGATAAACTAAATCAGAGAATGCCAGAGAAGGATTTAAGTTCAGGAACAGTTTAGAGCTATGGGACATCCTGACTGGATTTCCGAGAACGAAAAGAAGAAGAAGAAAGGAATAATTGTAATATCAAAATGTGGTGAAACAAAGGCAGAGAATTGAACTAGAAGAATAAGAACCCAAAGACCATTTTCAGGGCCAATCTTAGGACTAGAAAATATTTCCTTTCTTTTCCTTAACCCACAAACTAATATGAACACTATTTCCCTCTATATGTATGTATGTATGTATGTATGTATGTATGTATGTATGTATGTATGTATGTATGTATGTATTTATGTATGTATGTATGTGTGTGTACTCTCACTATATACATATTGGGAGTAAATCTCTACTCCCCACTAAGATTAACCCAGTGCACACCTCTTCCTACATTGTTACCAATCTGCAGTACCGTGACGTCAACATTTTCCCTTGACACTATTCAGGCCCAAATAGTCCCCATGTTAAATACCCCTTGGTCGTATAGTTGCCAAAGATGATATTTTAAAACCTTGGTCGTAGAGTTGCCCACGGCCTTTTTTACTAGATTTCCATTGGTAGTAGAGTGCCCCACTATACTTCTATTTTATACTATGTGTATTTGGTACTTTCTCCAGAAGTGCATTTTAATAAAGTGATAGATTTTTCTTATTTCGTTCATGAGAGATCAAACACAATATATACACAATGTGAAAATGAATACGTGCTTAGTCCATCTATAAGGTTAGTTAGTGTTTGGTACTTTCCATCTTGTTTCTTCCCGTATGACACTTTATTTTCTTGAAACATTTAAATGTAATGCAAAGGTTTTTTTATCACACAACGCACAAACCGTTTATAAACAATCTTGAGCTTTCAACACTAATGCTTCATGTTCATACTTCTATGAATTCAAAATAAAAGTGAACACAAATGACACCAGTAAATTGTAAAGAGTTAATGTGACGATTGATATAATGCATTGTATCCTTTTTGCTTCAAATTATCTGCAGATGATTTTTGTGTTTCCAAGTAATCTCGAGCAATTGGATTTAGTCTTCATTGACCTTGTGCAACCCCTTTGCTCAGCAGTGGTCCATTCTCATGAAGGAAAAGTGCTGGCCAGACAACAAATGCGATCTCTTTTCCTCTCTTTCTATATTCATTGTAGCAATTTTTATCAAACGATTGTCCATGGATAGTCTTAACATCGAGGCATAGTGGTGGTGTTTGAACCCGCATAAGCCAACAAAGTTGTACACATTCCACTATGTACGTTTCACATAGTTTTGTCATAGTTCTGTACTTGTCCTTTGTCTTTTCGTCCATTACAAAAGCCTAAAAAGCAAATGAAGAGACTTTATAATATAGATATGAAATATACAGGACTATATTATTAAATGATTGAAATTTACAGATATGCAATATATATGACTACATTATTAACTGTTTGAAATATACGATAGACACTGAATCTTATGATTTTAAAAGTAGTAAAGACTTAGTTTATATAGAAGATACAAATGATTACCTTCGCCATGTTTTTACTTGTCACATTGCTGCTGAAATTTGCTATATCACTCAAATGTTTTGCGAATCTTTGACTCATTTCCTCTTTTTGTCTTCTCTGAAAAGAGACAAATTTATTATCAATTAATTTTCATACAAACTATTTTCCGATTTTCCGATCATAAATGTAATTTCCACATAGCATAAATCCTAGTTGTCTCCAAAGTTTTCAAATGTTTTAAATTAAACAGAAAAGTGTGATCTCTCGAATTATTAGTGACATTGCCTGCCTGAAAGATAAACCTATACACAAAAACTACACATTTGTATATAAAGTATCCTATGAGAATGATTAAAATTTAGCAACCACCAATTACTAAAATTAGATTTTGCGAAATATCCATTATACATGAGTCAGCATTGCTATTAATTTGTGTAACATCGATTACATGCATCAGATATGAACATAAATTAACAGGTCAAATCTCTCTCTCTCTCTCTCTCTCTCTCTCTCTCTCTCTCTCTCACACACACACACACACACACACACAAACAGACACACACATACTCTGTATGTATACAGAGACAAAAAGATAGAAATATATAGACATAAACGTAGATAAATACATAAAAGAGATATATACAGATCTACGAGTAGATAGGTTCATATTAATACTGGGAGATGATCGTGAGTAGACACGTGATCATATGCTGAAAAGGATATTTTAACAAGTCACCGTAATTTTGAAAGTAAATTATTATAATTGTTTCGTGGTCTCTTTATTTTCTTTCTGTCTTTGTATGCTTTTGAAAAAATACGACATTTCGTCAGTACTTTAAATTCATGGTTTAACATTTGAAAGTTTGCATACTCATATGTATATAAATTCATCGATAAACTTCACAAATATCTCAAATAACTATTGCACAAAAAAAAATCTGGGAGAGGCTACCAAAGTACGAATGTTTGAACTCTTCCTTAGGACTTTGTCAATAAAGTTGTTCATCCAATTACATCCGACTACCATAACATTAACAGTATAGATTAAGAGTGGTCTAAATCAAGTTAGATCAACGACACAAACAATAATAAAGTACCGTTATCGTTATTGTAAAGGTTTCCACTTGAAATAGGTTATTCGTAAGATGAAAGCTTGATTATCTGATAGTAATATGACGATATAATAGATTTGACTTAGTTATCTATCTATCTATCTATCTATCTATCTATCTATCTATCTATCTATCTATCTATCTATCTATCTATCTATCTATCTATCTATCTATCTATCTATCTATCTATCTATCTCTTCCACTCTCTCTCTATCCGTTTCTGTCTGTATGGCTGTCTGTCTGTCTCTCATATATATATATATATATATATATATATATATATATATATATATATATATATATATATACATATATATATATATATATATATATCTATATATATATACATATATATATATATATATATATATATATATATATATATATATATATATATATATATATATATTAAATGGCGTCAAGTACAGCTTCGAAAAACGTAAATAACTTTGAATATTAGATATCAGCTTGGAAACTATGTAGCAATATCTGATTACCTCTCATCGTGTTGCAATTCGCGTTTTAATTTATTTAGCTCCAAATATCCACATAGAAACCAACATATATCTTTTGGAATATATAGGGATTTTTCAGATGGAAATTTCGATTATCTTATGGCTCCAAAATTGAAATACATTCCTCGATATCATCTAAAAAATTTAATTGGGGGCAATAACTACGTCATTGTAAGAGGCTTCAAGAAAATATATTGTTTCCTACACACTCTCTCTCTCTCTCTCACACACACACACACACACACACACACACACACACACACACATCTCCCATTCATGTTACTAGATAAATGGCAATGCTAAACTGAAATATATTTTAATTTTGCAGACATGTTGCATAATTAATTGCATGACCAAACGCTAACTAGTGTTTTGAAACAGTAATCAAGATTTTCTAAGTATAGATTTGTTCCAGAGCAGGTAGTTTGCAATATATCTATCACACACACACACACACACACACACACGCACGCACGCACGCACGCACACACACACACACACATCCATCCATCCATCCATCCATCCATCCATCCATCCATCCATCCATACATACATACATACATACATACATACATACATACATACATACATACATACATACATACATACATACATACATACATACATACATACATACATACATACTGTTACGTATATTTGATTTAAGTCATTTATTTTTGTTTTATTTGTTTGTCAGAATCAAATTTGACATTTTAAGTTTACAATTCATTCATTGGGAGATATGTTTCTTTTTTAAAGTGGGATGACCTTTACTCTACAAGTAAACACCAGATGTTGACCTCATTTCTGACCTGGTTTCAGAGTTATAAACATGCTTTTAAAATGATTGGCTGATTCCAAGGACATTATGGAGCTTTGTTAACAACATCTTTCTATTTTTAGTTCTTGAGAGTAAACATAACTGATTCTTATGTGGTGTGTACGTGACTTTGTGAACGTAATTTTGTTCTAAAGAGTCTGGAAGATCATGTGACCCCTTCACTGTTTACATAAAAACAGGTATATAAATTGTATTGAGGGAGCGAGCTGTTTAGTAGAAAACGGGGCTGTTAGAAGAATAAGTTGTGTTATTTTGAGTTATTTTAATTACCTTGTACTGGAATTTAGTTCAATTCGTTTGGATCAAAATTATTTATTGTGTTATTTATCTGGAAAACACTTGTGCTCATTGAATTCATAAGACCAGAACTGACTTCATTACGTGACATCGTCTTCCATCTTGGATACTTCACAAAGATTCGAACTGTGAATTATTTAGGACATTTTATTACCATGACTTTTGCATATTAATCATTTTTTAAGAATATGCTTCAAGAGTTAAACGCCTAATAAGGGTTTAAAATGTATTTTCGTTAGTTTAGTTTTCAGTTATTTAAATGCTTTGTTACACACACATACACACACACACACACACAGAAACACACACACACATACATACATACATACATACATACATACATACATACATACATACATACATACATACATACATACATACATACATACATACATACATACATACATGCATACATACTTTCTACCAGCAGTTATGGTTTCGTTCTTTAGGCAAGATGATTGAAACATGTCTGTAACCTTTGATATGGCGATTGATGTATCGAAATAAAGAAAGGATGTATTCACCTGACTTGTTTTCGTATCACCAACTGGATCAAACAGAATGTCCTCAAGAGCCAGTATCTGTTTTCGTCGAACATCTTCGCAGAAACGATAACCATCCTAGTTATGGAAAAAGTATCAGACCTTAACATCTCGACCAGTCTAAACTAAACTTCACTTTACTAAATACTCTAATAAGGCAATAGGTATGTAGTTGTAAATTAACTAGCAAGGAGAGCTGGCTGTAAATTCTCTCATTTCCATATTGTGACCATTTTGCGCAATAATAATAATCATAATAATAAAACAATGGAAATGTACGTGTAAGCATGTACGTGCCTCGTTCTAACCATAACGATTTTGCTTTATAATAATAATAATAATAATAATAATAATAATAATAATAGTAATAATAATAATAATAATATTAATAGTATTAATGATAATATAAATAATAATAATAATAATAATAATAATAATAATAACAATACTTACAAATCTTTCATGTATCAGGATGTACTTACATCAAATATGCTTGGTTCTAACCATAACGTTTTTGATTGAGAAGAAGAAGAAGAAAAAGAAAAAGAAGAAGAAAAAAGAGGAGGAGGAAGAAGAAGATAATAATAATAATAATAATAATAATAATAATAATAATAATAATAATAATAATAGCCATCATTACAAATCGTTTATGTATCTTCGGGTAGATACAACTTATATACTTAGTTCTAACCATAACGATTTTGCACAAATAATAATAATAATAATAATAATAATAATAATAATAATAATAATAATAATAATAATAATAAAAGCATTGCTGTATAACGTATATGCAGGTAGTTACAACTTATATACTTATTTCTAACCCTAACGATTTTCAGATCCTCTGGATGTAATTGGATGTTTATCGTATTATGAGAGACAAAAGAGTATTGTTTATGTTATGTAATATCGGTACGTATAAACACCTTGATACAAATAACAATTTCCCCCCAAAAAAATTGCTGTTCCATTTGAATATAAATATGTTAGAATACGGCTGATCTGTATTTTATGAACGAATAAATTGTTTTCCATTTAACGAATCGCGTGCTGGTGTTTATTGATAAATCGTGTACAATTAAAGTCTTAAAGATTTTGTGACATGGCTACCCCAAGAGATGTCTTTCAATATGCCTTGATCGTCAAAGAGGTACCCTTGTTACCCTTGTTTTTCTTTAAATCAAAATATGCATCAATTCTTCTAAGTGTCTTATATTGGTCATTCTGCAAGAACATTTCATTTCCTCAAACATCTAACTCACATTCAAATCTGTAACAGGCTAAATGTTCTTATTTGTGTGTATATATATATATATATATATATATATATATATATATATATATATAACCAATGCATTATTAATAACATCGTATACAACACTGTGCAGTCAGATGTTAATTAGCACTAAACCCTAAATTGTCATATATATTTACGTTTGAGGCTTACTCATCTAAATAAATCCCCTTCTTCTCAACAAGGATAATCAATTGTGCATATTCTGTAAAGCAATTGTTGATGTTGTTTCCAAATACATTTTAACAACATTTTGTGTGGTCTACTGCCAACAAGTGGCACGAAGAAATCTACATATATGTTTTATTCTTACCAGAGCAGTTAATTTTAGTGTATACATCTTTAAACAGAGAATAATTTATGCCCGGAAATGCAGGTTTATTGTAATAGACTTACTTTTTATTAGAACAAAATATTCATGTAATCCCCTTTACATTTTAATTGACAATTCATAGTATTTTTATTCGATTTATTGAAATCGTGTAATACAAAATTCATTAACATTTGAAAACTTTTACAATATTACTTGGATAGTTCTAAGAACAATCTTTTTGTGACGAAATGAATTTAAACATATTCATATGTTTAAAAGTAAAGTTAGTAAAATTTTATAAAACGAACCTGACATATATGTTTGTGAATGGTTCGCACTTACGACAAGCATTTCATACAAATAGCCAATAATGTTGTTTTCTGAGATGACCGGATCCTTTTTCGAAATATTTGAAAATGCATCCGTCCACCAACAATCATAAAGCTCTAAATATTTTTCGGCTAACTTTGTTGGTCTGTTTGGGTCGCTGAGATCAGCTATAGATGGATTTTCGTAGGTTAATAACGCCCCGGCGTGCTCACCTAACCTATAGTTAAATATCCAAAATAGAAACCATATTGAAATGGTTAATGAAATATGAAAAACCTCAAATATATCGCAGATGTATAAATGAAAACTGTCACTTTTAGTGATTATTATTAATTTTTCAAGGATGTAAAAAAAAGTGGATGTTTTTGTAATTTGTTTAAAGATTTGTATTGTGCAAGGTTAGGATAACATAGCTGCCACAATTAAAAGAATTTTAGCATTGAGGAAAATTCTCGGTGGAGGAAAACAAATTGACGTTTTTGTAGCATTTTTACGATGGTAATAAACATGAACTTTCATGTTTATTTAGTTATATAACTGCAGTGCTTAATATCAAATTACATCAAGAGGAACGCCTCTATGCCTATTTCTAGGTTACACCAGTCCATAATGCATGCATTCCAGATGATCATTCATAAAGACAATCATGTAGGTAGTTCTACTTACCAAACTGATAAACGTGTGTGTAGTTCATCTGACGCACGTGAAGTAAGTGACCCAAATCATTCATATAAATTATATTTAGTGTGCAGAAACGCTGTTTCATGTAATTGTTAACATATAATGTATCAGAGCTTTAACCTTCGTTCCTATTATCAGATATGTATATTAATTTTGAAACATTAGAGGTTGCTGATGCTAATATTTTAAATATTACATGCCGCTAATTCTGCTTTGTTCTCGGATACAATATACTATTTCGTAGCACTCCAATATACCAGTAGACCCTCCAATATGGCTTGTTATTATGTTCATCATTCTCCTGTTCCTGTTTAACTGAAGCTTTTCATACTCATGATGCAAATTATCTGACTGCATGCTATCAATGTATACTGATTGCATAAGACCACTCAGGTGGCCTAGCGGTTAGAGCTTCCGCCTCCAATAGGGGAGGACCTGGGATCGATACCTGGCCGAGTCACACGAAAAAATTATAGAATTGATAATAACAGCTGCCTCGCTTGGAGCTCAGAATTAATAGGTTAGTGTTTGGACTAGTCGATCTAGTGTCAAGATATTATATATATATATATATATATATATATATATATATATATATATATATATAGAAAGGTCGTTAGACTTACGAGAAAGCTGCACACGATTTGTAAATGTTTCCCATCGTTTCTAGCTAATCTTCTAGCTCTTCGTTAAGAGTAAGAAGCAACTAACGTTAACAAAACAGACAATTAACACAAAGGTTCTTGATGTGCTCTTAAATACGAGGCAATAAAGCCACTTTGTATTCCATGAGAGGCACTTCTAAACATGAAATAGGAAGTATTCACTTTAGATAAATACTCTTTTACCCACATAACATCCATCAACCCATTGGCAACGTCAGCTCTAACATAAGCCTAAATACGTACTTAGGCACACACGGGAAGTAAAATAGGAACTAAACTGTTTAAATGTCTTAATATGCTTACGAAGACGTTATGAACGGTACAGTTTGTTGTCAAATGATTTGCATTCTATCACTTGAAACTTATTAAAACAATATCTTCCTGATACGGTTCTCATGCAACACGGCTGTCTTTTTAAAAAATGACAAGATATACATTTTTATGACAAGGTTAAAATGTAAATTAAATACGTCATTTGCTATTAATTCACTGATTGCCCTATAATACATAATCATTCTGGAAACAACTATTCGTACCTTGTCCGTAGCGAATCTGCGTCGTTATTGATCTCAATATTTTCATCTTGCAATTTTTTTAATCTAACCATCAAGTCTTGTACCTGCTTCGTCCTTTTTCCAAGATCAATACGTAAGCTATGTGGTAAATAGTAAATTCTTAAACAAACTGATTTTCAAAATCATTTTTACTAGACTACTAATAATATTTATTTGATAAGGATTGAGTGAGGCATTCTTCTTCAAAATTACAAAAATGACGCAGATTGTCGAGGGTCTTAACTACACTGAAAGAAAACTAATGTGAGCGAAACAAGATAAATTATTTCGTCATTTTAATATCCTGTATTAGGAGATTGTATGTCCAACTTTTCATGTATGTTGGCACTGAATGAAAACATTTACTTTGCATCATACGATCAGAGTATGTATTCATTAGATGTGATTTGTACCTGTTATGTTATATTTAAGTTGTAAATGTTAGTCTTCTTTCTCCATTGAAATAAGTTATATATAGTTGTATGTTGTACCTGACCGTGTCGAACGTCACGTCCATTATGTACCTGACTAGAAACATTTGTGTTGCTTTTATCTCTTAGTAATGTGGGTTAAATATTAGGATCATTATCAATAAAGGTAAGCGTATTTATTTAGGTTTGGGTCTACAATATTGGTATTTCTCATATAATAACCTGTTGTACCAGATATTGGCAATATGATTCATTTAATTTCAGTAACGTGTATTATCAATTTACATCTTAGATTTTTCTAGTTATGATCGTTGAACGTACATCCGGGTTCTTTTTGTATTCTTTTTATATAATCTTATTTATTTTCCAAATTATTCACTTTTGTTTTAACAACTTTAGTAGAATCATTCCTTTTGTTATGATCAATATTTGATTCAAATTATTTTTCATTGCAAATACAAAGTGCTCATCAATAATAGTATTGGACAGAAACATTAATTTGGATTCATGTTGAATTGAGACAATAATATGTTCGATTATATTATTTTGATCAACCAAAAGACTGTGAGCAAATTATCACACTTCGGACCACTGGTACGTTAACAGATTCAAGACTACACGCAAATCAACACTTGTTAGCACTGGATCTTATTTTGAACAACACTTGAAATTAATTAGAGTTATAATTTTAGGACTGGTTACAAAACATTTGGAATTAATTCGCAGTACTGAAAATTTGTTTAAATTTAACTTCTTTATTGCATTCTATCAAATATGTTGGTGTTTCCTCCTTTATATTACTATGTTTACCATCCTAAAATTGTAATATGCATTAAATTGAAGTATTTTTTAAAAATGTTTTTTTCCTGTGTTTAAAAAAGTCGACGAATATTGTAGAGAAGGAAAACTTCAGATCAAATTCGATGTAAGTGAACGAATATGATATTTGCACACAAGCAACGAATAGGGATATACACATAAATTAGACCGTATAAAAAATCAAAAGTAATTAAACTATAAAACGAAAGACAAATGCGCATGCAAATAATCACAAATTATACAATTATATATTTGCATTAATATATATTAATGTTGTTGGAAATTTTTACAATATACACATATATAGATATATTTGTCTTTGTACACAGAACAAAAAAAATATCAACTATGTCTCCAAAACAAATTCTCCCAAGATTTACAGCATGCCACTATACACTGAAAATACACAAAGTGTATGAAATATTGAGCATTGGCACCGAAGTATTAACGAAAACAGAAACAAAATTAATGGAATAAAAAAAATAAATTGTGTTTGTCGAAGTAGTAAGAAACGCTGAGAAAATAGCACCATTAGCTTTAAGAATTCAGTGTTACAAGCACGTTTAGATAGTAAAGATTCTTTCATGACGGAGTTTTAAAATTAACTTTGCTAATGTAATTTAGTTAAAGTTTTTAATTGGTTTCCATAATCATACTTACACCTCCTTTTCTTTCATTTGTTTGAGAATGTAAGATGCATTGTCATAATGCCTCATCAGCTTCTCATTCTGGACAGATTTCATCGGTTTGTTTCGGGATGATTCTGTCTTCTTCCCATCTTTTGTTTTATAATCCCGTAAGCTTCTAAAGTTTTCAGGATGACTCAAAATGATGCTATTGTCACCATTATTGGTAGATTGTGAAACATTTGCAAGCTCTTCGAGTAAGCAAGCCACATATTCAACTTCTCTGAAAGGAAAAAGATGAGACAAGATTTGTGTTTGATATTGGTTTACTGACAGTACACGAAATACTTCTCGACTAAGTGGTATGCTGCCTCCCAAATTTAGTTTATGTTGTTATAATATTCTCAAGCAATATCTATCTCTGGTAAGTAAGAAAAACTTGATAGATAGATAGATAGATAGACAGATAGATAGATAGATAGATAGATAGATAGATAGATAGATAGATAGATAGATAGATAGATAGATAGATAGATAGATAGATAGATAGATAGATAGACAGAGAGACAGACAGACAGATAGACAGATAGACAGATAGATATTGTCGGCGTTTGGTATTTTCACAACTCTTTACAGTTCTTCTTGGATGGAAATGAGGTAAATAATTCATACTAGAGAAAACAAATGCGTTTAGAGCATATACAATTGTTATGTCTTAACTTTATATCTCCTTCTACTCGTCAGTCTATGGTTATCTTAACCATGATTTTTTAAATGTTTGTCGTTTTTCGTTGTGAACTTTTTTGCACGTTGCTTGTGAAATATCGACATCTTATCAATCTACGATCTTGGCAATATTAAACAGATTAAACTGAGTCCTGTAATTAACTTCGGAATAATTATATATTAACGTGGACTGAACTTAATTCAATAAGTCTGTTTTAGTAATGGTACTCATGTTGATGAAAACCGATTTGCAACTTTGTTACAGCTTACATCATAAGCACGGATATGTTGAATTATATACATTCATTCAAATGTCAAGTAACGGAAATCTGTTCGAAAACTCAAAACTAAATCCAATATTTTTTAACCTATTAAGATAAAACATTAAATATAGAATCGACACAAACGTGGAAATCTCAGAGGCTTAAATTTAATCTATGGTAACTTACACGTCCTAATTTAAGCTCTTTCTGCATTATAGCATATGAATGACGTAACTATCGTGCGGGCCCTGAACTTAAGTTTACATTTAAATTCGTTTTTCCAAATGCAGTAATGAACAAAATAACGTGATGGTAACGTGAATGCAATAGGTGCTAAGAACGATGCGTTATGAAATGTCAATAAATATAACGAAATCATATGCAACTAAATTAACAAGATCGACTACATCTTGGTGAGAGAGCACTTTTGGAGCCAGCATCAACATTGCCGTGAACGCGTAGCTTCCAGGGACCTGACATAAGTTTGCCACAAAAGCATTGGAGGCATCAATAGGCGGCATATTTGCATCATTCACAATTATGGGTGTTGAAGGAATAACCCAGAACTCTATAATCAATACATTCCACATGGCAGTAATATAAACAGCCTGCAAGATCCTAGGAAAATATCGTAGGAGTCAGACCCCTTGGGTCAAAGCAGACATCATCGACCACTGTAATGTAAAGAGAATATTGGGGAGGAAACCAAGAGATCTTGAAGGGCAGAACCGTATAGAGATATTAACAATAGGATATCGTGAAAAGTCTGAACCAGAATAACGGTAATAGGCATACTAGTAGGTGACAGAGCTGACAACAACGAAACATGCGTGATCTACCAAGATCTAGGGCAAGGCTAGAAAGAGTCTCACAAAAGACCAAGCTAAGAAGAACGTCACAAACATAGTCCATTTAGCCAAATTATCCCACAACAGTACTAAGATCATGGAGAGTTCCAGCTGCAAAGAGCTCTTTGAGATAACTAAGAAACTAATTTCGAGGAACAAATGTACACCACTTCCAACAACCATCTCTCCAGTAGACCTTCTGGACCAATTTGCAAATTTCTTCCGTGACAAAGTACAAACCATTAGAAATTCGCTTGACAGCACAATATCAACTGACTCTTCACCAAACACTTATGATGCAGAATTTCAGCGACAACCATTAGGAGCATTTGAACCTGTTTCTATTGATTTAGTACGGACAATCGTGATGAAAAGTGCACCAAAGTCTTGTGAACTTGATCCAATTCTGACATCACTGCTGCTTGAGTGCTTAGACCCAATATTGCCTTCATTAACTGATGTTATTAATATCTCTCATCGGAGGAATTCCCATAATTTTTCAAAACTGCAATTGTAAAGCCTCTGCTGAAGAAACCAACACTTGACCATAACGATTTAAAGAACTACCGACCAGTTTCTAATCTCCCTTTCATATAAAAAATCTTAGAAAATGTTGTTCTAACCCAACTTGTATCTCATTTGAATTCAAACAGTCTTTTTAGCAATGTACAGTCTGCATATCGCCCTTGCCACAGTACGGAAACTACTCTTCTGAAAGTATTTAATGACATTCTCTCTGCTTTGGATAGTGGAAAGATTACAGTCCTCACTCTCCTGGATTTATCTGCAGCATTTGACAGAATAGACCATGATATATTATTTCACCGTCCCCAGCATGTATTCGGCATTCACAATATAGCATTGCAGTGGTTCAAGTCCTACTTAGTCAACAGGACAAAAATTATATCTGCAAATGGAATACATTCCAGCCCTATTGACGTATGTTGTAGTGTTCCACAGGGATCTGTTCTTGGACCTGTTCTCTTCATTCCGTATACTCAGCCGCTCTCAAGTGTCATAGATCAACACCCAGTATCGCACCAATTGTACGCTGATGACACCCAAATATACAAATCTAGCCATCCATCTGAAGTTGATTGCTACTACCGTCCATGGGGTAGAGGGGTGCATTTCTGATGTGAAATCATGGATGTCATGTAACAACTGCAGATGAATGATGATAAAACTGAGGCTATTCTGATCACAGCATAAAGACTTTCTCATTCACATCCTTTACATCAGACAATAAATATCAGCAACACTAACATTAAATTTTCACAGTCAATACGAAACCTAGGCGTTACTCTAGACAGTATTCTCACATTGCAACAAAATGTCATGAACATATGCAAGACAGTATATCTTGAACTGAGACGCATCAGTTACGTTCGTAAATATCTTTAAGCTGATGCCACTAAAACACTTGTGTGTTCATTAATACTTTCAAGACTGTACTATTGCAACTCAATTCTGTCTGATTCTTCTCAAATTTTACTCCAGAAATTTCAAAAAGGTCAAAACACAGCTGCACGGATCATCTTTAGAGTACCTCGATCAGAACACGCCTCACCACTGCTCTGTACCTATACTGGCTATCAATTCGATACAGAATCAAACACAAAACTTGTTCTCTGTACTATGTTTCACTGAGAGACTCCAGTCCAACATACCTATCCAGCCTCACCCATGTGTATACACCAGCTAGATACCTACGCTCTTCTTCTGACATTCGGATACTCATTGTTCCCACTGTGAAAACGAAGTCATATGGACAACGTTCTTTTGCATACCAGGGCCCGGCGACATGGAATGCATTGCACATTGACATTAGACACAACGATACAGTTGTCCCTTTTAAGAGTGCTCTTAAAACTCACCTATTTCGACTGCAGAGACAAACTTAGAGACCTAATACTATTTTGTGTCTTATATGTTTCCAGCATGTTCTATGTTTCCCAATTTCATTGTTTTTGTCATTTGTTTTTCTGTAGTGTAGTCATATCATTATAGATGGTGTAAAGCGCTTAGAGCTATCGAAAGATTAGGCGCTATACAAAGTCCTCATTATTATTACTATTATATAATTGATGCAATATAATCATTGTTTATTTCAAAATATTCCATCATTTGAACAAAACGCCCTATTAGATTAAGGAAATCTTATGAGAAGGGTATTAAATGTTCGAACATTTGAGAAATGTACATAGAAAAAGGATATATTTTATACAGAAATAGCTTGTATTCTAATAATATTTGTCTTTTCTTTCGCACCCATTTAAATGCTTCTACAGTCTATTCATTCATTCCCGTAACATTTTATTTATAGACAGATTGGATGTGTCATTTCCTATAAATAATACCGTGAATGATAGTCATTTAAAATGTATAGGTCCGTTTATAATATATTTACAAATTTTGAATGATTATTCCACAAAGAGCCAGACTGTAAGTTGCAGAAGAAGAAAGCATAATTCCCCATCATATTGACTATTGACATTAAATTCAGATTAACCACAACGGTTATGTGGGAACAAGAAATATTACAACTTCCTTTATTAGCATCACAACCAGTGAAAATAATACTCAAAGCAAGTTCATATCCAATATCTTCTGGGGAATGGTTTATTTGCCAATACTTTATAGCTAACATCTTACCATCTATAGTCTAGTTGTCAGCATCTCCGATATCAAATCTAAACACATCAATCATCGGTATATATTTCCTGTTCATAAAAGGAGGGTATTATAATCGACCCCTCTATTTGACAGGAAACGTTCCAATGTGAAACGTGAATAACATTAGCAAACAATTAACAATTGATATCAGTCCAGACGGATAAAGACCGTACATAAATATTTAAATTCCTCCAGTGATAGAAGTAGACCAGTTAAAACATTATTACCTCAACATATACAATTTTGTATTTTGTTTTCTTCCTCTTAGCTTAAGTATAAACATAATGTGGATTTGCATTTTTCTACGATTGAATTGAATGCAGTATGCTTTAAATGTTTAAGTGTAAATATTTGTAGCAATTATGTCCGAAAACTCCATAAACATTGTACAGTTGACGTTTTGCTTCTAAATATTATCTACCTTTCTGAATTCTAGTCAATTTTATTTCTAATTGGTTACTCGATGTACATGAAATTACTAGGACTCTGCATACCAAGATTCACAATATAATCACTATTTTGCTTTATTTCTGGTACATATGTATAGTATGCAATGTTTGCCCATAAAATATAATATATTTGGAATTCAACACAATGATAATTAATCAACAATTTTAATTCCGCTCAAAGTGGATACATTTCTTGCACAGACTAGAAAGATGTACAATGGCAATGATTTCCATGGTGTTACTGTTTGTGTGTTATCATTCATAGACCATAACGATACGTGTTCTGTGCTGGCTTTTAAGTTTTGTGTCTCTTTTACATTAGTTAATAAGGTTAATGTAAAAGTGCTAAAATACCTTTTCCATTCCACGTGGATGTTTAAAATTGTTCCTGCGTGTGAAAGACCTTGATTCGCTAGGCTCTCTTTATTAATGGATGATTTTATTTGATCTAAAGTAGACGATATGTCTCCTTCTGTCGTGCCTTCTGATAGATCTCGTGAATGTTTGAAAAGACAGCCCAGGGCCAACAGTAGGCATGCCCTCTCTTTTACTGCATTTTCCGCATCCCTAAAGCAAGAAACGGGTAATTTAGTAAATAACTTTGCACGATACACTTCTTCAACTTTGTGTACACATCAATATTCCCTCACCTGTTTGTTTTAGGATATGGGTTTTCATTTATAAGTGTTGTGTAATTGATTTTTGAATGGATTATGTGATTATGGCTTATTATCTATTTAGTAAATTTATGTGCAGCATCTGAGATGTG
The DNA here is from genome assembly GCA_030141615.1 of Unio pictorum. Classification (NCBI taxonomy): domain Eukaryota; kingdom Metazoa; phylum Mollusca; class Bivalvia; order Unionida; family Unionidae; genus Unio; species Unio pictorum. The sequence continues at coordinate 3,761,227 of JARLTB010000269.1, forward strand.
AGTCTGAAATGGATTTTGATATGCAGGGTAAACATTGTTCCGAAAAATATGTATGTATGTATGTATGTATGTATGTATGTATGTATGTATGTATGTATGTATGTATGTATGTATGTATGTATGTATGATGGATGGATGGATGTGTGTGTGTGTGTGTGTGTGTGTGTGTGTGTGTCTGTGCATCGTCATCAACATCATGTTTGCCCATGTCAGTGTTGATTATCTCATCATAGTTTTACTACGCGCAATGGATTTTATGGATAGGCTTTATGGGTCTCTTATTCTAAAATTAATATTAACATTGAAGGCAATTTGTAAGTACACGAAGGTCTTCATAACATTGTAATAAAATTCGAAAATGTTCTGTCTGTGTCATATTACATTTGCCTTTACGGAATGAATTATAGCGTTTTCGAGAATTGTATATTTTGGCATATAACAATGATCATTTGTTTCCACGCAAGCTGAAATGTATATCTTTAGAATAAAAAGTATTCACTGATAAGACCACGGTGTTCAACGTCCGGCACGTGTATTCATTTTTGTTAACACCCATTGTGTACCTTTTCATTCCACGATGCTTGCAGCAATAAATTTTTTTTGGGGGGGGGGTATGCAAAACGTTAAACATTCTTTGTAATAACTGTTATTCTACACAGTGTAGATTCATTTATTGTACAGACTATAAAATGAAGTAAAATGCTTATGTTTAAAACTGTTTTTTTTCTTCAGAATCTATGCTCGCTATTACGTTTTGCGTCTATTTCATATTAAGGAGGTTAAAATAACATGCTTAAGTATCGTCTCCATTTATTTGGACGCTTAAAATGTCTCTAGCGTGTGTAAGGACTTGATTAGCTGAGCTCACATTCATAATAAATGACCTGATATTGTCCAAAGCAGACGATATGTCACCTTTCTTGCCTAAAGATATATCTATTTCGTTCATGATTGAAAAGAAACTCCACTGTTATTAATATACATTCCCTCTCTTGTATAGTTTGTTTTGCATTTCTAACGCAGATATAATACAACATAATGTGTTTCATCTGATGTATAACGAAATACATGGAGATGGACCGACTGATAGGAGGTTGGGCATATTTGTTTGATTATGTACAATTTTGGTCAGTCTGTAAATGATTCATGTGTTGAACCAACAGGGATGTGATTCAAAGAACTATTTAGTTTTTCAATTTATATTAATGTCCATTGATTTTCAAAAGTTCAGAAAGGATTATCTAATTACGAAACTCGAACGTGAGTAAAAGCAAGGACCATTCTAATCTCTCAAATATTACAATGACCAGAAGAAACGTCCAAAATAAGATGATGATGGGATACAATGACCAGCAACATTCACTCGAGTTTAAATTGATTATTCAAGCTGCTAAATGCATATTTAAGAAACTAAGGAAATTTAAGTACAGGTGGACATATGTAATAATAAACATAGGATAATAGTTCATGGTTATGCCACGAAGCTCTACTATAATATATAAACAAATTCCCTGATGCGATATATGTGTATGAATGCAAGTTTTGCTTACATCTGTTTCTTCAACACTTTGGAAGCACTTGAAAAGTTTCTCTGCAACTGTTCAACGTGTTTCGACCTTGGCGGCTGAGCGGTTTGTTTTTTACTATCTTTTTTTGCGTCTGTTCTGCTGTCATGCGCCAATAGTATAACTGGCTCTTTCAGAATCACCTGCTTATCCGCTTTACCATCGTTAGTAGCAAAGTCATTCAATTGCTCTAGAAGATTAGATGCGTACTCTACTTCCCTTTAAATATATATGGTGTAGCAAAATGTATATTTAATTCACAGTCGCATACTTTTTTGGTCATCGTCATTGTCGTGAATATTTCGTTGTTGCTGTTGTTATGATTATATATTTGATCAAGGGTTGTAAACAAATAAGCAGATCATACGACAATTGAAATTGAATCTACAAACACGGGTTTCAAAGCTGATGTATCGCCAAATTTTCTAATACTCAAAGCTGTTGGTGGTTGCACATAATGGGTCAAACTTTGTGTATAGCTTACTTGCCTGCATGTATTGTATAGTCTCGTCTATTTTAGTATACTTTCTATATGTTCACTGTATGTATAATTGAGCGGAATGATATTTGTCCTGCATGAAGATTTATCAACAAGTTAGTTGTTTTAAGATGGAAGGTGGTTATTTAAATTAGGTCCACAAGATTCCAGATAGTCTCAAGACGTTTTCACACTGACAAAAAAACTTAAACATTATCAATAATCACATTACAAAATATGTTTTACATGAATGAATATCTAGATATTATCAATGTTAATATCCGGCATTGTTAAACCGTTTAATTACATCATACTTTAAAGTCAATATCATATGAAAAATACATTGATACTATTTTTTTTGTGTTAGCGTTTGTTAAACTCATGTTGATCGCTCGGGGTGGCGTAGTGAAACATAATGTTCAAATGTTTAAATAATCAACTATTATCCGAGACAAAGGTTGCCATATTTACAATGTCTTTCAGAAATATTAACGAAGGTTTTACGAGATGCGAGTTTAGTTATGAAAGTTATCTAATGTGAATAATGAAATTAAGTTAGATATCAAACTGGAAGAAAACAAACAAGCTTTGATTCTTAACGCCGACCGAATAGTTGAAATATGTACACACGCAAGCATATGTACGTATTGATGTATGTATGCAGATGGTTTAACAAAATGTTAGTACAACCCTAATAACGTAGAGCCGTAATAGAAAGAGTATGCTTTGTTTGTATAAGTAAAAATGCATTAAACACCACAGAAGATCACAATTGTATAACGTTTGTAACATTATAAGGTTGCATTTGATAATGTATTCAGGAAGATAAACTTTTCCATAGAAAATATTTTCTCTTTAAAAGCATCCGCTTTCTCCATTTCAATATTTGTTGTATTTCTAACGGTTTTATTTCGTATGGCATTAAATAGTTTCGTGGTTTGTTTTCCATTTTATATAAATCAACTTCAATTTCCTTGAAATTCTTTCCATGCATTTAAAATTGTCAAATGATATGCGGTCATTTTCGAGATGTCAATGCACCAATAAAGTACTATTGTTCTAATACAACCTACAGTTATGAACCAAGAGATGTGAACAAAAATATCTAATCATATTTCGGAATATGTCGTTCAACCTCAGAGGTCGTGCTTCATAGAGATTACTATGCAACCCTGTTATGTTCATGACGTTTGACCCCTAGAGAAGGATTTCACTGACAAGGAATGATGACAGAAACTGCGATTCCAAGATGACTTTCACACAAAAGGAAAGCTGTGTAAATAAATGTTTTTTGGTTATACTGACGTTATTGGTTGTCTTGTCATTTACTAATATCTTTCTCTCAGTACCATTGTTACTTCATGATTTGAAAGAGGGCCGAAATAAAAAAGACACTTTCCAGTCAACAAAATCAATATGTTGACGAACAAAGACATTGTTATGAGTCGCTGTGGTCACGCAATCTACAAGAGTGTGTTAGTTCTAAACAACTGTCAAATATAATCTGTCTAAACTCTTGATATAATAAAATATAACGAATTGAGGGTATATCTCTCCAATACACTCTTAGACACGTATGTATACAGTCTTAAGATAAATACCCATGCACAAATATATGCAGTAGAACTATTACATTATATATTTTCACGAATATTTGATGCAAATAAAAACGAAACGTTCGAAAAGTATCAGTGAATGATATGATATGGAAGTTTCTAGAACATTTATGTGTTTTTCTTTTGGTTGTGCAAAGTTACATGAATTTGCTTAGTTGGTCCAAATTCAAAAGTGTATGATGCCATATTGGGTCTATTCCAAAGTACAGCCACATAATACGTTGTATATCAGGAGAAAATTAAGTATTTAATTCGATCCCGATTTTTTTAGTCAATCACGTTTTTTTGTTCATGATGTAAGTCTACAGAGGTATTTTATTTTGTACTTAGATATTTTTCAAGAGGAAAGCATTTCTTTGGACTGTTCAGTGAAAATATAAAGTGCTCATTATTTGAACGTTAATATTATTCTGTAACTGTTACAAATTATTCGAAATAATTATGGGCAACGCCATGGATCTTGGAGGAGCATTACATATCCGGTATTAAAAATTATAAAGGACATTTTATTCGTTTAAAACTTTCATAGAATTGTATAACGGCTAATTTTGATTCACTTCATTATACTGTAAGTTCCTTAAACATTTTGTCATTTATCACTTCGATGATTATATTATTTTTAAGTTTTACAAAACTTGTAAGTTCTTTCTTTTCTCTTATTTCAGTTGAAAAATCTTGGCCTAGTGGTTATATTGTTCGCATTGGATGCTGAAGGTCGCGAGCTCGATGCTCGGCCGAGTCACATCAAAGACATATACAGATTGTACTAACAGCTGCCTCTCAATGCGCTCATTATTAAGCGGTTAGCGTTAGGACTGGTCGGCCTGGTGTTAGAATAATATGACTGGACAATGTTATAGTGATATCCATCAATATAAACTGCCACATGGCTGACATCGTTAGGAATATGACTGACAACTTGTTAATGAATGAATGTTAAATTAAAGTGAACCGGCCACGAAGGGTCATTATTCACTTTTTTATCTTTCAAAAGAAAGTTATTTATTTTTTCCCGTGCGGTAAGGAATGGTGCCACATCCCCACGGGCGTTTATGCACACATAGTGTGCTATTTAATTTGGTCGTCATGTCGCGCCCCTATTGAGGGACTATCGACATGAATGTAGGACCTGGGTGAGTGGGAATTGATCAAACACGCACTCAGCACTGTCAACCAATCGGAAGGAGTGTACTAGAGGTGCAATGACATCAAATAATGACTGGTGAAAAATGGTTTTCACGTCTCGTCATGTTGAGGGTTTCTGGTCGCGAGAAGGAAGAAAGGTCTGATAAGCCAGCCCATGTATGTCGACAGCATTGAAACGCCCAAAAAAATTGTTAATGGTACGTTAAAAATTCAAATCGCAAACTCACACACGGTTATTTACGTTTGTGACCACAGAGTCGTAAAATAGCATATTCATAACAGACTAGCATATTAGTACTTACTATACATGTAGAATTCATTAAATGTTATGCATTTTTTACAAACGTTTTATCTACATTTTTCTGTATTATAAATATTTGAGAGAACGTCATTGTAAATAACATTTTACCTGTTATTAGAAATAGTTTCAACAGCTTTTTATAGCACGTTGATGCACCGTAACGGTCGAGTGCAAGATAGTGTCATCTTCAAAATGTAAATCAGTGATAAATTTAAATTGCCCATTCAAATCGTTGCAGTGTCCGATATCATAATAAGCGCATTACCTGCACCAAATTTCCTCGGAAAAACACAACTACCTTTTGTAAAAAGCATTTAAGAGTACAGAACCACAACTAGCCACACATTCTTAAAGACCTTTTTCATTGCTGAAGTCTTTTTCACAGTAATTGCAACAATTATTGCCGTACAGAAAGGTATAGCGTAATGCATTTTATGTTAGGATTTACAGATAAAAGAATGTACTGAAGTTAGAGTTTGTGTTGATAGCTGAATTGTCATCAAATGAGACTTATACGAATATATCCAAATGTTTGGTACTGTTACACGCACAGGGGTATTCACTTGACCGGGCGGTGTCAAAACCCTGGCGCGAGTCACGCTGGAAGTCATAAGTTTTCCCCAAATTTCCAAAGACTTCCATACAACTTGAGTTGTAAAATGGAAAGAAAGACGTGTCTGCTATAACTAATAATCTTTGCTGTAATCAACGGGCGACCCAGAGGAGACAACTTGCCCAAGAGTCCATTAACCGCACTTTAGCATGGTTTTTCTTCATTATCATCCTATTCCCGTACCGCAAGCCCGTCATGCCATAGAAATTCTACTAGTATTCCCTTACTAACTGGGAAATATTTAACTGCGCGACCCTAAGCCAGTCAATCCACAGAATTTCCGGCGTATCACGCTCATATACATACGCCCATTTTCCACTATGGCCACATAAACGGCACCTACCAAGTTCCAACTTATTGATTCCATTCTATAATTTACTGATTTCCAACCATAAATGCTGCCCTTTCAATCACAATACTTGTATACACCGCTGAATTTTAATATGGACTATGTTACTGAAAGGGACAGTCATTCGGCTTGTGCCTAAATTCACTACTAACGACCCCAGCATGGTTTAAATTCACTAACACATACTCCAAATTTATTACAGTACATTATGTATATCAATTGTGGTCATATATAGGAGTCGATTAGGAAATTTTATTTTGAAAACTTTCACCGAAGCATTTACGAAAATAGATACAATTTATATAATAATTTAATATACGATGTCCAGAATATGCTTACAAATTCACAGAAAAAGCAAAGCAATTCATAACTATGCGGCAGCATATACTCCTAAAAATGGTATAATCTGGATGTACATGTTCTATATATGCTTTGGTCGGAATAGGTGATAATGTGATCATACAGTACTTCACACATTAAAATAGTGCAAGGTATGTGTTATGCCAATTGCTTACACCTTTTAACTGAAGTCATTAAAACTCACTAATGTGAAGAGATAAATTTATTACTTAACTAAAATATATTTAATTTTCCTGTATATACATCAGTCACGTGTAAGTGTTTTTGCACGTGTTTACGAAACGTTGTAGCATCTATTGTCTAGTTGTAAAGATATCCTAATTTCTAGAAACAATATTAACTGCGTTAGAGCCACCCATTCGGTATGTAAATAGTTTTCATGACAGTATTATGAGAGGAATGTCTCCTTACAAAGTCTCTGTATTTGATGCAAACATCTGTCGCGTGAGGTTATATAAACGAATACAGTTAGCAAAAGGGTTGTAAATATAATCAATCAAGTGGAATAAATTCATGACATTAATATTTAAATTCATCTTGATGTCCCAGCAAAAGATTAAATTATTATGTCAGAAAGTAAACATTTGCATCTTAGCCTTAGTTATCTTGACCCAAGGAAGTATACAATGGATGTGATATATTTTTTTCCTGTCCCTAAATTAAATGAACTAATTTTCAGACTTATAATAATGTTTTAAAGCAGTCTATTAATCGTAACATGAAAGTCCTGTCATTCCTAATAATTGTTATAGTTGTTCTGAAATAACATGTACATTTCGGAATTATCATTGTGTTCATTTTGTAGAGTTAATCGTACACAGGTATGACTTTTATATTCAGGATAATACTTCATAGAAAGTAATCTCTACATAATAGTACAACAAGTTTGAACCAAGCAAATGATACACGGATTTACGGTTAATATATCTCTTCCATTCAAACATTAGAGACTTACAGTGGCTTGGTCACACTTCATCCTATAAAATCAATGTAGTAGTCCCAAGGCATTAATGTTCATTTTTACATATGTTTTCTACTTTGGAAGATCTATTAAGTAGTATTTTGCTGGCACAGGATTCCTCAAAGAAAAGAAATAAAGAATTGACTGATAGAGTATATCGATTTATTAAAACATTTGATGGGGGTGGCCCAGGCATATTCAAGTAAAAGAAAGATTAGTAGTTTGACCTCTGTTTGCTCTGATTTCTGATTTTCATTCCTTTTTCTAAATAAACTTATCCATCTGGTGGTGTGGCGTTTTAGAAAAGCACGAAGTAAATTGATGCATTTTTGTCGGAGATATGATGTTTTGCCTCGACTTCCAAAACACGTTCCCATAGAATACTTTAAGATGCAATATTGCTTTTAATAAAAGGATAATTCTCAACCAATGGCATCAAAAATAGTATTATTATTAGTATTATCATTATTATTAATATCTCGCTACTGCAGTATAATGTATATATTATATTGGTTTTAAAACTACATTTAACTGTTGAAAGTGTGGCCAACAGTGACACATTGGTAGAAAGAACTTAGCAGAATTATTTGGAAAAAGTCTCTCAAGATAAATGGCACTTAATACATGCGTTTGAAATGTAATTTGAGATCTTTAAGATGCAAAGAATCATCAAATATCATTCATCTTCATAACTTTTGTGTAATAGAAGAGATGGTGTGCAATTAGAACCAGGATTGGCAAACTTTATTTCTATGCTTTTTTTAAAAAAAGTATCACCAATTAAAACGAACAAAACAGAACTACCCATCTATAAGATATACCTTTGTTTCAAATTTTTAAGAATCATTATTTGTCAATGCCGGTATAGTTTTAAAAGATGATAAAAACGATGATAATTATGATGAATACCATTAATGTTTTGAAATATGATGTAACATGTGTAATAAATGTTCTTTAAAGATAATATTAGTTAAACAATATAAAATAGTTCCAGTTACAAGGATCCAAACATAATCATAAAAATGTAAATAGGTTTATTTTTATTTGCATTACCTGCTTAGTTTTGTCCGTTATTAAGAGAGATGCTATCTGATACTTGTTATTATTGTAACAATTCAACTCATGAACTTAGTTTTGTGTTAGTTAGATTGAGTAGGTAGAGAATATTATTTCGTTACATTGACAGAGAGAAACGGGCTGGTGGGAGAGAGTTTGTAAACAATTATTCACTCATAAGTCTTTAACAATCCAAATAAATGTATGGGTTATACACTTCAGTTTTGGCCAGACATAACTTGAGAGGAATTATGTATTAAAATTATTCATTGGAATTACAAACTGCTATTTAATTGTATGGTCTGCTTCAAAACTTTGGGATCATATACACCTCATTCAAATAAGTTCTGCAAAAAATGACCTTTATACATCAAGATATCAAATTAATATAATTAATTCAGAATATTCTATACTGTTGGACCTATGATATGCCATTCAGGTTTATTTGGAATTAAATTCACAATGCTGTAAGTGGCCTGAACATTTTCAATCTTTATTATTCTAGGTAAATAAAATATGTGTTGAGTTGTGCTTATATTGTTTATATTGTTTGCTTTACTTCGTTTCTTTAATACATTTAGAGAAGTAAGATTCGTAGTAACACACACACACACACACACACACACACACACACACACACACACACACACATATATATATATATATATATATATATATATATATATATATATATATATATATATATATATATAGGTACAGTTTAGAACAGTTTTATAAAGCTCCAGAATAAATCAGTTAGGTAGGTCCAAGTTTTCTTTTTAATGAGGTACTTGATAACTTTTAAAACACAGGTACAAATACAATTATGCATGGTATAAAGATGTTGTTAATTATTATTAAATGATATTTCTTTCAAAGTAGATTCATTTGTTGCACTGACCAGAAAGGCTCGTGTGATGCATTGCAAGTGTCATGCAAGTTTGCTCAGTATTCAAAGTAAATTACAATAAAGAATATTAACTCTTGGTTTGTGTACGTTTATTAAACATTCTAACGAAGTTAATATAAAATAGCTGAAGTACCTTTTCCATTCCATTTGATAACCTGCAATTTCTTTTGCGTGGGAAAGACCTTGACTCACTGAGCTCTCTTTCTTAATAGATGACCATATTTCATCCCAAGATGGCGATGTTTCTGCTTCAGTCTTGCCTTCAAAAAGATCTCGTACACAGTTGCGAAGACACTCCAGTGTTGACAACAGACATTCCCGCTCTGCTATTGATTCTTCCGCATTCCTAACACATATTATACTAATAAATGTAAGATCTGTATTATTTGTTTAACTGATGTATAAAATATACAAATAGATTGGCTGACTGATAATTGGATGGAGATATTGTATGATGGACTGATTGTTTATAACGTTTGTAACATTATTGTTTAATTGGATTCTATCAAATATTCATCTATCTTCTAACTAATACGTCTATACACAAGATGGACATCATTTCATAAAGATCGAAAATCACTATTTTGAACCAAGACGGATGAGATTTAACGAGATCTTACATTTTTAAATTCATATTAAAGTCCATCTGGAGTCTTGTTCAGAAACGATTATCTAAATACGAAACTCTGACATCAGTAAGAGTAAGGACTACTCAGATCTCTCAAATAGTATTGTGCAGTGATGAAAAGGACGTTCTGAAAAGATTTTATGTTGGGACACAATGACGAACAACATTAACTTGCCATTTAACGTGATGAGTCAAGCCGGTTTATGAATATTCATGAGACACGCGGAACTCTAAGCAGAGACCGACATAGGTGGTAATGAACGTTCCGAAATATAGCATTGTCTGGCGACGAAGTTCTACTATTATATGAAAAACATTTTCTCTGATATGAAATACAGATTCTACTTACATTAGCTTTTTCAATACATTTGATACAATTTCAAAGTTACTCTGCAGCTGTTCAATGTGTCTCGAGCTTGGCTTCTCATCATTCTGTTTTTTATGACCTTTTTTCGCGTCTTTGCTACTGGCACGCTCCATTCGAATTGGCGGTTCTTTCAGACCGGTCTGAGTATCTTGCTTTCCATCGTAAGCTAAGCGTTCGTTCAACTCTTTGAAAAGATGAGTCGCGTAATCTGCTTCCCTGTAAATATATATTGTAATGCTTTGTATATATATATATATATATATATATATATATATATATATATATATATATATATATATATATATATATATATATATATTATAATATTATGTATATTTTAACCAAGATCACAGTTATTTTGTGCATCGTCATCGTTGTGGATGTTTTGTTGTAGGTGTTTTGACAATATATATATATATATATATATATATATATAGATATATATATATATAGATATATATAGATATATATATATATATATATATATATATATATATATATATATATATATATATATATATATATATATATATATATATATATATATATATATATTATAAGCAGATCAAATCTATGCCGTTCAGAATTGAACCTACGAACAGGGGTTTCAAAGCTAATGAATGGATGACCCAGTTTTCAAATCCTTTAAGCTATCTGTGATTGCACCTAACGGTTCAAAATATTTGCATAGTCCATGTTTTTCATACTACTTTCTACACGTTCACAGTATGATTGTTTCTACATGTGTACTCTACGAGCATGTTCCTCCATGTTTTCCGCGCCACATGCTCATCTCTAGCGAATACATATAATAACATATCAATTTCGACGCCTTTAAAATATGCAAAATTAGCCGAAATAAAATTGTTCCAAGATTTATAAACAAGAGCTACGGTACCTGTATTTAGATGGATAGATGAAATTAAAATTAGATGCATAAGATTCCTCAAAGTCTTTATTTTTTTAAATCGAAGTGAAAAACTTAAACTTTATAATCATGTGGCAAAACATTTTTCACTTTAATGAGCATTGTGTTATTGAATCTAATCTCTGAAATGATTACACCGTTTTATTACATCGTACATTAAAAGCATCACATGATAAAATATATTTTAATGTGTTTTTATGTGTGTGGTTGTTAAACACATATTGAAAGTTTTTAAAGCAGAGCGAAAACATAAAACTGCTGTATTTGTCACGTGTTCAAATGATTACATATTATTCTTGTCAAAAGTGGACGTATATAAAGTGTCTTTGAAGTAAAAATGGTGAGTGTTCCACAAGATGTGATTTTCACAATGAAGATACCCCAATGTCTATAATGAAAACTCACTAATATGCAAACTGAAAAATAAAATCTTTAATTCTTAACGCCACCTGAATAGTGGAAATATGTGCACGGTCGAGCATATGTATTCATGTAAGAATGCATTGGGTTTAAGGGAACAATATAACACTATGTATAACAGTCAATATAACACTGACTATGTATAACGGTCAATATAACACTGACTATGTATAACGTTCAATATAACACTGACTATGAATAACGGTCAGTATAACAGTATGTATAACGTTCAGTATAACACTGAGTATGTATAACGGTCAATATAACACTATGTAATACGGTCAATATAACACTATGTAAAACGGTCAATATAACACTATGTATAACGATCAGTATAACACTGACTATTTATAACGGTCAGTATCACACTGTGTATAACGGTCAGTATAACACTGAGTATGTATTGAATAATATAACTGATTACAGTAACATTCTCCGAAAAACAGGGAAATATTGGGTAAACGTATAATCAGATATACTCGTATATATATGAGTATATAGAAGAGAAAAGGCTTATGAAGGTCATAATACAATGACGTTAAGAATTGAAAAAATAATCAAGAAGATACATTCATCCAAACAACGAAACTTGTTTCTCTTAAAAAAACACCATTTCTCTGCGTTCATTATTTACAATATTTCTACTTGATATATTTATCAGTATCACTATTTTGGTTGGCCTTTAGCCGAATCCTAAATTTAAATGTCTCGAGATATTCACTGAAATTACATTTTAATCTTTCTCAGTTTCTTCACTAAATGAGGGTACCAATAGCAATCGTTGTGAAATCATATTGATATAACGATCTTGAAAACTAAATCCGATAATTCTGGTACTGAAAATTCATTCAATTAATGGACGAAAGGAATAGAAAATAAAAGGTTTGTTGATTGTGCTCATTTAGGTAGTAGCTTGATATAGGACGATCGAAATCGTATGACTTCATGCATTAATATTCTAATGATTACACAGTCATGAACTTGTGTGTGTATTAGATCCATTCAAATGTATACTTCCACTAATATTTTAAAGTAATTATACATCAAAGATAAACAAATACAACTCAAAGCTTCCAAATAAATACGTTAGATTGATCAGAATTGTACTATCTGACGATGAAATGTTCTGCATGTTTTCCAAACCAGTGCGGATGCATGAAGTAAATAATTTTATATAGTTGAAAAACATTGTTAAGTATTTTTAACACTTTATATTCTGAGCAAGTAGATTGTTTGGGGACGGGTGCACGAGTAGTAAAGGCGCATGTGGCGTAATGCGAAAATGTCCAGGATTTAGGGCAATATTTTTCCGTATTCACTTAATGTTGCAATAAACAAACCGCGCTCTTGGTTTCGTGTATGAATCATATTACTTTAACGAAATTAATAAAATCGTGCTGAAGTACCTTTTCCATTCCATTTGAATACCTATAATTTCTTTTGCTTGTGTAACAAATTGATTTGCTTGGCTCTCTTTCTTAACGGATGATTTGATTTGATCCAAAGCAGACGATATGTCACCTTCTGTATTGCCGTCAGATAGACATTGTACATGGTTGATAAGACACCGCAGTGTTGACGAAAGACATTCCCTCTCTATTATTACATTTTCCGCATTCCTAAAGAAAGAAAACAGCCCTTTGAGTTAATAGCTTAGCAAGAAATGAACAGTATATACAGGAATAATTCCTCATCTAGTTTGATATATTTAATGACGGTTTAGTGGTTAGCTTTTTGCATCGATCATGTTCTCCCAAGTATTCATTTTTTTGTACAACATCTCAGTCTACTGAGAAAGTTTTGTATTCAGGGGAACATTTTCAATAACTGACTAGTATTTTTGTTTCTTTGTTTTGGATTTGTTAATATATGCACGTGTGTACTTTCTTGTCTATATATAGCTGGAGTGAATGGACATGTTCTGTAGTCTATTTTTACCATTGCCATTGATACAAAACTTACCTAGATCAATTTTAATCGTCTTAATTCATTTGCACTAAGCACGACGAATTTTCCTTGATAGGGTTTATCAATATTTCTTCATCTATAATTAACAGTATCACTATGGTTCATTGGAAAATCACAGAACTTCAATGTTTACACTGAAAATAACCAACCTGACGAAACACATCATGGAAAACCTTTCAAAAGATATTCATCGTTTGTAGATTATGTAGAACTAAAGACGAGTTGCAAATAACGCACATTAACAGATCAAATCTGCGTCACTCGTTTTAAGCCGCCAGCTTGAAAGTTAATATATTACCCAGATGTACATTCAGGTTATAGCTGGCAACACCTAACGCGTAGGAGTTGTGAATGGAAGAGATAAATTTAAGGATGGTCATCAAGCACGTCATACAAACACTTTTCACATTAATGAGACACATACAAACACTTTTCACATTAATGAGACACGTGTTATTAACATCTATTTTGTATGGACTTGTGAAACTGTTTTTTCACGCACGTTCATGACACAAGCGTTCTCCGTTAGGGATCAACGCCATCTCACCTCTGTCTGCGTGGGTTCGAGTCTCAGACTCGGCCAATGTGGGTATGTGAGAAAGCTTGCCAGTAGCTTCTCGTGGGTCGGTGATTCTTTCCATGGGTTTTCCCGGCTTCGACCTCCACCATTAATACTGGCCGTCATGTATAGCCAATCGTGTGTTGAAAATGGCGTTAAACCCTACAACAACAACCAAATATAGTCCTTAAAGAAAGTCTAAAAATAGAACGAGTATTGTACAGGATGACATCTCTCTGTGATCTTCTCTATGATGAAAACCGATTTTGCACGATTAAATACAATTTGGACATAACACTGAATAATGCAATGTTTACTTCTTAACGCGGACTGCAAAGAGAACATATCTACACAGGTTGTGTATCTGCTTATGTCTACCCGTGTATGCATTGACTTTAACTGCATGACGGCAGAATACTGGCTATATAGAATTCATTATAGTTGCTTTCTAAACAATATACGGGAAAACGGAGAAAACTGTTGTACGGTGAAGCCCTGAATGTGCATTTTTCAAGCTAGAAACAAAACTCCCACCAATATTGTAAATGTTATACATATCTGTACCTTTTGTAATTCCTGGCACATGATTTTTTTTCTTATATTTTTTGAAAGGCTTTAAAGTGTCTAAGATCTTTATAATAAACGCTAGCATGTGACGTTCGTGTTGACATTATCAGTAACAATCTTAGTAATTCGGCTTAAACAGCGCCTATTGCTTAGATTTTCGGTGACTGATCAAGAATCAACGTTCTTAAATAAATGTATTATCTCACCATTGGTTGGGCTAAATATTCTAGTTAGGCCAAGTCAACGTAAAATGAGTATATATATATATATATATATATATATATATATATATATATATATATATATATATATATATATATATATATATATATATATATATATGTGTGTGTGTGTGTGTGTGTGTGTGTGTGTGTGTGTGTGTGGTACTATTAAATAGAGCAATAGATGCAAGAAAGCAAATCGAAAACACAGGACCATCTTACAAACCAATTCTTTACCCAGTTTTAAGGTTTTCTCTGAAAGCCCTTTTGTTACGATAGGGTGTGCAATTATTTTTTTGTCGTCATCAACATTCGTCAAGAAAGTTGCCTATGCGGTCCTTTTCCATGCAACTTCTAAATTATATTTTGTACCAGTGACTATATTTTACCTTTTCTACAATTTATGTATAATATGGATTATATTTAGAGTCATACACACGAACCGAGTTCTGCCAGCAGTTATTAAAAGCGCAATATCCACTAGAAAATTAAACTCGCTATAATAGCAAACTCAGTGAGAAAAAAATATTTAAAGGTAACAGAAACCTGGCAGATGGTACACTCAAGCCATTGAAGACAAACGTGATCGTGCTTTCGCCTAAAAACAGAATTTTACCCTCACTTGCAATGCTGTTGGAAGCGATAAACGTTATATAAAATGGAAGAGATCCTGGGTAAATAAACACTATAGATTTGAAACATGTCATCAGGCTATACATATCATGTTATTCACACAATGCCAATACACAATACAGAAAGTAGATGTGGCTTTAATTAAGGAAAACTTAGAATTTAAAACCTTACGTTTTTATTTCGTGGAATTTCCTTGTAACTTCCTTGACATTTGCTTCCACTTCTACAATTGATTGGTTATCCTTCATGTGTTCGGGTGTTTTTAATTCGTTTAGTGCCCTTTCGTCTCCACCAATTATATATTTATGAAGTCCATCAAGAGTTTTTCTCAGGTACTGGTTCTCAGTTTTCAATCGACTTATGTCCCTAAAATATATGTACACATCATAAATTTACCAAATCTGACTATCTATCTAAAGACTTTACTACTATAGTGCATTATATTATAATAATTTTGGTCTTAAACGTATGTTCGGGTACTTTTAAATAAGTATAGGATTTGTACTACATGGGTAACAGTCTCATATCAAAACAATGTACTGAACATTAATTGATTTCATAAATTCACCAAACTTCCTTCTTATACCTCCTTTTATGTATTTTATAAGGAAAGCTTGCCTATCTCGCCTTTGGGCAAAACAATGTATTAACAATCTTTCAATAAAAAGAATAGAAGTACGTATAAAAGGATCAACACTGCATTTCGGAATTAATCCTAATAGTGACCGGTGTGCGTATTTCAGTGTGTGTATGTATATGTATGTTTGTGTTTAAAATACGTGAAAGCATCCCCCTTTAACATCACCATTATCCAAGTCTAACCTCCAACTACTGATCACGATGATGAAAAAATAGAGGAGTTCTACAACAAAATCCAGGATATAATAAACATGGTAAGTAAAAAAGACATCCAAGGAGACTGGGATGCCAATGTTGGCAAAGATGCTCTAAAGGACTGGGATGATCATTGTGGACCTTCTTGCAATGAGATTACCAATGAAAGAGGGAGCTACAAGCTACAACAACTTGGTACTAGCCAACACCCTGGGCCAACATAAAGCTTCACTATGCTGGACGTGGCACGCACCAAATGGGACCCATCATAACCAGATCGACTACGTACTGGTTTAAAACCGATACCGATCTGGCATCAATAGAGCAAACACAAGAACGTTCCAAGGTGCCGATGTTGGGAGTGATCACGACCTCGTCATTATGAACATCCGAGTGAGGATGAAGAAAATTATCAAGCCAAAGAAAATCAGGCTCAAATTCAACCTTGAACAACTGAAGGACCCTAACATCTGCAAGTCATTCCAAGCCACAATTGGAGGAAATATAGCTCCACTTCTTGTGATGGATGTTGATGTTAAAGTGATGACAGACACTTTCAACACAGTCATGACAACAGTTGCCAAGGACATCATTGGCCTCCATCGTCCAAAGAAAATACCCTGGGTTACAGAAGAGATTCCCGAAGAGACCTCAAAAACACCAGACACACAACAGGGGCAGTGGAGTATCGAGAAATAAACAAGATTATCAGAAAAAACTTACAAAAAGCAAAAGGAGATTGGATTGCACAAACGTGCACAGAAATAGAGAGCAGTCTGATAAAGAATAACAGCAGAAAGGCATTCCAAATTGTGAAAGACCTCAACAGACAGAAGCAACCAAGAGTCAGTACCATTCAAGACGAAAATGGAAAATGCCTCACAGAAGCAAGTGACATTGCAGAAAGATGGACTGAGTATTATAAAGAACTCTACAACCATCCGTCCACAGGAGACCCAGAGGTGCTTGAAGTTCTAAACTCCACAAATGATGATGATTTCCCAACTCTCAAAGAAGAGGTGGAGTCAACAATAAAAGTACTGAAGAATAGGAAGGCAGCTGGAGTAGACAAGAATGGTGGGGAATCAGTGATAGAGATACTAACAAAACTCTGCAACAATATCTGGCATACAGGCGAATGGCAAACACAGTGGACCTAGTCACTGATTATAACACTCCCCAAAAGAGGCAATATCCAGCTGTGCCAAAATTACAGAACTATCAGTTTGATCTGCCATGCAAGTAAGGTGATGCTGAAGATCATCTTGAACAGACTGAACCCACAAGCACAAGAAATAATCGCTGAAGAACATGCAGGGTTCAGGAGTGGAAGAAGCATAACAGACAAAATATTCAATCTTAGGGTTTTGTGTGAAAAGTACTCACAACATGAACAAGACATCTATCATGTGTTCATACATTTCAAAAAGGCTTTTGACAGAGTGTGGCATGAGGCATTGTGGGCCACAATGAAAAAGTACAACATGGGTCAAACGTTGACCCATACCATCAAGCTGCTGTACGCCAAGGCAACCATTTCAGTAATTGCTCAAGGTTCTGTGGGGGACTGGATCAAGACTACAGTTGGAGTACGGCAAGGCTGTCTCCTATCACCCACACTTTTCAATATCAACTTATAGCGCATCATGAGCAAAGCCCTGGAAAACAACTGTGGAACAGTCAACATTGGAAGACGTACCATCACCAACCTCCGCTTTGCAGATGATATTGATGGGCTGGCAGGCAGTGAAGATGAGCTTGCCCCCTTAATGAAGAACCTGGATAAAACATCTTCCAGAGTTGACATGGAGATAAGTGCCGAGAAGACAAAGCTGATGACAAATAGTGGCAAACAAATCTCAGATTTCTTAGCTTATGTTCTGCATATATTTGTGACCATGATACAAACAGAATGTCCAAATCTCGGAATGTAACGTTATACTGCTGAGCATTTGCAGCATACATTGAAGAATAAATATTAAGACTTTTTTTTCGTTAACAAAGCTTGTCATCTGTAAAATACTTGAACTAAACTTGTCGCATTACCGACAGTTTCTGAGCCAGAAATACTTTCCAGTACTAGCGGTCGAATCAGTCAAATGCGATTGTGAAGAAGAATAACAATGTCTACTGATGCTTTGAATGGAGTAGTATGTATAGTATGTACCTGGCAGATGATCACTCACATTGACCAGGCAAATAAAGTAAACACCTGGGAGACCTCAACCTTGCCAGTATTAACTTTACTGTCAACGATACTGACATGTTCTAGGCCGTATCCAATCAATCGCAGTTATTATATTTCGTTGGAAAACAGCTCGTATTGCATCATACCACATAGGGAACATTTTACATACCTGTATTTGCTCACGTACGAAAAGAAAAGAGAAAAGACCCCCAGACATTATGTCTAGGCAAAGGACCTAAGCTAAACAGTTTACAAGCAATATGACCACGATAGAACTCTGAATGTTTGCCATCCATTCTCCCATTCTTGAGCTAAGACAACATATCAAAATTTTTCTGAAGTATAGCCAAAAAGCAACACCACATTCCTATGCCAGAACCAAGCGAAGACATCCATACAATTTTATAATCACCACCGTCCGATTTGCATTGACTCTGATCAGCAATAATCCGAAAGGTGTTTCTAAATCCAGCATATGTTATAATGGATAGAGAGCACCATAGCAATGTCCAGGAAAGTACAGTTATACTTGTGGCAAGGCACATAGGTAACGTGGAAATATTGGAATACTCAAGACGATATTATGACGTATGTATACTACTAATACCATACCATAAAAGAGCAATACCCAATGACAGAGCAATAACACAACCATCATTTCGATCAGGGTAATGAATAAAGATGACCTTATATGGACGCTTGTTGCCTTCAATCGCAATCTACATTTCCAGAACACGAAGTCTCCACCCAATTAAAGCTATTCCCTAAAACAAATGATTAGTATTTGAAGGACTGTTACAGCTTCATGAATAACGTCACTGCCTTCAAATACTCTCGTCGTCTGAAATATATTGCCATAAATTCAGTATCTATTTGAGCTTGCACTTGCGTGTCATAAGGTTCTGATCCAACTCGACTATGACGCAAAACAATATTTGTGGCATTCATTCAATATTCGTATCTATTGAGCCACATGGCCCTCATTGTCCCGCTGCGTAGTTTTGGATGCGTTTCTCAGGATAAAAAATGTACTAGCTTCTAGTCGTTTATACAATGCTCACACAATAACTGCGCACGCACATCACTATATTGGATCTCATGCCCCTGTGATGAGTCATCTACCAAGGCATTCGCCTTCTTTGGGATCGTAGATGCTGTTTGTTTCATGAATCAGATTTAGGGCATCCTTTATGAAGGTTGCAGATTTTGAGACTATATTAGTACGCTACATTATGTTGTTAGCTAGGGGCATTAACATATTTCATCATTGCCTAGCCAGGTTTTGTTCCGATCATGCCATCTAGCCGAATGTCAAGTTTAGTGCCTGTCTGTAGTAGCTGTTGTGCGGTATATTCTTTCGTCCGAAATACATTCCCTGAGGCAGCCTGGGCAGCAAAGGCTCATATTCAAATTGCCATCTTGATTGCGTTAATGGGGTTGTTGAAGCAGCACAACATTAATGACCGTAGAACGTTTACCCCCCACATTCTGAGCAAGTTCCTTGATGTGCCTTTTTCTTTCTCGATTGGCCCGAATAACATATGGCCGCCCACGATATCTTTCTTTTGCCTGCAGCTCAGATTATATTCAAGACTTTTGAAATAATTGAGCGACCCATTAACAGCATCCCCAAGCGCATAAAAACATTCATCGAATTGATGTTTTGATACAAAGAAACTCAAACAATCATCAGCACCACTGAGGTGGTACTCAATGATTCATATTGCTCTGGAACGAAGCAACAGTGGCTGAAACGTCTAGCACCCTGGACTACGTGGAGCATATTTTCGGGATTGTGCCAAGACGGGAAGACTATAAATGCTACCACATTTAGCATCAAAGGAAAACGACGCTGTTTTTTAGATGATTTAGAAGCTGACAGCTGCCTTAAGAGCACATGCTAGCAAAGAAGCACTCCTTGCCATTTTGAATTCATATATATATTTTCAACATGGGCGATGCCTGTTATTTAGATAACCTAGACCACGACCAGTACAACGTCACTGTCTATGATGATGTGATATTCTTGCACGAATACTAACATGTCGTACGAATCATATTTCTACGGTCATATTCCAAACGTAATCAGCAACAAGGCTAAAATACTTGTCATCTTAAGCTGCACTGACGTCAATTGCCTGAGGTACGTGAAAACCAGTGATGTGCTGCTGATATTAATTGGGACGAGTACGTAGCCTTTTGGATGAGACAACATTAATAATACACAGATTTGCTTTCATAAATCCCACTAGTAGAGGCCAAGGTAACTTTCGGACTGGCATCAATAAGGTAAGTTCGGTTAAATTCAAATTGTATAATGTCGAGCAAGCAAGTCAAGATACACATATTAGAGAAGTAATTGATCAAGAGGAACGACTTGTGTTCAATGCAATGCGTTCCTAGGCTTGTTAAGATTGTGTCAACTACGATTTTCATAAAATCAAGGCCACCAGCCATGCAGAAAATACCTCTCAGGACACATGCAAGGTCATAGGCGTCGATCATGTCGCACTGGTATTGTAAAGATGCCAGAGGACCACAGTTACGTCCTCCTACTACTAGGACATGTTAAACATGTTCATAAAACCCCATATGTTTAACATGCATGGTCTGCATCATCATCTACCGGATATGATCTTTGTAGTTGTCGAGGATTATGTACCTTGAACGTCCTGTTATCGGCGCCAAATGGACGAACAGGCAGAATATACCCAGCAGATGACTGGCTAAAGCGAGTGCATTTAAAATACCGATGAGTGATCCCAAGACTTTGCAATCTATCTTGACACGCAAGATAAAAGTTCTTTAAATTAAACGGGATTATTTTTGTCTCAGCTCGGTCCTGGTGTGATCTGTCTTACTGCGCATTAGGTTGTATCTACGTTCTGGATGGATTGGAGTGGATTACTGAGTGTTACGTGTTTAGGCTCGAATAAACAGTAACACAGAAAGAGTGAAAATAACAAGCTTGTTAAACATAATAAACAATTTATTGAGTACAAATATTTTTTCAGAAAAGAAAAATAAACTTACGGAGTTAAGAATCAATTCCAAAATTTATCCAAAATAATTCAAAATCCACTATAGAAATTGCAAACGTCCTGGTAATAAAATGTCCAAATAATTCTAAGTTCGAATTCCAGCGAAGTAATCAATATGGAAGACGATGTCTTTTGATGAAGTCAGTTCTTGTTAATGAAAATCTATGAGCACATATTCATTTCCAGATAAATAATAAAATAATTCCTCTCGATCCAAACGAATCGACACAATTTCCAGTACCAGGTAATAACTCAAAAAGAAGACACAATTTAATATTATAAAAGCCCATCTTCTACTAAATCTTCTACTAAGTAGCTCGCTCCAAAACATCACTTATATACCTGTTTTTACGTAAACAAGAAAGGGGTCACGATCTTCTAGAATCTCTCAGAAGAATTTTACGTTCAAGAAATCACGTAAACAGCGTATGACCCAACTAAATTAGAAAGATGTTTATACTTTACTCCATTTTGTCCTTGGAACCAACCAATCATTTTAAAAGCTTGTTTACAACTCTGAAACCAGGTCAGAAATGAGGTCAACACCTGGTGTTTACTCTGAAAGTACAGGTCACACCCCCTTCAATGAACGAATCTTAAAAATTAAAATGCCAAATTTAAATCTAACAGACAGACAATAAAAATAAATATAAATGACTTATATTAAATATACGTAACATGAGAATCTACCAGCACCTTCGGATTACGAATGCCATGCCCGGCTGCTCTAATGGCATAGAACATACATTGGAGTGGCATGTTTCTAAACCCGACTGAGTGTATATAGATGCTTAGAATGTAGTAGTGAGAAAACTATGTGGATTGTCTTTATAACATCAGAACGCTCAATAGGGGGAGCAATCCTAAGTACTTAATATTTCAGCAACTTCTGTATACAGTACATTTCAATTACTTGTTAATCGTACAGCCTCATTTATTAATTTTTCGCGCTTGCTCTGAACTCAGCTTCCTCTCACGTCCATTGCGATTTATAATTAGATAGAAAATTGCTAGATATATATGGAAACAGACTCTGATTGCACTGTAATATATAATTCATGTAGATCTGCTATTTCAAGTACAATAACCTCCACCCACACCTCATTTTCCGACTGTGCCATTAATGCAAATCAAGTAACCTCTTCGTGTTATCATTTGCCGTTTGAGAACGTATCGACTCAGACTAGAACGTCCCTGTTCTTTTCACGATACCGGTTTTCGGACACATTTAAGACTTCGGTGCCGTTGATGCATTGCTCTATAATGAAGGTATGACCGTTGCAGATATTATTGCACATGTTAATGTTATTACTGCCGTGAGGGTCTTAAAGACTGGTAATACAAAGCAGTAAGCACTGACGATAAACTCCAGCTCAATCAAACGCTTGCAAAACCTCGTTGTTCTCAGAATGCTGACACACTAAACAGTAACTCTGACGGATAACAGACATGTCAGACAAGGTTGCACATAACCGTAGGTACTATACTTTTGGTTTCGCTCCGGCCTTCTCGACTTTGAAATGTGAGTTTCGCGTACCGAAAACATTGGACTATTGCACCTGGACAGCACATATTACTGTCCCGTGCGACTTTATGTATTTCATTAACTTTCATGGGAATTGAAGTAACCTGGCTTTGTCTACGGTTGCAACGCGGGTACACCGAGTAATACGACCACATAATAACAACAGTAATGAGTCTCTAAAAAAATATCTCATACGAAAGCTTTCTAAATGATATTAAATGTTTTGTTTGTCTTCAGATGTAGCAACCGGTGTGGGAGATTAAACACAAAAGCTCAGATATTTCGGACACTATGACAATCTTAGGATTTTGGCAATTTCAAGTAGGGCAATACATATTGAGACGGCGGGAAATTAACGTCATCCATAGCGCTCAGACACGATTAATGCACAGTCACATTAAAAGTGCACAACTTGCCACACAAGCTTCTAGTGCCTCGTTGGGGCTGACACGTACTGATCAATGGGATTACTTTGAGAAGCGTAAAGCAGCTCGAGAACAGACAGTATTAATTTCGATTTCAATATTGGATCAACATAAAAATATTACAGTAAATATATTACCTTTTAAGCCACTCAGGTGCAGTTGCTGTTGCAATTCTGGCGTGGTACTTGGTGAAACTTAGGAAACAGTATGGCGATTCGTGTACACAGGAGAGCTAACCCCTATCCTCACCCTCTCCAGATCAGTTACATTTTCGTATTACGTTACGTACAGAGTAATTATAATATCGATATGTCAAAAGGTCCAGGATCCACAATATTAGCGCCTCAAAAACAGGTCCACAAGACTCAATCCCCCGTAGGTCAAGATGATACATTATATACACTACTTACATCTCAAACAATAAACACGATGAATAGTCTTGACTCTGTAATGATGTCAGTTTCGTTGGGCACCGATGTGACTGCGATTGGAAATTTTTTAATATCCACCGTTGCGATCGCCCTTGATATACTATCTTAAAGCCGTGGTCTGATTCCTATAGCTGACTAACCGTGAAAGAAAAAACCTCGATGAATTCCATGGTTTAGCCGAAACAGAGTTCAACACAATTGCAGACCATATATATAATGAGCGACTCAACAACACTATCTACGAAGAAGTGTACATGCTTATCCAAGGTGAAGTAGGCACAAGCAAATCAATGCAAATGAAATACGGACTGCATCGCACAAAGCACATAATTCGATAGTTTTAGTCCATAAAGTAGCAAATAGGAGCTGATACTTAAGAAAAAGCCGAAACCCACGGGAAGTTCATGAAATATTTCGCTATGATTTCCAATTCAATGTCTTTAGAACTCGCCCAGAAATAATAACAACTGGTTCAAGCTATGAGTCTTGTCGAAATAACAGAATGGTGCAACTGGCACATTTTTGCTTTGCTTGTTGTTTCTCTAAAGACTCTACGTACATGTTTTTTTATTCATTTGGTTTAAATAACCGGATGTTGCGCAATATGATGAAATATTGTCAGGTAAACAACCATATAGATTTTATAGAAAATACACAAAATATGGATGTGGTGTTTTGAAATGTTAGAGAACCTGCTTGGTACTTGATAAATAAATCAGTCGAGTTTCTGAAACTTTTCTGCTTGCTTAACAGAATAAATGTATGATAGCCCTATACGGTGGAAAGTAAGCAATAAATATAGTTTGAACCCTGCAACATTACTCTCTGTCGTCGTGGCGGAAAAGCACATCCACAAATTCTCGGAGCTACAAGCATAAAGGTTGTATTGCCGCCGAAACCGCGTACATAGCACATTTCATGTAGTTAACTGTGAGAACGTCAGGTTGCTTGATAAATCAATGGGTGCCGCCTCGCGTGATGCAGCTTTTCTCTGACATAAAAACAAGATCCGCAGTATAACGTTATGAGAAACAAATGCCACTTTCATAATTTTCGTTCTGACGAGGAATTCCAACGCTAATCACAAATAATTCTACGGCGCCAACAGGAAACCGTACGGTGCAAATTTTGATCACAATAAATCCTCATACCTAAATAATTTATTACTAATGGCAAGAATGTGGATGGTGCAACCGTCTACAGCATATGGCAATATTGTGGCGTGAAAACGTACAACACAATTTTTTAGGCAGTTCCATTGCATCCTTGCCGTCCACAGCATACACTAGAATATATGTAGACAGAAACAGCACGCAAACAGACACGCCGGCAGACACGGGCATACATTTAATCACCTGTGTTTACAACGTGTACCATATACGGTATTAAATTAAAAACATTTATAGAATGGACTGACACCAAGTCCTGCCTTGCAAGAAATACCATGACTTATATAAAGAAACTCAATAAAATTCATACGTACTCTTCATCATTCTGATCGATTGTTCCAGGCAATTCGGTGGTCTCATCTTGCTGCGTCAACTCGGACCTAATAACAATAAAATGATACAACTGGAAAGAAACCAACCTTACAGAGCGTGTCACTTTAATTTTGATCTGGGGTGTCCAGTAATAATTGGACACATATTAACCAGGATAAATTCAATGACTTTGATAATTCTAATAAGATCCGAAGAATGCATGAATCTATACAGGACATATAATATAGGTCGCGTAAGTATCATTTAACTACTACCTTATCTGAACGATTTTTATTTTGTTTATGTTATATAATTAAAGATGTGTAAAAAGGTAACTGTTTCTGACTTCTTTCCTGAATTGAAGGAAGGAATGCTTCTCCACTCTTTGATCCAGCCTTTCGACCTGAGATGCCGGTAGTCTGCAGCGTTGAAGATGATATATATATATATATATATATATATATATATATATATATATATATATATATATATATATATATATATATATATATATATATATATGTGTGTGTGTGTGTGTGTGTGTGTGTGTGTGTGTGTGTGTGTGTGTTTTGTGTGTGTGTGTGTGTGTGTGTGTTTCTGTGTGTGTGTGTGTGTGTGTGTGTGTGTGTGTGTGTGTGTGTAACAAAGCATTTCAAGAACTGAAAACCAAACCGACGAAAATACATTTTAAAGCCTTATTAAGCATGTAACTCTTTAAGCATATTCTTAAAAAAATGATTAATATGTTTGCAAGGGTATACGTACTTGAAATTCCAAATGTATTACAAGAGCATGTTTTACCCTATGAACATAGTTTATTATGTGTCTTCTTTATGATTATGTACATTTTCACACAATCAACAATTTCTTATATATCAGTGAATTTGTTCTGTTAAAATGTGGTGATCATTTTCCTCAAGCCTACTCTTTAGCTGCTGAAGTTGTTTTCAGTGACAATATTTTTTTGTGACAGGAAATGAAGTTGAAGCTCTAATTATAATACATTGATGAAACTGGAGTTTTTCAAGATGCAGATTGCGAGACGTCATCTTGGAATATATTTCAAACACATGAGGCATTCAAATGCTCAATATTCTGATTTATTCTTTCTTGTAGCACATACCTTTTGACATATTCAGATCAAATTAGCAACCTGTTTCAGCCATACATTCCACCATGTATCAATAACATAATTTTGTTGTTTGCAGGGTTATGGGCTATCTTATGTCATTGTTGTAAGTGGTGTTGGTTCATATTAAGGATATTTTGAGATTTACTTTATGTAGTAATTATGAAATAGCAAGAAGGGTGTATGCAGCGAACTTTACTGTACTTCTCACCTTAACGTTTTATTCTGCTTTGTTTGGCTTGGCAAAGGGGTTGACCTCTCATTTGTAGCAGGACTGGATGGTCTTCTGCAGCAATGAAATAAGGTTGAGATATGGAAACCTTGATATGTTAGGTTAGGCAACTGTGAATATTGTTACTAAGTAAAAGATTTAGTGTGATCGTGCGGTCCAATTTGCATATATTTGTTGTACAGTTTTAACTGTGTATCAATTTTGGTCTGCCTTTCCAGAATAAATATAAAAATGAATTGTCTGTTTCACGTGTATATCATGCTAGTGATCGCTATTTCAACTGTTGCTACTTTTGGTGAATTCTCTGCTCCGGTTATAGCACTGAACCAATTGCTCTCCGATTGTTCAGAATATACTTAAAAAGAATTGAAGTCAACGTATATAAAGAGCGAAGGGATGCAAATAGTTTCGAAAAGTATACGTTCATAACATCACGTTTTGTACGCCAAATACATATGCCACGGATAAAATGACATGGAAGCCCCCAACACCTGAAACACCAATGACCTCATCCTGTACTTTCAACCAGGCAAAATGAATGATGCGCACGCTTCTTAACAGTCATACCTCCTTTAAATAAAAGAAATACAAAGCAACAAACTGATAAAGTGGGACAAATAACTATATTATTAGCATATTGGACACTGAACCAATTGCTTTCCGATTGTTCGGAATATACTTAAAAAGAATTGAAGTGATCAAATATAAATAGAGAAAGGATACAAATAGTTTCGAAAAGCATAAAGTCACGCTTTGTACGCCAAATACATATACCACGGATAAAATGACATGGAAGCCCCCAACACCTGAAACACCAATCTCCTCATCCAGTACGTTGAACCAAGCAAAATGAATGATGCTCACGCTTCTTAACAGTCATACCTCCTTTAAATGAAAGAAATACAAAGCAACAAACTGATAAAGTGGGACAAATAACTACATTATTAGTATATTGGACACTGAACCAATTGTTCTCCGATTGTTCGGAATATACTTAAAAAGAATTGAAGTCATCAAATATAAATAGAGAAAAGATACAAATAGTTTCGAAAAGCAGAAAGTCACGCTTTGTACGCCAAATACATATGCCACGGATAAAATGACATGGAAGCCCCCAACACCTGAAACACCAATCTCTTCATCCATTACGTTGAACCAAGCAAAACGAATGATGCTCACGCTTCTTAACGGTCGTACTTCAATTTAAATAAGGGAAATACAAAGCAACAAACTGATAACTTAAAAAAGGAAGACAAATAACTGAATTATTAGTGTATTTAAAAGTGCATGGTCATTGATTCAGCTTCTAATCGATGGATAGCTTATGTGATGTTCTACTATTTTATCTTAATTCTTTGTAACTTTTTGTATTATAATATTAAACGTGGATGTATCTTTTATTTGAATTTAGCTAGTAATATGCATATTCAGACATCCATCCTCAATGTCATTATATCGTGTTTTCTCGAACAGGGTTAAAAAGAATCTAGCGTATAACATGCCAGAACTTTGCACAGTTCATAACATATATTACCAAAGTATCATATACAGGACGTTAGGTCTAAAAAACTACATATTTTCTTCTTCGATGTACTGGCTAAATATAAAAGTATAAAAAAAACCAAATTTAGGTTTGTTTATAACTGCACTCTACTTTAAATTATTCATTAACGAATTCAAATAAGAGTTGTTTAAATTGTTAATGTAATTTAGGGATGGCGTCCTTGACAACATTCATCAATACTATCCTTTATTCACTTTTAACAACACTTCAAGATTCTTACCTAAATTTCTTTTCAATTATCTATCCAAATCTTATATAGTTCTTCATATTAGAGGCGCGTCCCTTACGTATAGGTGTCACATAAATGTGTATGATTAATACTTATGTATTATTCATGGACTAAATGTTCTCGTTGATCGTTTGAACATCATGCGTTACCGGCGGTGGTTCAGGTACGTCTTATCTTATTTTAAAATAGTTAAAACGGTATATATCCTACATGTAGCTGAAATAATATTCGTATTTGCATAAATTCCATATAATAATCATCCTTAGAGAATAATCATAACACATTACAAGACTTAGTAACCATGATTGTTAATACAAGACTGTTTATTTTTCTTTTAATTTATAAACACTGATAATTCATGATGATGGATCTATAAGTTAAGCACACGGTATTACCGATTAAATTGACATGTTATGATTTGTTCCCTTAGAGCAGTCAATTTGGTAAATCCACTTTTCTTTTGTATGCGCACGAGTTTGGTGTCATTTCTCTATGACATTATAAATAATTATCTTCATGAAATTGATTTTAGTATATTAGCTATAATCAAATCCTAACCCGGATGATCCTGTTACAATTGCAAAGGTGCCTGCATTGCATAACCAATTATTACCTAACAAATGTTTTCATAAAGGAAAGTGTGTATGTGTGTGTGTGTGTCGAGTTTGATTTTTAACGTAGTGTTAACAATTTTCCAGACACATCGTTACTACGTATCCAGTGTGGGATTTTATAGTGATGTCTAGCATTAAGGCACCATGCCTCATACACGTAGCATGATGTTCCACTCATTCTCATTATCCTGACACCATGCCGACCATTCCTAACACTAACCTCTTAATGCTGAGATCCTGGTTACGCAGGTGATAGTCAGGTACAGTAGCTTGGAGTGAAAAGAAGCTGTAAATGGCGGTATCTGATCTGCCGGAATTCTAGAATTAATCGCAATATATACAAAGACGTTCACCAAGCAGTTGATATATCATGTTGGTCGTTGCTTCTCCTTATTCAGTATTTGCTCGTACAAAACTAAGCATATATAACTAATCCTATACTGCTGCTTGATGGCTAATGCTTGCAATAAACGTAATATTCCCAATTATATGTTTACTTATTATATATTTTAACAAAGCTTGCAGTAATAAATGAAAACAATTATAGAATAAACTAAATTCTCGAATGAATGTTGGTCATTTTAAGCAACTGATAGAATCTGTTTAGAAGTTTAACAATGAAATTGTAATCCTGTGAGAACGGAGTTCGTACTTATGCTTTCTAGCGTATCCCAAATACATCCTTGGGAGAATATATTACGTCGGGTCTTCTCTATTGTTGGTCACATTTTGGAATGCTAGATCATACGGATAAACAATCTATGAATTTCTTCAGTTCAGAAACAAAGTGTTATTGAATTTTTTACAACCTAACCTTCAACATTTGAAACTGCACGATTTGCCTTACGATATTTAAACAATACATCAAATACATTAAGACACTTTCAAATTAGTTTTACTTGTCATTGATTACTGGACATTAGGATGCGCCCAAAAGAACACAGTGATGAAAGTCGAGTGTCATAACAGGTCACTGATTCTGAACATTTCCTTTATGAAGATATTAGTGATGGTATGCCTTCGACAATAAATAATTGCTTGCACCACTAAACACCAATCACTATAATATATTAATTATTATAAATTCTATTTTGAATTCGGGCCAGAATGTTAAGTAGATTTTGATTGTATAGACACATTCATTACAGTATTTCTCAAATTATCAACAGTTTTTTTAGGACTGTTCAGAAAACGTACTATCCTTCGGATGACTAAGACTATTCTAAATAACAAATGACGACATTCGTCTCAGGTATGAATACCTGTACAAACAGAATAAATATGTAGAAAAAGAGAATGGAAATTTCAACCTTTTCTCTTCTTTTGATTTGGTTCCTCTTGCTCTTGCGTTTATTTGTAGACGCTGAAACATACACAAACAGATAGTTCTTATCATTTTGCTTTAATATTTTGACCAGGGATTTCAATTGTAATGCTGGACCAGCTCTATCGATGATCGATCGATCGATCTTGATCTCGAGATTGTCCCACCTAGGTGAAAATCTTTTCATACTAAGAAATAATTTATATAATGAAATATTTTAAATATATTTTTTCTATTTACTGATAAATACATACATAAAATGACCCATAGACCCCTTGATTTCACAGCTGATGTGTCTGGAACAATTCTCATGATATGAGTGTGATTATTTATCATACGATACATCTTTTCTAACCACATGCCAAATAAAACTGAATGTTTACTATTCTATAGATTTTTAGTTGCTCTTCCTTTTGAAATAATATTTTCCTGAGAAGTACAGTGAGTCTTTCTAAGTTAGCAATCGGACTTATTCACATTAGCGAGCACTTTTTAATTTTAAGTGTAAAGATTTGAATTAAAAATGCTGTCATTTCGATTTAAAAGTCAGTAAACGTATCGTAATTATTTTCTCTTTGCCTAAACTGAATCAGGATTTATAAGAAAATAAAGCCCTTCATCTCTAACATGTGTGGAAGTGTACAAATTAATGTTATATGGAATTCAATGCTCTCTCTCTCTCTCTCTCTCTCTCTCTCTCTCTCTCTCTCTCTCTCTTAGTTATGATCACGATCACAAATAAGGTCAATCGCACATATTAGTGTCATGTCAGACAAATCGTCTGGAATGTTGACCCTTTATGGTCCTGACCAGTCACCACAGCATCTATCCCCAATGATTTGGCAAGCAAGCGACATACCAAGCACAAACCACGGGTGATTAATCCAAGCAAGTGCCAAAACTTCAAACACGTTTCTAGGTTGTATACGGCTAATTGAAAACCATTGTTGCATCAATATTTTCACAGGCTACATCAGCTAGATGAGAGATTACATCATGTAGGTTTTACGTGTTTTATATTGAAAGAGAAATAAGCTATTTTATTTTAATCTGTACCGGGATTGAACAGTTTTGTTAATATCGAAAAATAACTGAAGAGTGTTTCTCATGAACGAGCTTGAAATATCCGTATGTTTGATATTAGCAGATAAAAAGAGGAGCTCATTACGCGATATGTGGGTTTCATTTACACTCTCAGCACAGAACAGTCTCCAAAGTTTCTGACCACAATAAAAATCTTTATTAAATAGCGATACGATTTTGGGGGGAGAATTTAATGAATATAGTGCAAGAAAATGTAGAGTTTCGGACTAAATCCCCAACTAGGTCTGACGCGTCTGAATCGTTTGATGATTTTGAGTTATGTTAATCTGTAATGGTGGAGACATCCAAGAGAAGAAAATCTGACATACTTGAGATAGATAGTAGAGGTGTTTGAACAAAACCGT
The DNA here is from genome assembly GCA_030141615.1 of Unio pictorum. Classification (NCBI taxonomy): domain Eukaryota; kingdom Metazoa; phylum Mollusca; class Bivalvia; order Unionida; family Unionidae; genus Unio; species Unio pictorum. The sequence continues at coordinate 3,793,338 of JARLTB010000269.1, forward strand.
CCTCGTATAGAAGATCAAAAAAGCACCTTCTTCGTATTAATGAAACTGAAGAGTATGTTTGTGCTAAAGATCAACAATCACAAGTACCTAATTCATACGCGTACTGGTGAGTTAGAAACTCATGTGGCAATTGATCCAAGAAATAGAGTTGATGGAATAAAATCGGCGTTGCAATACCTTAGCCACTCTGGCATTAGAGCAGATAGTGTCATTAACATGTATCTGGTTATTTTTTACTACGTCATGATAACCACGGAATCAAAACCACGACACTGTGAATTTACTGTGGTGCCCGCATATTCCTGAAATGTAACAACGTCAGCGCTAGAAAAATGCATCAATGCAGGATCATGATGGACTATCATAAGTTGAGATGAGTATCTCGAAATGTCAACCGTGTCGTAGATCCAGTTATATACAAAGATCGGTGTGGGTTCCGCCATGGGCATTAATCAAAGTCATTGAAAAAGAACTCTCCCGACTGAACATCGACATTGCCTGTCTCCAGGAGACCCGAATGGCTGACAGCGGTACCATCAGGAAAGGCAATTACATGTTCTTTTGGCAGGGGAAGCCCTCGAATAAACCTAGGCAGCAGTGTGTAGGCTTTTCCGTAAAGAACACGCTAGTCGCCTTCATAGAACCTCCGTCATCAGGTACTGAGAGAATCCGTGCCCTCCGGCTGTCAATATCCTTAGGCCCCGTCAACATCTTCAGCGTGTATGCTCCAACCCTCGGCTCCGCCCACGAGGACAAAGACAAGTTTTATCAGGCTCTGGATCAGACAATATCCAGTATTCCAAGCAACGAAGGCCTTTACTTTACTAGGAGAGTTCAGTGCTAGATTTGGAGCTGACCATGAAGCCTGGTCCGACTGTCTCGGCTTTTACGGTAGGGGTAAGATCAACCAGAACGTTCAGTGACTTATGGAGATGTGCTGCTCCCACAGCCTCTGTGTGACCAACACTTTCTTCCAATGCAAGGAGGTCCACCAGGTTTCTTGGAGACACACACGTTCACTCCACTGGCAACAGCTAGACCTTGTAATCACCAGGCGTGCGGAACTGGCCCGCGTCCTCCTCACCTGCAGTTACCACATTGCCGACTGCGACAAGGACCATTCCCTTGTGGCCAGTAAGGTGCGAATATTACCCAAGAAGCTGCACCATGCCAAGAAGAAGGGTCACCCTTGCATCAACACCTACTATGAAAGTAACCCAGAAAAAAACACACCAATTGATCAACAAAGTAAAGGAATTTCTCACCAAATTGACCCCTGAAGACACCATTGAATCCAAGTGGGCCCATCTCCGTGCCTCTGTGTACAACTCAGCCATCACAGCTTATGGGAAGTGGGAGCGGAAAATGCCGACTGGTATGAGGCAAACTGGGAGAATATGCAGTCAGTAACTGAAGCAAAGAGGAAAGCCCTCCTGGCATACAAGGATGCACCTAGCCCAAAAACATTGCAAGCTCTCAGTAATGCAAGACTCAACGCCCAAAAGACCGCCCGCCACTGTGCCAACATCTAGTGGCTTAACCTTTGCAACAGTATACAGACAGCTGCCGACACCGGGGAAGCAAGAGGAATGTATGAGGCCATCAAGTAGGCGAAAGGCCCCTCCATCTCAAAGACATCAATTGGCAGGACAACGTACCCAACACAAAAGTTCTAAAACGCACCAACATCAACAGCATGTTCGCCATTTCCAGCGAGAGGCGCCATCCCTGGCTCGGCCATGTGAAGAGATTGGACCCAGGCCACATTCCTAAGGACCTGCTATATGGGGAACTATCAGAAGGTACACGACCGACAAGACGTCTACCATACGCTACAAAGATGTTTGCAAGAGGGACACAAAGACGACCAACATCGATATCATCAACTGGGAGAGCTTTGCTAATGACCGTCCCATCTGGCGCCTAGCTGTCAGATAAGGAGTTAGCAAGCTGAGGACGACAGGAATAGAAAGCATGCTCAAAAGAGAGCCAGAAAGAAGGAAAAGCTGACTCTGGAGCTACGACATCGTCTCACATAGACGGACGGATGCCAAGATAAAGATGGTTAGTTTGCTACGTCATGATAAGCTCGGAATCAAAACTATGATACTGTGAATTTACAGTGGTGACCGCAGATTCCTAAAATGTAACAACGTCAGCGCTAGAAAATTGCATCAATGCAGGATCATGATGGACTATCGTAAGTTGAGATATGTATCTCGAAATGGCAACCGAGTCGTGGACCCAGTTACATCCAAAGATCAGAGTGGGTTCCGCCAAGGTCGTTAATCAAAGTAAAGAATTGTGACAACCGAGCTAATGAATGTGCGAATTTATCCGCGTTATATCCAGCTAGTGATAATAAAGACCTGACTTGAAAATACAGGCAGCACAGGAGTGAAATCTACTTTGGTGATGTCGACTTTCCTATGCAAGTTACTAAACCGATATGGACCACTTAACTCAGGTATCGCAGTTAATGTGTCAACTAAAGACAAGTGATTTTATATACTTGTACTATCCCACATATATAACATATCAAACAGAGACTGATACTGCGTAATGGAATGAAAGAATCATAGATGGTATCGCACTATATATGGATAAGAGTATTGCTCGGTTGATTAACCAATATAGCATGCATCACGGTGTGACGTTGCATACATGTATTTATTTACCCATTAACAGCCATGACTTTTACTGTGGTGGTATCAGTGAAAATCCGTAGAGTACAATTAATGTCAGAACCAGGCTAAATATTCTCAAGCTCACAACAGTGCACCGAAAGATTAAACTTTCTTACACCATCTGCGAGGACTTGGTCTATCTCAACGTTCCACTGAAAGCTCTGCGTTCAAACTCAAGCAAACAACACAGATCGCTGACCATGTACCATTAGATTATTGTTGCATTGTAATTAGATGTGACTCACAAACTGAATCACCAATATTGTACTTTGGCCGAGATTCACTTGAGCTGTTTCTTAAATCGCTTTAAACTACAGAGAAATAAACTTGACTGCAGTTCTATTCACGAGCAGTCATGATTATGACTTTGCTGGATCTGTGAAGAAGCTTCTATTACCAACAAAGATAAGTGCATAATCCAGAGCAACGTGTAAAAAATACATGACGCTAAAGCTCGGATACTTACAGTACATCGATTAATTATAGTTTATAAAGTAGGCCTTGAAAAAATGAACAGGCAATCTAAAGTTGGAGATTTTCGCAATCACTCGGAGCTATTGTGCCGCCGAAAGGGACATGCTGACGAGACAAATAACTGTATCCATGACTGACTGAGACAAATTCGCCGAAACTAAGTTGCCACCAATTCAAGTCTTTCATAAGTCTTTGGATCATAATGGAATCTCAAACAAAAGATTAAGAGCATGCAAACATAGTTTAGTTCTGATTCGAATGCACAATCCTTGGTGATTATCACGATCTGTATCTGATGTGATTGTGATTTGCTTGAGACATTTTGTGACACCGACATACACGCATACGAGCTCGATTTCGTACAGTACTTCACTTCACCTGGAATGGTATGGAACGCATCGTTGTCTAAAGCCAAAACCGAGTTGGAATTGCGCAGAAATATTTACCATAATCTGTTTTTGAGCGCTCGCTTCCTGATGATATTTCCATGACGAGTCAGATATACATATGAAGAGACAGCTAAGCTCCATGTCTTCGAAATGATGCAAAAGAAGTCGACAGGTGAGTTTTGGTGCATTGATCTTATATGCATTAACGTACAAAATAACGGGAGCGATCACAACATCAAATATGATAAATCATTTATATTTGAAGCAGATCTATAATACCCAGAACATTTACATGATGTGCACAATGATTATCTACTGGCACCTGAAGCATTGTCGGTGCCTTTTACATGATTGTTCCATATCAGTTAGTGATAGCTGATGAATCCGGACGCAAATACCTGAATACACAACACATGTACCAAGTCTTACAACCAAACGCAGTTATATAGTACACATGTGAAACCCCCAACTGTATCAGCGATTGGAAATGTGGGTAAGCAGGATCCATCAAGTGCTAGAATTTTTCAATCACGGTTGAGATGACACTTTAAATCCAAATGAACACGGATCTGAGAACAAATACCACACTTGGATTTAAAAAGGATATTTTCAAGCTCATGAAGAATTCTGGATTTGAAAAAAAACATGTAGAATCAGTGTTGACGTCGCTCGTATCCACGCCAGTAAATAGGACAAATATCGATGTTATATAACTGACTCGGGCTTTAAATCTATGAAGATCTTTGAAGGTGGACTTGTTCTTGCTCAGAATAACAATCGATGATAAAGGCGACAAATCAATATACGTTGGTTCTTTCGTTTCGGACTTGTTGAAGATGATGTATATGCAATAACATCAGCTTCTCGCATTCCATGATGTTTAGTATGAAAATATGGAACCATTTTACCAGTGTAAGGTCCAGATGAGGTACACTGACAATGATTAGTTCCTGCTGCATATCACAATCAATGATGTGCACGCGGTCGCGGCTATGGCACAAGAACATCAGTTGTTTATTAACACCATATACAAGAATACTCAAGTAAACCAATATATGAGTATGTGGGACTGCGACCTAGAATGTACTCGATAATATCGAATCGGGCGCCTCTGAAATATACAAATAGAGCAAAATGTGTTCTATGAGTATTTGTATAAAACGATATAAAACACTAACTTACGTACAATGTATTCCAGACCGACGTCAATTCGCTCATGGCAAACACTGTACTAAAGACATTGTATAGATGTGTACCGATCTACAAAAGTTAGTGTGTCACCGGTTGATACCATACGGAAGTATCACAATCGCGTATGGTTATCACGCTTTTGTAAATCAACTAATGGCTGACACATGCTGAAATTAGTAATGTTCAAAGACATTTACAGCGTATCAAAACATATATTGGCGGCAGCTCCGTATTTGCTAGAAAGATATGCACGCCATCACGCACAAAGATTCGGCTAGGAGGTTTTATTTCCCGTGGATAATATCCATCCCGGTACGTTTCCAAGCGGCAACGTGTTGGTTCTCTTGGAGCATCAATTCATCACACTTCCATGGATTATATTGGATCAGTACCAGTATGTTGTTCACCTTTAAATTTTCAGTGCGCATACAGATACCGAACAAATTCGCCAAAGAGTGGCTGTAAAGAGTCACATGTGCTTCACCATCTTGTTCCTAGATGTTAAAATCAACTCACACAACCATACTACGGCGAGTCCACAATAATGGTATCGGAGTGTATGTTTCTCACTAGAGTATTTACTCCATAGTGCAGCGGCAATATCACCGGCGACATATTTTCATAATGACCCTGCCCGCTTGCGTCAACCAATAGAACGGGAAGGTCTTTATAACGTGAACTTATCTGATCTTTGAAAACACAAGTTTTAGTAATCGCTGTTTGTCCATTACGTGTTTGAACTCTACTTGGATTTGCAGTACGTGATTTAACGCGGCATAGTGCACAATAGGAAGGTATAATGTATTATATACAATATTATTTAATGGCATCACTAAAAGGAAATTCTCATATGATTGTACCATCATTACCTTTTCTCGCGCAGTCAGCACCTAACCGATCATGGCATGGAACCGTATTTCCAAACATGTTTAGTGTACTGATGGTTGGAAGTGCTGCACCAGGAAAAACAAAACAGTTGTTGAATACGATTTAATGATCGTTGAATTGGAATCGACTGCACGTGATTGCGCCGTCGGGTTGATGATCAACCGTGGCATGATGTTTATAAAGACATTCAGTACGCGTTGCGCGGTAAGAGTGGCAATGCCATCATTGATTTTGTTTTTCAAAACATTGATAAAGCACCTCAAATTGACGATCAGGTTGCAAACAAACGCATTCTTGTGCATACGACGAAGTGATATTTGACGTCCAAATCAGTCATGTGCCGATATTTCACGAGATCGACACATAAATACCAATGCTTTCTATTTGTATGACATTGTAAAAATTACTTCTATGACGTAATTTAGTTTAACATATGACGTCCTCAGTGGTAGTTATGATAGTAGGTCTTAACAACAAGCGTGGCACTTCAGGGCTACATAATGTTTGGGTTTCCACCAACCGCATAACCAGGTGATTTGAAATAGATTACGTTCTCAACACTTTTGAATATGTCATGTATTATTTATCGGTCAACACATTCGTTTTATTCTGATGGAACAAGGCGGGCACATTGTGGATCTCGGCGGTTAAATATTAACAATACACCAATAGATTAGAATAATGACAGTGAAACGTGGACACGTGAGACCGGTGATAACATGTCTGCTAACGCGCCCATATATAATACGAGATCAGATATCTCATTAAAATCTGGCATTGTTTATACTTTTTCTCTTGTGCAATATCACTCACGTCCTCAATCGTAATCGATATTATATTGCCCGATGTGCAATTATTTAATCTGAAAATCGTTGTTGAGCTGTTTTATTAAAGAAACTATCACCTGCGGATGGCATAGTTTCAAAGGTAACTCAACCACTTTAGATAATGTGCGAGTCACTAACTGTTGAAGTCGATTGTGAATTATATTGAATTCTTGCAATCACAGATCCTTTTTTGGTTCCGCAGCAACACTTATATACGACTCGAATTACAATGTTTGTAGCGATTAGTGCAGCGTGCGAGATCAAATCCGAATGCACCTTTGCAGGTTACACTTTGTATATCTCTTGCCTGCCAAATCATGCGGGATAGAGGATGTGCAGCCTTGTCTGGTCTAAATCTAAAACAGCGGAAAAGTCAAACCACTCAATATGACACTACCCGCAGAAATCAATATAATCTTCTTCGCGCGTATATATGTCATATATCTGTCAGTGAAGGATCGGGCAAACGATACAAATAATATGAACATCATCGACCACCAAAAACAGATTTTTCCATCTTTGCAAAATGATGTTATTGGCTGATGTGGTGGAATCTCACGTCATAGCCGTGATGAGAAGACTCCAGATTTCATTTACTTACTGTCTGACATGCGCCTATCGCATCAGCTTTTGTTCACAAACAGATGTTAAGTGGAATGACTTTACACTTTTAATTAGTTTTCCTTTGAGTGATTGTTGGAAGTATCTTGAAAATAATTTTGAGCTCAAAATTAATGCTGGTCTTTGCAGATTTGTTTCTAAGACTGTGTATCTTAAATAAAGTAAATAAAAAAATGTAGTAAAACGTACAAATGTATAACTATCAATAATTAAGGTATTGCTCTACTTTACAATGTGCAATCTTTAGAGGAACTTACAGTATAGTGAATTAGATACCAAGTAAACCTAAATATTCTACCACTAGTCCAAAAGCATATAAATGACTTCCAACACTGAATTTGCTGATGTGCCAATAGTGTTGGGGATCTTGATGTTCCAACAGTCTTGATCTATCACAATCGTATAACTCAGAAAGGATTCACAATAATCTATAATGAGTATTCAAAATGTCAATGTGTACGCCAAATGGATAAACGTTAAATAAATGATTCCTCTTAAATTATCTCTGTAGTCACTAGTTAATACTTTTGAGGCTGAAATAAAAGGATAAATGAAATAAAAACGACCTTGTGTAAGATCCTAAGACAAAATAAAATGACGAGGATTGGTTCCTTCAACACCAGAATAATTTTGTAAAGAAGACTAAAATGAATCAAATATGTCAGGTACGACATAAATACAATTACATACGTTTTGATGTCCCAAAACGTATCGCTGTGTGAACGTTTTCCTATAGATATAATAATAAAGCAGAAGCTTAAGTAGAAACTAACTTACCATCGCTTGTCTAATCTTTTCAATAAGGTCTGTGCATGGCATCGTCTTTTCGGACTTCTTAGACAGAATATCCTCGAGCTTTTTTAATTTGTCCTCAACGCCAGGTTTAGAAGCCGCCGTTTCCTATGATTTATTTATAAACGTATGACAACATATTGGTATAAAATCAATCCCATAATCATTTAGCAGTGTCAAGTGTTAGTTTTCTACAGGGTCATTCTATATCTGCGTTAGGATGAGGACCTTTTGTGCTCATAGTTAATAATGGTATTGTTTTGCTACACATTTTAGTGATATTTCACTGTTTTGCACATTTAGACATTTATTATTTTGATAGAACAAGCTCTGTGGAAGCCAGTATCAAGCTCATTAAAATGTTTTGACCTTTAAAAGTAACCAAGAGTTTATTTGGTGCAAATCTTAACAATTCCATTACCACTAAGATACGATCATAGAACCCTTAGCTAATCAATGTTTTAAGTGCAAATCTTACACGAACTATATACAAAACAAGAGACACAAGTTGGTCAGAAATCGCTCATACGACTGGCATCGGTCCAGTATCCATGTGCCAGAGTAGCTAACTAAATATATGGGTCATTTGAATATAGTCTATACGGATTGCTTCAGGTTGTATTAAATAAAATATATTATTTCCATGTTTCTCTGCTTTCGTTTCTTACATATTCTTGAGGCCACATCAATTGTATTATAAATTTTACCAAACTATAACAAGACCACCACTTTTCTACTCGATAAGTTGAATGCATAACGCTTTTGTTTTGGATCATGAACTGATCGGTTTTGTTCATGTCTCATTGAAGAAATTACTACCTAGATTTTCTTGAGGTTTTGTTTTGTTTTGCTTTGTTTGTGTGTAGCTTTCTTTATGTAACAATGCCAAACAAGAAACTGTACTGGTAGAACATGCCTACGCGGAAGGATCAATGCTTTCCATAATGACTACAAGTTGACAGCATTTGTTTTACTCTAGTCAAGATGAAATATGCACAACGAACATGACACGGAAAGTGTGTATATTAGTCATCTAGTTTGCATGTCAATAAATAAAGCACCCGAATGATGCTGAATCTACCAGCTTGACATTTAAGATTTTTTTTATCAATTGAGATAGGGACCATTCGTTTTCTAATTACAAACTGAATTAGAGCATGATATCCCTTCTGATCCATATGGTATGGTAATCCGATACCCTTTACATAAACTACTTATTTCCGACGTTCCTCATTTTAACTAGGTTGAAGACACACACACCATATTAGTGATAACATCTATATTAGCTAAGTGTTGATATTGGTGGTTTTATCATCAGGTTACAGGACACTTAGGCTAACATGTGGATAGTAATAGAGTGTCATATAAAAATTATATAGGTTTCATAGGTTTATCATGTCAAAACTATATACAGGGTTAGACATGATTGCAAGGTCATAAGATTAAATTCATACCATCATAAACAATGTAAGGAAATGTTTATAGACACACTGCAGTACTACTCCTACATATAAAAACATATTATCACAAGGGAAAATGTACAGCATATTTAAAGTTTAAGTTGTCAACATCATATACATACAGACACATACATAAAATTCCTTTGTCAATTAAAATTAATATTTCTCAAGAGATCATCACTTCATTGAAATGACCTTTTGTTTTCCTCTACTCATCTCCCTTAATGGTTGTACCACAATGGTTTAACAACGTCACCTCGTATAACTGCCCCCATGTTTTGCCTTTGTGTAAGATGTCTTGATTGAAACTACTAGCTTAACCGAAGACTCATTTGTCTACAGCTCTTGTGGTTGTTTATGTCGTTGTTGTTATTACTTTTTCTACTGCAGCTCCATGTCTTCTGTCTCGGGGACCCAATTTTGCTTCCCAATGATAGTTTTGGCACCTTCATCATACCGTCTATTACCTCCTCCTATGCTGCGATTTGACATTATTGCAAAGTATATTGGTCCTTTGGATTGAGCTCTTTGACTTGATATGGGAGGCACAGAACGTACCCTATGCTTACTAATGTTTCACAGAGTATACGGGCCGCATGTGTGGCTGTTCAAGGGTAAACAATGGGTAAGCAACTGGTGAACGCATATATTAATATGCCTGAGGCACAGAACGACGGAAAATATCTCTTTAATTCGTCATGCTCGTTTTGAATGAAACGTTGAGAACGCTTGAAAGAGATAAACGCGAAAGACCATTTATATTCCATATTTTTATAATAAAAAAACAAGACAACACAATGTATTCCCTCAAAACTCAACGCGTTTCATAATAACAAAAAGCTTTTGTAACACAAACAACAAGCGAAAACAACCGTTAAATGAGAATGTATTTACAATGTTGTGGAGCGGAACTTGTCTTTCTATGATCTAGGGCTTTATCATTTTACCATTGATTCACACCAGTTTTCTGAACTCCAAAGAAGAGATAACTATAAGTTCATAAAACCTTCTTTCTAGTTTAGGAATAGTAAGAAATGTCATCGTCAAAAGAAGTTAGTACATGTTGTAAGGGAAATCCAATGCAGCTTTGTATAATGTTAAAATACCTCATGGAGTCTGATTCTTGGTATTTTACATTTTTAATTCGAGTTGACAAAGCATTTGTTCTCATTTTCCAGAGGAGGTCATCCATAAAAGTAAATATCCTAAGCCATGGTCGTTGGTCTTTTGTTCAATAATCGACTGGCTTGAAAATCGTTAGGTTCTTAATGAGGACGTATATCGTTAGCACACTAAATGATTTCATGAAGTTATGAACGAATTGTGCTTCAGAGGGCAATGACGCTCCCAGGAATACATTTATTGTGTTTTCTTTGACAGGTAACGATAATTCATTAACTACTGACATTTCCTTGAAAGCTTATGTCAACTACGTCGACGAACCTTTAGGCTCTCTATAGTGTGGTAAGAGCGCTTCGATGATATTTGCCTCCAGAGAATTCAACAGAGGCCAGGAATTGTCACGTTTGTTTTTCCATCACATTATTAAAATCTTCTTATCGGAGATGAGATTTCATACATCTTCCAGATATTCTTCCAACGTTTCTTCTTGACTCGTTAGCATACCTTTGTCGTTCTGTGTCTGATTAAGACTATTAAGTTGACATCCATAATATTGTTATCTGGTGAGACCTGTAACATTTTCAGCCAAATCAGTAGTAAAACAGGAAAGTAAATGTTAGAGTTCTGTCTATATGGACAGCATGGATGTTAGTTCTTTTTCCCTAGGTTCTTTAGTTATATCGTTTCTTTTCTAAATCACTACAATTACGTTTCTCAAACTGCTGAATTCCAGACGTTTTGCAGTCAGTATCCATGACGACGTTGGTCCTTATTATCGGGTAACATATCCTTTGTTGTTGTTGTCTTTTTCAGGGTGAAATCACTGCCCCATAAAGTATGTCCTCCTGCAGAAGTTTCGCAGAAAATAGTCATTTATGATCTCAATTAATTTATCTGGCAAAGTTGGGTTCAAAGTGCCCAGTGCAGTAATGTTCTTCATCTCGAGAGACTTATATAGTTGTCCTTGGAAAATATGATCTTCGATCTTAGATCCAACTCCAGAGACAATAGTGAATGATTTTCCTTCCGGTTAGTCGTATCGGGTGTTCAGTTATCTTTCTGATAGAAAGTTTAAATAATGTTGTTTCCCTCTAATGCAAAACTCTTCATGAAGCCGCAAAATCGGGCTTCTTCGATGATGGTTTTGTACTCTGTATAGTTTGGTATCAAACGGAACATGATACAAATTTGATTCAGTCTTAGGGGTACATACATTCCGGTCAGAAGTAACGTGTCATGCAGCCACATTTCCTAATGCAAACAATCCATAAGTTATAAACTGCGTTATTGTTTGATTTTGTTTTGATGATCGTTAAATCCATTATTGTGAGGATGGTCAGGTTCTCTAGACATCTTAGTCGTTGAATACATTCGAGATGTCATGTAACCATACAAACGGAATACTCAGATGAGTGCTCTTGACTTCTTTGCCGTACCTCATAAACAAATTCAAGCACGTTCAGTATGGGTAAGTATGCATTCTGCTGCGGAGTACAAATTCACTTCCTTGTACAATGAATGGAGAAATTCGCTGAGGTGAATGTTTTTACTCTTCTAGCATCTTCCTATGATTGGTGCAGTCCACTTTCAGAACTGACAGGTTACTAGTAATTAGTTCAATCTCGTGTTCATTTTGATTTTTCTTTCAAGATCAGTAGGGCTGTGGTAGCCAAAGACTCGAAACGGTGACTTTCGACGCAATGGTTATCGTGTCGTTTTGGCATGGCAAACATGTAGAGTTCTAACTTGCGACAATCACAAGAATCTCGGCGCGTCATTTATTTTGTTTCAGTTGCTTATAAACTAATACCAAATATTTTGGCAGCTGGTGTTGTTCATTTGTTCTTCATTTTCTGAATGTGTTTATTTCATCTCAGCTGGACTCTTTCAGCATTTCCTTGTGTCGCAAACGATGATTTAATGTATTAACCAGAAGTGTAAAACAAATTTACAGGTATGTCACGGCAAACCACAAGGTCTTTACTTTATCAGTTTCATGTAGCACGTTTTCAGGTGTCACTTGAACAGGTGCACGTCCGATGCTACTATGATACGATTGATTGCACGCTTTAACAAGACATGGTAAACTATTGATGTACGTGAGAGTATATTTGTTTTTTTAAAATAAGTCTACAAGTGTTCTTAGTAAACATTCCAAGCTCTCCTTTTCATAAATGTGTCTTTTCCAATTTATTGGTAAAAGCCCGGTTCAGAAATGTGTTGCCTTCATCTTCTTGTCTTGTAAAGATGGGTTAAGAACGTTTTGTTTCAAAACTAGTATTAAAGCTGTTCCTAATTCTAATTGTATGTGTTTGTTAATTCAAAACTAGAAACCAGAACAATAAACGCGTTTATATTTCATGACCTTATATGTTAAAGCAGATAAGGAATCACTAAGTTCATCAATAACAAGTTAGAATCACAAAAGTTGCATATGAATAAGTCCGTGTGTAACATTTTTGATCTCCGCGTATCTTACGAAATATATACATACTCTCTTGTGTGTTTGTTCTATTTTATATTAAATTCAGTGTCTCTAATTTCTTCGGGAATACACTCTTTTATTCGTTTGATTCTATCTGTACTGCGTTACCTTTGTAGACTTGCTATATCTTATTCATCTAGTTAAGGTTCTTCTACCACAGCTTATAACACATTTAATTTCATGTAGACTTCTTGCACTCATTTTAAGTCATTTTCATTTGTTGGATTAGGTACGCACACTATATGGGGCATAGTTAGCCATTCTACGACGTCCACGGCGTCAAAAGCAACGGAAATGCCGGTAAAAAGAGAGATAACGAAAGGCAATGGCATTCCGAGTGTCCTAAGAAAACCAGGGAACACGCAGACGAAGAAAATTAAGAGAGTTATGCAGAAACATGAGACGGACGATCCCCATTATAACTAGACGGCCCTGGAGAGGAATAGTCTATACAGGCGAAGAAAATAAGAGATGGGCTTTGAGTGCTATAACGCTGTTGTCATAAACTAAGTAACCGAAAGAAGCAAAACTACTACGTATTGTGAAACGTTACAAATAATTTTATTATCAAAGTTATAAATGAAGATGTGATGGGAAATTACAGCATTATGAACTGAATTCCAACTAATCCTGATAAAGTTCTAAGTCTAAAACATCCTATAGACTAAAACGTTCCGTATAAATTTAAAAACCAGAAATGTACTTTCCCGTCAAGAATCCTGACGTTCTCTAAAAGGCATCGTCCAGAACTGATTGAACCAACTCACAATAGTTCCAGAATAATAATATGGTCCAAATAATGACCAATTCTATTCCCACTAGGTAGTCCTAGCAAATGTTCTACCTCGTGAATAATATAATATAAGTGCAACATACAACACGCCTCATGTCAGCAGACTTACAACAGGAACACAACTAAGAATGACTCCAAAGTAGGACAGTGAATGCTCATGTATCTCCTATTATATACCTTCTATTTCGACTATTTTTCACAACATACCACTTGTGACAGATGATGCTACTCATTTTCTGGCTAACTTACTATTAATCTATTCATGTGACCTAGCCCAGCCAATGGATAATTATTTAATTCTTTTAAACCCGTCTAAAACCCATCGGCGAAATTGAAATAATTAGGGCTATCTCCGTGTCAACAAACACGAAACCATTTCATTATAGATCTTATGTAATTTACGCTGTTATTTATTAGACTCAGGTCACGTAGGCAAAACATACTTAAAAATACTCTCTTCAATTTACACTTATGAGAAAGAATTCCAAAATTATATATATATATATATATATATATATATATATATATATATATATATATATATATATATATATATATATATATATTGTAAGCGATAAAGGTGACTGAAAAAGACAGTTCCGTGGCTTTCTTCATATGAGAAAAATGAATGTCCTAGTCATCATCAGATTTAACTGTCTTAATCCATTTCCAACGCTATATTCTACTATTTATCCCGTTATTTGTGTTGTTGTGGTAGTAGGTAGTGTTCCTCCTACTGCTGTTTCAGTTGGCATCTCAGTGGCGCTGAGCGTGGATGCGGTGATGGAAGGGTTACACATCTTGGCACTCAAAGGTATCTATGACTGGGATTTAGCTCCAGAAGTCCGATATATTAGTATCTGCTACTTGAATTCTGTTAAAATGTCTTCTAGCACACAAACATCGTGAAGCTTTCATTCCCTTCCTTCTTTCTTACACATTTCAAACTGTATTACTTCTCTTCTACTTCACTTAGCTTTCTTCATTCCTCTTCTTCTTTGATAAATAAATACTTCTTCTGTTTCTTAAAAGCTCTGCAAAATACTCTTAAATTCTTCTCTTTCTATCTGCATTCATTCACTAATGATATCGATGAGATATAAGGTGAGAACACGGCTGAAACTTGGCCAAAAACAAATTGAAGTCATATACTGGAAGAGGAATATTGGTCACAGTTACAGTAGTAATCGTAATCGTAGTATAAACAATCCCTATTTACGAGATATCCTGAGCATGCGCATCCCAGCACACTGTATTCTTTGTTTCTGCCATATGTATTGTACTCGAAATGTTCCGCAATAGTAATCCGTCCGCAAGAAAGATGCGTCCTCTTTGTTTTGATTGATAGAGAAACCAATCGCTCTGGTTGAATGTTTTTAACCAGCGTTTTGAATTGGCCGCACATTTAAATCCGTTATGTCCTGGTCTTAGGCTCTCCATACACGAGCATTGTCCCATGTTATCGCCTGTTCTTAAGCCAACTCAAGCAAATATGTGAACTACTGTATAATCTTCTACGTTTGTTTCGAGCATGCGGTTTATCCCACATTACCCCTTATATGTGGAATATTACCAATATAAAAGATATATGAATAACGAACGGTAGAATTTATGTTGATAAGCATAGATGCCTAAAACGGATCTTAATCTACGGACCAATGTGAGATCAAGTTGAGGAAGAAGAAGACCAGTAAAGAGATGCCACTTAAGTTAACCACCATCAGTGAACATAACTCAACGGCTTTTCCGGAGCCCACCAAAATATCTAGAAAGAAGTGCTTGGAGTTGAAGAAGAAACAAATTGTGTATATTGTTGACATTTAAAAATTTAAATCCCTTTTACACCTTCTCTTGCAAAATTATGTGTTTGTAGATAGGTATATCATAGTGTGTCTATACATGTTGCATTGATGTGATGGTAATTGCTTGAATGTGTGACAAAATAAACACTTGTGACCCTAGAAGTACATATAACTTCCCTATTGTAAACCTACCGCACCGATATAATTAAGATATGTCACCCAAGGACAGTGGATTGCCAGTGGTATTATTTTCCATCGATATGGTAAAGGCAATTAATAATGTTAACTTTCCATATATCCTATAATACTTAACGTATTTTAAACGTTAATTAATCATTCATAAAATGGGTAAATATATTGTTTAGGAATATAAGGAACTGCGTTTTTAAGTACTAGCTAGTCAATAGGTTAGTTTGATCTTAAACGCGTATTAATACTTCGTTAACATTATTATTACGTACATCAGTTAGGCGCAATACTAATATCACTGGAAATAGTGCTGGAAACATACAATATTGCATTGACATAGTTCGTTGATGATATCTGGTTTATAATAGGTGACTCCCTTGATTATACAAACAGTCATAATCAGATATTGATGGTGGTAGGAGAAAACGGGTGTGCACAGAAAATCTGGTGAGTCAGGAGTCAGTTGGTCGGACCAAGGTTTGAAACCTATTATTATTATTATTATTATTATTATTATTATTATTATTATTATTATTATTATTATTATTAAAACAACTGGTAAATAAATAAAGTTATCTTTATTCGATACTGTAAGGAGGATAAAATCATTAATGTTAGCTCAATTAATATACAAAGTATAAAATTTACCGACTCGCACATAAAGTATCCAGCAGCATTTTAATAGTTGGAAGAGCGGAGCCGATTAAACTAAGCACTGATTTACGGTCGGTACATTATGTGGATCATAAAAACCAAACATTTGTCTCTCGGACAAATCTTGTAAACTGCAATACAAAACTAATTATATCAACAGAAACATCTGGGTGAGTTAGCATGGAAGGCAAATATTTTAAAAAAATATATTAATATTGTTAATATTATAAATAAATTTTGGATTAACGGAGTACGTATACAAGCATAGAATATATTAAAGGCCCTTCATTAGAAAATGATTTTTGATTTACTAATATGTTAATAACACATTTTTCCTGCTTTTGACTAAAGTCGTCTTTTTTCTTGGTCGCTTTTCAGTACCAACTAAACATTTTGAAACAGCTCGTGTTCCTACTCATTTTGCTTTTGATCTCCGATATTAATGTGTGTGAATACGTATGTAAAATCAAAATGCATAGATCCAGACATGTAAAGTCTTTATTTACAACATCGATTAAAAAAAATGTTTCATTTAGTTTTTTATCAAAAACATTCGATTAAAAATTATCGAAATTGCATGTCATTCCTTTTTATTTTGAGACACATAGAACACATACTCTCATGTTTAAAAGGGGAAACTCGCACACACATACAATATTATAATACAATTTCAGATAACTTATTATACTAGTAGTAACTGATTGAATACTATTCTTGATTTAATAATTAAATTAATACTATTCGTCACAATATATCTATATTTTTAAGTCTGTGGGAATAAATTATGTGGGGAAAGAATCATATGTTCGACTGTAAATACGAAATTGAGTGTATACTTTAAAAAAGTTAATTCTCTCTCACCCCATAAGTTATTTGCATCTTGCAAAACTGTTAAGTTCTTTTTTTATAAATCAATAGTATGAATCTTGTTTGAAATTCCAACATTGAGAGTGATTGAAGTACCTGTACATAATCCTGTAGAGACTTTACTGCATTGTTAACATCCGGATACTTCGCTTTAGTTTGTTTTCTTACGATATCTTGAAGCTGGAGCACCAAGACTTTGACTTTTTCTTCCATATTTGCTGGATCGAAGTTTACTCCTGATTATCCTGGAAGTAAAAGTTATTGTTTAAACAGTGCTACATCATTATTTTGTTATTGTGGTGGTAGTGATGAATGTAACTGTCGTTCCTTTCCAAGACTTTAGATTCTTATTGAAATAGAAATACATATTCAGGGGACTATTTAAAATTTTATCGTGAATGACGTCACAACATTACAATTACAAAGACGCAAAAATGTATTGGCTTGTAATAAATGCAAGTAAATATGAAAGATTCCTGTTTTGTCGATTCAGCAGTTAAATGTATCCATGTTGTTGTCTTATTCATGCCAAACTGATTAAAGAGCCTAGATGTATCTAACGTAGAATTATCAGATTTAGGACTAGGTGGGTTGGTGTGGGTACAAAAAACAATGCCGTTTTTAATTTCACTACATCTCTCATAATGTTCATATACAATTTTATCTAGACTTTATAAATCTCAACAAAAAGAGCGCTGAAGTCTATATGCACACATTTTACAAATAATTAAATTTCGTTCTTTGCATAGATAGCTGGGTCAAAAACTGGTGCTGTTCCTTATGAATATATGAAAAATACAGATCATCTAGCTGTGAAGAACACGTTAAGCTGAAACAACTTTCACTTTGTTAGCTAAGCATAGAAAACTCACATACTCTGCTCGTGAACCCGTATCAAAGTCAGAAGATTGACCAATTTCCACGAAGACAGCAACAAGTGACAGTATCTCTTGGTTAATATGGTATCCAGAGTTCTACCAAGTGAAGCGAATTCGCTGGCATTTATTCATGCCACGAGTGCCGATGTAAACATGTTTATCGGTTCATAAGGAAGTAAATCAGACTCGTAAATGGGAGATAACTCCAATGTGTTTATGTAACAAAAGCTACACTTTTCATTGAATGAGACACGTTGAGTTATATTTATTTCTGAAGATTATTATACAAGTTGTATTTATTCATTGCCAAATAAGAATTCTTAAAATTTCTCAATATAGCCAATATATCTCTACAAATTATCAGGCTCGATTTGCCTTTAAACTTTGGTGAAGACAACTATCTCGACTTTTGTTATCACTATGCGAATGAATCTTTCATATTAGTGCTGATGATGATGTAGGAGTTAGTAATAGCAGTAGTGTTATTTAAGTAGTAGTAGTAGTTGTAGTCGTTGTGCCGATGTTGTGATTCTAATACTTCCCCATGAAACACATGCATGTTACGGAACATCATTATTCGAAGTATTTGTAGTAGTAGTGTTATGAGTAGTAGTGTTAATAGCACATGCAACACATGTTGGTTTTGATGTTTTAGCTGTAGTAGTAGTAATAGTAGCTAGTTATTACATCAGCATATCTTCGGGCTATTTTTGGTATCAATATTGTTATAGTCATTATTATTAATAATTACTGATATTAAGTGCTTTTATATCCAAAGAAAAAAACTTACATTTACCTGTCACGTATAAACTCGTTTGTGTCTGCGTGTGACGTAATGCTGTCTGAGCTGAGACTCGTCTCGATCATTGACACATGATCATAATGTGTAATAACTGCAAACTTGATGTAAGCATGGCATCTATCTACTAAACGGACCCGTGTGTTGGTGCCCAACGACAAAAGTGCGAAACCCTTGATCGGTTAGAACATATTTCGTCAGGAGTGTGTCTTTCAACACCAGATAATTCAGCGAATTGGCCGCGGATAAACCTGAATTCACGTCTAATTATTTACCTTAGAAAAAGGTGCTAATATTAGGCGACCAGTCTTCTTTTCTCCATTTTTGTACAGTGGTGTACCTTTAGAACCTGTTTAGATAACTGTCTTTGTTTCTTTGTCATCTTCAAATGGGGGCAACGTTTGACCTCTCAGTTTAAAATCATGTTGACCCTCACTTTTAGTTTGCAATAGCTCAGAATTTCTTTGATATTCCCTCTCCCTATTTCAATCTTCTAACTCTAAAGTTTCTAACCTAACTTGGTTTTAACTTTCTACATAACTCTTTTCTACTTCTTTCAGCAGTGCTATTTTCCCTTTTTATAATTCTATATTCTCCCTTACTGCTTCCCTTTTCCATTCTATCTTTTCCTTTCCTGAATATTTAATTATATCTTCCCCTTCTCCAGTTCTATATTTTCCCTCTTTAAAGTCATCTCTTTTCATTTCTTCGGCTTCCCTTCTATTTCTCAGTCCTTCTATTTCCCTCTCCTTTAACTTCTGATCCCTTTCCCTAACCTGTTCGAACAAAGTTGCTCAGAGACTCCCCCTCGTATGTGTGTGTGTGTGTGTGTGTGTGTGTGTGTGTGTGTGTGTGTGTGTGTGCGTGCGTGCGCGTGCGTATGTATGTATGTATGTATGTATGTATGTATGTATGTATGTTGATTTGTTATATAGGAATCTGTCTCCACACAAATCTTTCAAGGGCAATTTGGCAGGGACAAAAATACTAAACTCTCGCTACTGATGCTACAAAAAAGAAAATATTCATATTGCAGTCTCTCATCAAGCCTTACATAATTATTTGAATAACAGGTAGCTATCGATAAATTTTCTTTTTTGTTGGTAAGTTACATAATAAATATTTGCACCAGTGAAATAGTAAAATTAATTGTGATGTATGTCCATGTGAGAACCCTTATGATTGTACCGTAAGTCTTAAGACAATTACCCTTAATATACCAAAGTTTGGCAAAAAAAGGAAAACTACAAAATAAAGAACATTGCCTAGAAATCTGAATAATTTGTATATACGTGCTTTTTTGGATCTGAATTTCATATTGGAATTGGTGAAATTAGGAAACCAGACTAACTTTACAGCAGCATCTCAGATGCTTTAAACTGCACATATTTGTTCATGTGAAGCTTCTACATGATCAAACTGTTGGCTTCTCTGTATACCAGTGGCGATGGATTCGTGCCCATCGAAATACACATTCTCCCTGCTAAGTGTACAAGGTATATTATATATATATTACTATATAGATTTACTATTGCAAAAGAAGCGTTGTTATGAAATATCAAATTAATTTGCATTGATTTAAAGGTAAATGTTACAATTGTTACAATTTATTTTTACATCGTAGAAATAAAGTATTTCACATTTGGCAAATCCACTATATTTTACAAGCTATTTGCATATACAGCAAAATAGTGCTCATATATTTATCAATTTCCGTCTCTCTGTTAGACTTCAACAAAATTTAAATCGTAAAAAAACACGTGTCACCTGAAATGCACTGTGGTGAAATAAAGTATAGAATAATAGAATAAGAATTATCTAATGAAGATAGGTCACGTTTTTAATAATATAATTCTCAGTTGCAGCTGATGGTAATTACGACAATATATAAAATAAATACAAAGTAAATAAAGATATGATACCATAATTGGTTATATATGTTTTATACATTTTTAAACATTTTCTTCAGTCACAAACGAATTCGGTTATCAATACAAACATTAATCAAAGCAAGTATATATCTCTTGGTAGAGTTGTTCTTTCAATCGAAGCCAGATATATAATACAGAAAGAGATAATTGCACTTTCAGTCAATGAGCTTTTGGTTTTAAACATATTTTATTGTATAAAAGGTAAGCAAAAATGTAGCACAGGATGACCTTGTTTCTGTAATTCTAGTCAGTTGTTAAATGGTTTAATACTTATTATTGAACCTTTCATCTTGTAAGATCTTTCAGCCAGCATATCGTCATTTATATCACGAACTAAATTATTTTTTAAAAGAAAATCCTTTTTTGATACTTCTCTTAATATAAACCCTAAAGAAGAACGTTGTTGAAGGGGCCAGTCAATGACACAAAACAAAAGTGAACTGTGTTTACATGATAATTGTATCCAAAAGTATTTCAAAATCGTGTGCTAATGTTGAGTATTATATTGTTTGAGACGCAGATCATAATATCACCACTGTCACGGAATAGTACAAACCCTTTTATTTATTAAATATATGCGCTATAATTTCGTTTTGGGCGTAAAACGATACCAAGGATGATTAATGTATATTGTGTCTTTATTCAATATAGTGAGTTCGGTACATCCTATGCCACACGTGCGAAGTGCTTTTGATGGGAAGAACCGAATGCCTTCATTGCACAGACAATATCTGTGTATAAATACCTCACCGCATGTAAAGCTCTTAACATTACGGATTGTCCTGTCAGTCAGCGGTTTACTGTAATGATTGCACATTTTCAGCTGTAAAGGTATGTACGTTTATTAGTTTCTTGTATATACGATCTCACTGTTGTACTACCACGTCAATTTTTAAAAAAAGGTTTTCATGATTTGGTTTACGCAGAATAATGCACACATTAATATTATTGTTTACCAGTTAGCGAAGGATTTATATTAGTAATATAAGGCTACATTTCTAAGAAATGTTTAGCTTAGTAGGATTCGTATCAAGCAGGGTTATTTTTATTTCTGAACTTCTTGCTTCGTAATTATTGTGAATGTGATTTCATCTGTAAAGCTAACCGTGTATAACGTTATTACGTTTTTTTGCCCGTGTCATATATAGTACATGGTATTCGATATGTTTCCATCTGTCCAGTATCTGGAGGGCCCAGCGATGCCCGGTGTTCTCAAGAGTATATTGTCCCGACCATCCGGAAAGTGTAGAGCTGTCTGGAGTGTCCAGAGTGGCTGAGCGTTCCAAGTTATCAGAGTGATCGAGGTCTACGTCGTGCAAGATGTAAAACTCAGTACGTTCTGATGAGAGTAACTAATCATCCATTTCATGCAAGGGAGCAGATTTTTTGTCAATGTCACTATCAATAATCAGAATCAATTAAATTAATAAATACAAAACCATATCAGAGTTGCTGATCTTATTATATACAGAATGTAACTGGCATTAGGTCTAAATGGATTTGGACAACTCTAAATACATGAAACGTTTATAGTGGTCGTTAATGTTTGCAAAATAATGACATTGGGTATCATTATTTATTATTATTGATAAAGCTTAAGATTTGTAGTGCATGAAATAAATAAACATAACCGCTTAAGTTCGAAGCGTTTTTTTTTTCAGGATACATAAAGCATTCGCAAAGAAATCTATAATACCTGACCTGCATTAAAGTACTAGTAAATAAGGACACATTCGAGAATGAGTCTAGTTATATAAACAACACAAATTCACAGCGTCTTGGATATTTTCGAATAAACTTTAGAAAAGAAATAAGACTAACTGCAAGTAAATTATGCACGTAAATGTCAGAAAACTAGATATACCGAAAAGATAAGTAATGTAAATGCAAACAAGCATGATTTGTATATTGGAGCGTGGTGTAATTTGTTTTGACAAAATGAAGCTACTTTTGACAAATGGGTTATGTCCCATTAATCGTAAATAGTAATTCGCTTATGGGTCAGAGACTATCCGTTTTGACAAAATCTATTTTTCCCTCCCTCCTTCTCTATCATCTCCCTCCCTCCGTCGCCTAAACCTCTCTCTCTGTCTCAGTCTCTGTATGTCTGTCTCTGTCTCTGTCTCTCTCTCTCTCTCTCAATGTTGTGAATGTTTGCAGTACTACATATAAATAAATATGTAAACCAGGTCAAGTGTTCCATAATATTGAATTACATAAATGCCCTTAGAAAATTGAAAAGAATAAAAGAATTAAAGAATGAACATTCAAAATAGATCAATTGTGAAACTATTAAAAATTGAAACTTTTTTATTTTATTTCATTCTGTTTCTTAATCTATATCCATCTCTCTTTCTCTATATATGATAAAACATTGGTATTTTAAATATTCCATTTTACTTAAACATATTGTAGCGTTCTGCAAAGGTTGGGGTGGGGTACTTCAAAAGTATTGATTAAAATATTATGAAAGTTCCACCTGGCTCGTGAATTTAAATTTAAATTAAAGACCAAATAGGTATACGGCTCTGAGCCCCCAGTCAGCGCTGCCGACGGTTAAATTATATATATATATATATATATATATATATATATATATATATATATATATATTATATATATATATATATATATATATATATATATATATATATATATATATAACACGAAGATGAAATTCAACAATAACAATTTAATGAAGCCTATAAATTTAAATGTCACACAATCCCTCGTCTTTTAAGTGATGGCCTATTTCATCTTATGCTTTTCAGTGTGAGTTCGATTTTCCACCTGGCCTTTGGTTGTACTCATCTATTTATCCGATCCTCCCACTCCTCCTGGATTCCACCTCTCCCGACTTCTCTCCTCCCTTCACTTTCCTTCCGCTCTTTATCACTATTATTGGGACCACTTTCCCTGGTCTGTTCCCCGAACTTCTTCTCCAGATTTCCCTCTTTCCTTCTCTTTCTTCCGTCTATAACGGAGATACTGGGACCACTCACTAGTCTGTCCCTCGAAGCTTCATGTGAAAATCACAAGGCGTTAACATAGGGTTTATCACATCTCACCTCACACTAAATCATCATTTAACCATCAGATAAGGCTATTACCTTTTAGGACACGCATACATACACATCGAAATTCCCACACTCTTACAGGGAAACAATGGCGTAATAGCACGATATCACACATATATCCATACATCATATCACATAAGTATATCTAATATATATATATATATATATATATATATATATATATATATATATATATATATATATATATATATATATATATATATATATATATATATATATATTAATCTCATTGCACGTACAATATTACGACAGCTAGCCGTATGTCTTTACACTACACTCCCACAAGCGTACACAAATATTCAAATATTCATATTATTAATTTCTCACAGTGAAATCATTTCAAAGACACCATTCAATTTCTATAATTACATGGTTAATATGCTATTGTACTGTAAGATAACCACATAGCGAATTATAATAGTATTAATTCTTACGACGGCTAGCAAGCAATACGATTCTTTACAAATAGGAACCCATTCTTCAAAATATACAAACATATCAACATCACAAAATAATTACTCCTACTACGATTTTAGTAATAATACGTATATACCCGATCTACAATTAAATGCAGTCGAATTCTGTTCCTAAGGTTTTTCCGCCAATTAACGTATGGCCGCACGGAGTTCCAATTCTTCAGACAATCCTCTCTAACTATGATCGAGAACTAAAGCTAGCCGGCCGGTTAAAGATATTATATTTAAAAATAAATCAGGGTCCCACCCCTATCTCAATTCTGATTGGGTAGCGCTGGGACCCTATCCACTCGACTTATTCAATCTGGCGGTCCGTCAGCGTATCCAGAAGATAAGGCACGCCCACTCCTTCTGGCAGCTTCTTTGATGTACAAAACATCCTTCCAGCCCAAGGTGTTAATTACACTTCTGACGGGCTTTGGTCAGCTTCCTCTCTTAACTACGGCAAACTTACGTAAGGGATGGTGTTAGCCTGCGGTCATGTGTAACAATAAACAGTGGCTTGTCCGACTTACTTGATAACACATGGTTCTAATTTAATTTTGGGTCGGGCAACGCCACACATATGTACGGAGCCCGTGAAGGGACACACTTCACGTATTTTGTAATCCGAGATCTCGATTTACTAATCCGAGATCTCGATTTACTAATCCGAGATCTCGGTTTACTAATCCGAGATCTCGGTTTACTAATCCGAGATCTCGATTTACTAATCCGAGATCTCGGTTTAGTAATCCGAGATCTCGGTTTACTAATCCGAGATCTCGATTTACTAATCCGAGATCTCGGTTTAGTAATCCGAGATCACGGTTTACTAATCCGAGATCTCGATTTACTAATCCGAGATCTCGATTTACTAATCCGAGATCTCGATTTAGTAATCCGAGATCTCGGTTTAGTAATCCGAGATCTCGATTTACTAATCCGAGATCTCTATTTAGTAATCCGAGATCTCGGTTTACTAATCCGAGATCTCGATTTACTAATTCGAGATCTCGATTTACTATATAGATTTAAATCGAAGAATTTCTCATCTTGTGGCCTCGTTTTAACTGGATGTGTTTATTGTGGATATACTGCTAAAGGTTGGAGGCGAAATATTCAAGCATCTGAGGTAAGTTGTAACTGTAGATTATATTATTATGGCGTTTATTACAAATAAAATAAAATAATGCTCGTAAAGTTACGAGAATAGATAAGAAAATATGCTTTGCTGTATCAAGTTAGTCAAGCCTTCTCACAGTCGATGATCCAGTAGTAAAGCACCACATTATACTTTTACAGTTAAGCGTTCATGATTATTACTTTTGTCATAATTGATTCAGAATATCTGCCTGTGCAAATAAAATCTGGTATATTTCTTTTGTAAAGGCAGCTGAGTGTTTGTCACCTGGTCCGTTTGCAAGCCCATCGTTCTTTATTGTCTCTTGAAGCACCATTTTAGTGTATGTAATTAAGTTCCCTATAAGGCTTGTTAATATTATGTGAATTTAGGATTCAGTTTCGATCATAGGGAACCCTTGTTTGGGTTAAAAGATCTAAAGATTACTTGTTTTGTTAATACAAAAAAAGTCTACACTACGATAGTCTTTGCTTTTAGATTAGATAAGGAGTATTAACTAATCAATTAGTTAATGGTCTTTTATTGGACCGCAATCAATTCATAAAGAGATGGCATAGAGATGAAAATGTCCAAGTATGCTTGATTTAATATTCCGATATTTCGATGTACTAATCCGAGATCTAGATTTACTAATCCGAGATCTCGGTTTACTAATCCGAGATCTCAGTTTACTAATTTGAGATCTCGGTTTACTAATCCGAGATCTCGGTTTAGAGATTTGTCATGCGCAAGCCTCACTTTGATTCTTGCAAAAGGAAGGAGGGACGTTTGAGAGAAGTACAGCATCTGAAGTAAGTAATTGCTGTATCTGTACAAGTTTAATTCATAAGTGACATTCTTTATCAATCAAATGAAAATCATTATCACGAAAGTGACGAAACGTGATACTTTATGTGACAAATGCATTCGGTTTATTGCACAAGTCAGAACATCACACCGTTACACAACCTATATTGTTCAAGTCATTAATACAGAGAAACAAAAGCCACGGAGCTTGTGCTAATATTTTGAGGATAACGTTTTGGTCGCAATATATAGGCCTGCTGCAAGACATTTTGTAATGTAACTAAAATATGGTTTAACAATTTGTGTATATACCATACCTATTTACATCTCGTTTTCTGTTTAACTATAAGACATGTGTGATCCACGAAACCCAAACGGTGTTAAATCATTTTAAATCTGATATAAATTACCACCTAACCCCCACCCCACCCACCCGCGAGGCCTGCAGACAATACTTCTTGACATTATTTCTTCAGATCAAAACATTTCTTTAGTTCATGCGAAAAACTATACAAATGTGACGTTATGGCTAAAGGTCGCTACGCCCATAAATGAAAACGTTCCTCGGAATAATGTTAACTGATTTAAAATACTAGTCACTTTTAAGGCTCAGATATAGAACATTATAAAGAAGGAGCACTGCTTAGCAGATGTACTTTTTTGTGTGAGATGTACAAGACAATGGATTTGGGTTGATCATTATAGTAAGTTAAGAAACAAACAGGACTTATCCACGTCCTGTAAAGTTGATGTGATGTTATTTAAAGGTCCTGGACAAGTAACTTTGATAAACTGTTTCACAAATGGTTTCTTTAGATATCTTTCCACTATTTTTTTTCTTTTTAAAAAAATATTTCACCCTCGTAATAGGTTGACTACTGGGTCAGAGAACCATCACAAGGTCACCTTACAATCTAACATTTCTGATAATCTAGAGATAATAAATATAATCTGCAGAAAAAGAAAACACTCACACACGCATGCATATGGCACACAATCTAGGTGACACTGTGATATTACACTAGTCAAGTTCCATACACGTTTCCTTCATTTTATCGCTTATTTGTATGAAATCCAGTAAAATAAGTAGAACTTCAATGCACCAAGACTATTTTACTTATGTTAGGCACTGATTTATATGCACCCTGACAACAAATCGGTTTAGGTTACGTGGCATGTTATGGAAATAGCTACATATAAGAAGTGGCGTAGCGACCCCGGGGGGGGGAGATGGTGGAGGGGCAGGAGAGGCATTGGCCCCGGGCGCCAATGGCTAGGGGGCACCAAATTGGCCCAAGGTATCAACATAAGTGCGCAAGAGGGCCGCAAATTTGGGTGTATTGTCCTGGGTGCCAAATATCCTCGCTACGCCACTGCATATAACTTAAATCACTGAACTTTCTACTGCGATAAACCTTTTCAAAACCGGTTGAAAAACACTTGTTGTTTGACCTTCCTGTGTTAAATCCATGGGCAATACTAAAACAAACATTGTATTTTCTGTTTCGGCTTTATAACCGCTTTCGATTAAATGCAGATCAAATTTTTCGCTATTTAGCAAATCTCCAGGGAACGAAAAACATAGAAAATGTGTAGATTATTTGTTACAATAGGACACCTCACAAAAGCTGACTGGTTGAGTTAGTATAGTGATATTGTATCTCAGTAAGAACCAGAGTTCAATGATCGGATTAAAAACTGGAACTTCACCCAAATTAGATTCTAATTCATTTTTATTTTCGTGGAAGATGATGTCATTAATGTGACATTTGGTGGAAGCAGAAATTCTGACCAGGCGATTTATCGTATCTAAATAAGAACCAAAGTTCAACGACAGCTACATATTTGTATGTAGGAAATGGGGTTAGAAGCTACTAATTTTAAATTCATTTTTTATCTTCATGTTTCAGATGTACACAAGGCATTTAATTGAGCTGTACTTCTATATGGGTTTCACATATGACGAAATAACGATGATTTTATCAATAAAGCACAACATGACGATCTCTGTGCGTCATCTAAAACGGAAATTGCGTGAACTAAAATTGACAAGGAGGAAAGGCTATTCTGATTTAGAGACTGTGCTTTCATTTATTGAATATCAGTTAACAACATCTGAACAGATGCATGGATACAGATGGATGTGTCAAAAGTGCCTTTTAAATGGTTTGAAAGTGAAGAAAGAAGATATTAGACTCATGCTTAGGATGATGGATCCACAAGGAGTTAAATTGAGACAAAGACGATGCTTAAGACGCCGACAGTACTTCTCCAAAGGCCCAAACTACTGCTGGCACATTGACTCATATGACAAACTTTAACCGTATGGATTGTGCATAAATGGCTGCATTGATGGATATTCCAGGAAAATTATCTGGTTAAAGGCTGGAAGATCTAACAGTGACCCAAAAGTCATTGCAAAATATTTTCTTGATGCTGTTGAAGAATATGGAGGATGTCCAACGTTTATGCGTGGCGATATGGGTACAGAAAACGTCAGAGTTGCCGCTATGCAAAAGTTCCTTCGACGATCTGATGGCCTGGATATTGAAAATGATAGAGCTTTTATATATGGCAAAAGTACTCTTAATACCAGGATTGAGTCATGGTGGGGAATACTTAGAAAAGAGTGCTGTCAAATTTGGATGGAAGAACTAAAGGTACTTCGAGATAGTGGATTATTCTCAGGGAATGCACTAGACATCAACCTCGTACAATTTTGCCTTATGAGGTTATTGCAGGTGCAGTATATGTACGTATATATATATATATATATATATATATATATATATATATATATATATATATATATATATATATATATATATGTGTGTGTGTGTGTAGGTAGGTAGGTAGGTACATACATGTAGGTATGTATGCATGTATCTCCGTCTTCCCTAAATTATAGAACTTCGAGACGAATATTTAAATAACGATAACTTACCCCCAGCATCATACTTAATAAATGTATTTCATAAACAAATTTCTTCGGGGGGGGGGGGGGGGGAAAGTTACTAATTTCAAAATTGTTCCAAACATATAAAGAACACACACAATTGATGTTTCTGTGGTAATAATGTAATAACGTTTGTCGTTAGTATCACCTGATTAAGCAAAAAATATAATTGTTTAGTTTACATTGGTTTTGAGCATTGAATAAATTTCACCAGATTTGAAAACAAATTACATGTAGTCTCGTCTCAACACATAAAACACAGTACAAAATACAGGAACCCGAGCAAAAAGGAATACAAATTAAATAGTCATAATTAGACAAGTGCACTTTAACAACATAAGAGATGTTGCTATTAGGCCAATGATTCCATTCAAGAGGATCTGTTTTAGAAACTTTCGTATAAAATTTGTGCAAATTCAAATGCATAGAAAAATGCATACTCCACACTTTTGCCTTGTTCTTCTAATGGAATTTTAACGTATTTATTTGTTGTTTTAGCCTCTTCATGGAATTCTTTTTAAACAGCTTATGTTTGCTCAATTTAGAAGACTTTTCCAACTTTTATAATTGATGTCTACCTGATATTTTTCTGTGTACCAATATCACCATGCCAGAACGAAGACGTACTTGTTTTTATTTCAGGATGAATTAGACGACGTTATGATGGTTTGGAATACACACAGAATAAGAGCGAACCGAAACAACTCTCCAGCGGGTAGGCCACTGAGTCTACACTTATTGCCAGATATGGAGAATGCAGAAGATCATTTGTGTGATGTTTCAGAAGAGGATATAGAAGTGTGCCGCATGGAATGTGCTGAGGAAACGATATATCCTTGCGAGGAAGAATTATTCGAACTTTGTTGTCTCCATATGGAAGAAAGCAACTGGAATCTACCGAAAGCTATCACCGAGGCAATAGACTTATATTTGCGCTTACGCAACTGGCTTTTAATACAACTGTGACTGGCTTGATGCCAGATGTAGCAATTTATATGCATCTTAATTTGTCACAAAAACCTTCCTCAATGCATGTGTCAAGTAGTTAGTAACAAGGAATTATTTCTGGGAGGCGATATAAAGGTGTTTATATTTGCTTTCCTATTAAAGTCATATCATTTATGTAAATTCTAGTAATTATCATATTTTGACTGTATACACCGCATGTTTATTAGCTCTGTATGCATCAATATTAACGGAGGTTAGGCGAAGATGTGCCGCCGTCGATAGGTTGCCCGCTTTGAGTTTTTATTGCTCACTCCTCTCACAGCTGGTGGTCAAGAAACATAGCAAAATACCTTTGTATTGAGATCTAATGGGTGCTAAATGAAAATGATTTTGCTTTTTTTGGCATTTAACTCTATGCAGTCATAATGATAGTTGTTTTTAGTCGCTACTCCTACTGGATGAATGGTCATATAAACACGAAATTATCTTTTCTCCAGCAACACTTCTTACCATGCACTGCTAGTAAACTAAATAAATACAAATCGTCCTGATTTAATATCCGATAACATGGCCTTCGTAGAAGCCATAATTACGTGCTGTCGCCACACCATCTGAACAAATAATAATATTGATATATGGTTTCTCACTTGAATACTTCATAGGTAATGGTCTTGTATATAATAAGGTGTTCTGGCCCAACGCCCTGCATGATTAATATGTCCAAAATGCCTGCATTTCTTTTTTTAAAATCATGCCATCGCTTTTCCTTAATGAACGACATTTTCAACATAGCGAAACTTAGGAAAATATTTAATATAGTTCTAAATGAAAATGGTGTTGGTATGATACACACACGATCACCTCTGCAGCCCCATTGAAATCTTATAACTCTAACAATTAAAAAAATAAAAATGCAGCAATCTTTCCACAGTGTGCTGGGCTGCCGTAAAATAAATGGTACATGGATGCAAAAGAGGATATCCGTCAATGTAACAATACATTAAAAGTAAAATAAAGAAACGTTCCTTCCGTGGATTTCTGCAAATGTTATATGGAGATTGCATATAGATTTTACATTCAGATTCAGCTCAGAATTGTGACATTGGACTGGTTAACGAATTGATATTAGCTATTGTGATAAGTCTCACTTTTAGAATGCAAGTTATTGTAATTTCAGGGTACTTTGTGCTTTGCATGGTGGGTTTTCTCATTTTGGACTCGTTGTCTCCGATTGGTTATCTTATATGTTGACTCGTCACATGGGGTTGGGTTTACGATGCATTTTAATTATTTCTGAATGAGTAACATGAATCCTGCAACAAAAACGTAAACATATTCTAAGCAGCCTAGTAGGACTGAAGCAGTTTCAATGTTACATGATAATAAATACAACTATCGCACTTTCGTGTCGAAACGAGAAGACCGTACTTGACTAGGTGGCACTTTTTTAATTACTTATAATCAATTGTATGCTTGATTCTGTTTTTAAGTTCTCATTAACCTATAAATGTAACATTTGTAAATACTTAACTGGTTTAAGATCTCTCTCTCTTTGCGTGTTAGCATGTAAATTTTTAACTTGACTGATCATGATCAAACTCAATTTTTCCCTGGATCTATGAAGGTAAAAACTAACAGATTAATCGAGAAACAAATATCCAGATATGGACGATATATGCAATGTTTCCCTCGAGAGAAAAAAGGATCCAGCATACACCGATCTCTCTCTCTCTCTCATCGTCGCAAGACACAGGCGGAAATCAAAGGGCGTATCGGATTTGTATTAGACGAAGTCTATGATGGCAAACATGACAAACTTACAGCGAGAGAGATAAGGAGTATAAAAACAATAGTATGGTCAGTAGTAACGATACGTAAAGCACTGTAACTGGTTCAAAGGTTAGCGTGTCAGACTCATTACCGAAGGAGTGCGAGTTCGAATCATGCAGCCTTGGTTGGTTATAGTGGCTTGCTCTTGAGAGAGGCACTTTACTCCAATTACTTAAATAACCTGTTTTGTTGTTCCATTGGTAACTAACGTTTGTTGCTGTACTATAAAGCATTAAACCAAACCAAAACTTTATTTTTTTTGAATTTCAATTGCCTCTTTTTGGTTAGTCATTTTATTTAGCATAATCCACACTCATTTAAAGTATTTGCCCATTATCGAATGGCAGCATCTTCACTGTTCGGCAGGCATGCTAGCCATACAATGCTTGTAGCATACTCTTCATTTAAGCCAATTTTCATTGTTAAATTATACGCAACTATAACAAACATAAATGAAGCTCAAAGAATTGTGAGTAATTACAACATATGCAAAGCTTTATTTCGTAGCAGGGACCCCACATGGCCGTGTAGTCAAAAGGGCCAAACTTTACTGATATCTGCCATCCTACCTCTATCCTCTTTTGTTCGATTCTCGGGACTAGCCTATGTAGATTGGTGAGAAAGCTTGCCAGTGACTTCCCATAGGTCGATGGTTCTTATCGAGGTTTTCCCAGGTTCTTCATCCATCAGTTTTACTGGCAGCCATGTATGACCTATATTGTGCTGATGTTAAAGCCAAAACGACATTTCGTACTGGGCATACTGGGAATGAATGTATAAAGAACACTCACTCCTTGTAGTTTCCTCTCTTGGCTTGAATGTTGCCAAAAACACTTCCATACGTTGAAATTTCTTTTGCATAGTGTCAGTTTCTACGATGATGTCAGTGTCCAAATGGAAATTCTCTTGCAAAGATACTCATTTGATACAGATAATTAAAAAAACAACTATGGTTAATCGTACGTATTTTATAAACTTTCACTGGATCAATAGTCCAAGATATAAAGAAGAGTATAAAACTCAACAATCTATTTCAGCTGTATAGTAATCCATGGTATGCATACATAATCATTGGATGAGGATGGGGATAAGTTATGCATCGACAAGAGACCTCATGATATTTTTGTTCCGCCAAAACATAACTCTATAAACCAAATCTTTGCAGTAATGCTTGATTGAAAATACCATTTTTATTTTATATTCTAAAGTAAGTCACTAAAAAATGAAACCAAATAGGTCAATTTTATCCCATCTATGAATTAAACAAGTAAATTGTAAATCTCTTTACTAGAATTCAAGCTATTATTCATAAACGTAGTATGATTGATCGACAGATATAAAGCGGGGAGAATCAGTTCCATCATGGAGTAAAAGCAAAATAGTAATACTGACTTTTATTACATGTCCTGCAATATGACACTCAGCAGCAAAGACTTCCAAGAGTAATTATTCTTTTATTCCAGAGACAAGATTCATTAAAAATAATATTATATTATGCAATCTATACATAATATACTTATAAATCAATTGAATTAATTTACACTAAAACATTAACTGATATAAAAGAAATAACACCATTTCAGTAATTGAAACATGAAACCTGTTTGGAAAATTCTGAATCATAATGAAGATGTAAAAAACTGTTATCAATCACAACTTCAATCCTAAGATGGACAGAAACAAGGTAACTTTTATCCTGAGAAGAAATGGAGCATGTGCTCTATTGGAACATTTCCCACAAAGAAACAAATGTAGCTCATTTACTTTCTGACTGTCAAAATACAAAAAAATATATATCATCTAAATTTATGGACACAAACATCAAGCTCATTATTAATCAAAGTACATGCTGTGATGTAATCATCAGAAGCCTGAAATATAGAACCAAGATTTATTTCAATGTCCTTAAACTGTCATGCTTTTAAAAGGACCATGGAACAAAAAAATAATGGTAAGTAACAAAGTCGTTTTATATGAGTCTGAATATATTATCCAGTTACACAAACTTAAAAGCAATGTTTCACATAATACAAATTGAACATAATTATGCATTATTTTTCTGACCTTTTCAGGACAAAACATTATTTTCTGTTTTCTCTTCAGAATAAGCAGGTATTCCAATAAATTGTAATATTACAATGAAACAAGAAAACTACAAAGAGACCTGAACAGTAACAAAGAATTGTAAACATTGTAATGAACATTTAAGAATTAAAAACAATAATATACTGATATTAAATGATGATTAATAAATGTAATGATGGTCCCATCTATCTTTGAATTTGAATTACCTCTTACATCAGTTGATATTCAGCAGCATCTCTAAATGAAATTAGTGTCACCCTTCTCTGAAGATATAAAATGGTAATGAAACATTCTGGACTGCTAAGCACATTATTCTGAATGTTTTCTGGGTTTTATTACATGGAGAGATCTTTTCACAGTTGACAATGTCATAGGTCAAATAATATTATATGTAGTAATACTGCATGTACTAAGAAACAACCCTAACACTAAACATCGTTCCTATATGCTTTGATTCACATTAAACAAAACTCATCTCTCAAACATTGCTTGATAAGATATTTTCAAATTCTTCTCGCATATCTGAAAAGGTTTCATAAGTTGATGGCATTTGTAGAATACTTCCACAGGTATGTGCTACTGGGCGTCTTTCAAAGCCATATAACCTTGTAAACTCAACAGTGATCTTCTCACTCGTAAGATTGGAACCTGTGCAAAACCGCAGAAAGTTTTCCATACCTTTCTTGTCCAACCCTTTTATAAAACGTTTCAGGTAGTTAGCTGTGCTCTGCTGGCTGCAGTCCATCACATCTGGAAAGTTCAAAGCATTCAATATTTTCTTCACTGTTGGCTGCTTTTCTTTAAAAATGTCACAAAGCTCATTTTGATCTATTTCCAGATTGGTTCCAAACACCTTTCTCCAACTTTCAATGACAAACTTTGGCTCCTGTAAGATTTCCTTGTGTGCAAGTTCCTCAATGATTGACTGGATGTTTGCAGGTGTTGGCAACTTTTTACACTCATGGGATTCCAAAACCTCCAACAGGTCATTCATATCAACCAATTCAAAGTTATCTAATTCTGCTTGAATGATGGTTGTTTCTGAAAGTGGTATGAAGCCAAGAAAGGTTGTTGTAAGACTTACTGTAATCATACCAAATATTGCATCTTCAAGTACAGGTTGTGCAAGTTGTACTGGAAAGTATTTCAAGGTTGACCAACCATCACATGATTCTACCTACTGATTTCCATTCATCTTCACCCATATCATGTCACAAAATAGGAACCTTGATATCAGCACCCTCACCACATTTGGAATAGAAACTTTCCCAGAATTCAGTGAAAATATCTCTGAGAAGTCCAACACCTTCACCTCTTTCATCTTCTCCATTGGGTAATACCCTTTTCACTGTGCAACTGCTAAGACACATCTCTTCCTTCTGATACAGCTTTATCAGTTCATTAAAACAGTTACCTTGATGTATTCTAAGTGTTGTTGGAAGTTTCTCTTGCTCCTGTGCAGTTTGAAATGTTTGTGGAGCTGGAATTTCAGGTGATAATGTATTGACAGATTCAGAAGATACTGATTCAAACACAACAATATCATCCATTTCATCCATGCATAAAGTTCCAGCCTCTGAGGTTGAAGTATTGGGTAAGGAATTGCACGACACTGAAGGAGACTCCTCTGATGACAAAAGTTTGTAACTTTCAGCACAAAGTGAAAACATTATTTCATTATCTACTTGAACTGTCAACAAACTTGACTGCAGATTTGAATCACTGGATTGCATGGTTGATGATGGTGTTGAGTCATTCAGTGCTGTTGGTGTTGCACATAATGCTGTGTATGTTGTTGGCAGAGGATTGACAGAGGCTGAGGCAGACGGAAAATCTAATCCCAGGACTGATTTCCCAACACGAGTGGTTAATCCAGAAAAATTAAACTCCAAAAGACCTTTATCACTTGCCTCTACAATAACAACAGGCTGCTTTTTTCTTGTATAAACATAGAATCTAAGTATTCTCATTTGTGTTATTTTGTACAGATCTTCTACTGTTGCAGAATCATCAACTGCTGACTGCTGGAAATCTTTTAAATGAAATTCAAATTCTGATTCATACCCTTTGGTTGATACACCTCCAGGGAAAAAAAGTCCCTTTCCATATTCAAGAATGTCTTCTGCTTTCCAATATTTGCTCACTTTTGCTTCCCTTGTTCCACCACCATTTTTATTTCTAACCTGTTGGTACTTTTCAGAGCATATATTAAAATCACACCAGCCAAGTTCAATCTTTCTCTCATTTTTTGAAGCATTTGCATTTCCCAAAAGCTTGGCTCTTCTTTGATCTGATAACTCCTCTTCATCACGGACATCATGTTTATTGTATTTTGATCCGAGTTTACGACGGAGCTTCTCCAACAATGTGTTTTTTCTGTTATACTTCTGTTGTTTGCTGAATAATTCCTGGCAAAATCTTTTTGTGGCATATACATCACCAAGCTTTGGAATATACAATTGTAACTGACTGTCTGGCATTGCACACAGGGTTTGGCAGTCAATCTAAAACACAAACATAAAATAGTACAGTCAATCATTTCAGTAATACAAATTTCTTGTGATATGTGCAAGTAAATGTGAGAGATTGGTAACATTAAAAATTGACTCACTGTTGGCTCCATAGTGCATGCTGATGGCTGATGAAAACATATAGCCTTATGTAAAGGACTATAATACATTTTCAAAGCTGGAAAAGTCAATTGTTTAAAGACCTTAGTCCAGAACAAGTGATTTTATCCCTGTTTTAAAAAAAATTGGGAAAGCACATATTTTCTTACTTGAATCACTGTATCAACATTTATCTGGCCATTCATGACCTTTGGGTATACATAAATACTTGAATTAAATACACATGTGCATGAATTATATTACTGCTTGACTGCATATTGGTCTAAGTGGCCAAATTATCAACCAATCAAACATCTAAAAAG
The DNA here is from genome assembly GCA_030141615.1 of Unio pictorum. Taxonomy (NCBI): domain Eukaryota; kingdom Metazoa; phylum Mollusca; class Bivalvia; order Unionida; family Unionidae; genus Unio; species Unio pictorum. The sequence continues at coordinate 3,830,421 of JARLTB010000269.1, forward strand.
AAACAAATTTGACATGATGAAATAGCATCTTGTTAATGACCTTGTTATTGTATTTACTAAACAGACACTCATGAGCAGATCACCATATGATTTCAATCCACCATGAACTGAAATTAATGAAAGGCGATTAATTAGCATAAGTGTCCTTTTCATTTATGAACTGAATAAATGACAGTAATGAGTTGCTAATTTTATAATTGATTAAACAGATGATTGGCTTCAGCATGTTGGATTGCATTTTAAGTCGAATAATTACACTAAAGCAGCGGTATGTGTTTGCATTTACCAGACGTTTGATATGATCACTATAGTAGAAGAAATTGTCCAATCAGGGGATCTTTTCTATTTGGTTAAAATTAGTTTACTAAATCATTTTTGCGAGGAAGATCATGAGATAAAAGATAAGGATACAATGTAAAGTTGCCAATAAGACTGATGTAACTGTTCTTCCCAAGCAACATAAGCCAGATAATATGGTATGAACAAAAATCAAACATGACAAAACTATGAGCCAAATAATTGTCTGATACTTTTGGTTTGAATTTATTGAGTAGGAGAAAATATGTTATCCAGTTATTACAAACAATATCCCAAACTGGCACAGATAGGAAATTCAGCCAATGTACATGTATTTGTGCATGGAACTGAAAAATGCAGTATTAATCAAGCACATTTCATGGGAGTTTTGAATCTTGAAAATTATGTGCACCAATGTGTATGCATGACACCAACCGGAATGTGTAGAAAATCCTGGAAGTTAGAACTGCTAACACTCCACTAGGAAGGCTATTTTAAAACTAAATAAGAATGAAATCCAAAACAAATTTTTAACACAGTCTACACCATGGCCCAAGATGAAACACAATATATTGATGTAGAAATGGCGTGTGCACTCCAGGAGAAGAATGGTTTTAAACTTTAAAAAAAAACTCAAGGTAAAAGATTTTGTTTTTTCCTTTTACTGAGTCTTGTGAGAAACATTCCAGTAATTGAATGTCCATTCTTGCTGACGGATTCTACCATACTGGAACAAGAATTAGTTTATATAAGCTACCTTTAAAGTAACATAAACTAAAACATTAAAGCCTTTGAAAAATAAATATGTTGTACATTATTTTGTCTAACATGTAATATACTGATTATAATACATACATCTAATCCAGTTCAGGCAAGAGACTGAAATTTTGGGACAAGTGAAAATGTAGAGGCGACAAGTGACATTTCATAAATCACTGGACAAGTGGCTGAAAAGAGAATTTGATCAACAGGCTGTGGTGTATTCTTCTCTCTCACTAAACAGAAGTTGAGATATATCAGTAAAGCGAAGACTTCACATTGTTCTAGAAAATGACAGAATGGATAACATAATTAGTCTTGTTAGCATCACAACTAAAATATTTAATTTCTTGCTGGCATTCTTTTTACCTCTTCTTGAATTTTGTAATGTTACAGGATGCAGTAGGCAATACTTTTGTTTTTAATGCATCTGACAAGTATGGGACAAATAACTTTTGTTTCTTTGTGATACTGTTCCATATTACTACTGTATACATACATGACATGGACAGTTCTTGCATACCATATTACTGCCAATTTTGTAAATATCTACAGCCGATAACCTAATCTTTGACGACTGCATATGTAAATGTTGCAGACTCTAATGTTGTGTTCTATGCATATACTATAAATTGCTTTATGTATTATCAAATAACTCTTTAAATTAGAGAGACAGACAGACAGAATAAGAGAAATGAAAATGATGTCATTTGAGCAAAACTGAAATGTCTAAGGCCATGAATCATTCATTGAGAACTTTTTAAAAATTTGAAACGTTGTTAATGAGAGCATTAATGCATAGTATTAACAAACAAGGGACATATGGAGGTCTATATACAGGTTTGATACTAGCCACATGGCTCCTTGTTTTCTATTGTTTAGGTTACTAATTTAAAAAAAACATGTACCAATTTACATAGCAGTAAAATGTAAATAAATAAAAGCTGAATGTATTATTTACCAAACGTAATAATGGTAAGAACCTTAACTTCACAAACTTTCAGGCCATGACATAATGGACTTCAAAAGGTTTATAATGGCTATGTCCTTTCAAAGGTTCCAATAATTGGGTCATATTCTTTGAAACTATTTGAGCCACAAGATACAATTGGAAAATTAAGACTAAAAAATAAGAATGAAGTTCAATAAATATTTAAGACAATGGTGTCTTCTACACATTTCTTCAAAAGCTTACACACATAATACTGGTACTAAATTTATATGAAGTCTCTATTAAATATGTGTCTACTTATCTTAACAATTTATTAAATTTATTCAGTTTATCATGGTAACATTATCACGTTTAAGAGCAGACGACAGACATGCAAACTGATCAAAATAGCGTCAATCATGCCAGTGAGTAAAGTAAGCTGATACATATTTATGTGTGTGTGTCTGATTTGGATTTTTAATGTAGCTTTAATAGTTTTTCAGTTACACTGTTATGATGTCTGCAGTGTGGCAATTTATAGTGATGTCTCGCACTTTGGAATCATGATGAAGACATGTAGCATGATGTCCCATGATCCCATCCAGTCAAATTAACACTAATCTCTTAATGCTGAGCACCAAGTGAAGCAGGTACTAGTACCATTTTTATAAGTCTTTGCTATGACTAAACGGGATTCAAAACTGTGACCTCATGCATCCAAGGTAGACGTAACCACTTAAACTGCCACACAATTAGATCAATCATGTAACTTACTCCCATCCTGAAAAGGGAAATTATGGACAACACCAAACTTTTTAGTCTATTTTACCTTCTGCTCTTGGATTTTCTCAATCAAATCTTGCTGAAGTCCCCTTTTCTTCAAGAAATCCTCAAGTTCTCTACCTTTGTCCATTATGAACTACCATACATGAAATAAAAATATATCTTACATTCAGTATTGTGCATAAGTACCTGAATTATTGTTAGTTACTGTGAAATTAGTTACTTGATCAAATATTCGGTTAAAACCATAACAATTTCGTTTTGTCTGAAATAGTTTAGTCTCCGTAGAGGTTTGAAAACTTGGTCTATTTATTCTCTCTCCGTAGAGACTTTTTTGTGTGAAAACTTGTCTATTCGCCATTCTCTCTCTAGTCTCGTCTGCCTGAAATAGTTTCGGTCTGAACTAGTTTCGGGTTCATTTTTTTATTTTGTCTGAAATAGTTTCGGTATGTTTACCCTTCTTGCTGCTGCTGTCATACACATGTACATGCAACAGTACATCACAACACAGAATAACATCTCTTAAGCCATATTTGCTTCAATTTATGGATAAGTGGAAGGACAGACAGGTGGATTAATAAATGATCACATACAGTTGATGAATAGGTATACAGAGATTAATTAATCAAATTAAAATTTAAATAAAACAATATATCATCAATTGATTACATATTTTAAAGTGGACATGTAATGTATACATGTTGTTCTTGTTGAGTTTAACACCATTTCTCAATGCAAGATAAGTCTGAAGTTAACAAAATCTTGAAAACATAGTTCCTTTGGAAAGATCAGAACCACTAAACTGCCCTTCTAAAACTTGTCCAGTTCCAAAGAATTTCCTTTCCTGTAATTTTAAATAAACTCAAGTAAGACATTCCGAGGATTTGCTCCTCACCGTACAACTAAGGATAAATAATTTTTGTTTAATTTGCTGTTCTGATTATATTACACCATTGCAAATCATGGAGACAAGAATGTTATAATTGGTTTATGAACATCAATAGATTTTTAGTTACTATAAGTTAATAACAGTGCTATTCTTTATAATGTTTTGTATCTGAGCCTTCAAAGTGACTAGTATTTTAAATCAGTTAAAATTATTCCGAGAAATGTTTTCATTTATGGGTGTACCGACCTTTAGCCATAACGTCACATTTGTACAGTTTTTCGTATGAGCAAAAGGAATGTTTTGATCTGAAGAAATAATGTCAAGAAGTATTTTCTGCAAGAATCGGGGGGGGGGTCATCTACATATCATTAAAATATTCGTTCGTGTTAAATAAGTTTTATTGTATGTATCACGATGCAGGAATAACACTGGGTTTCGTGGAATACACAAATGCCTTAAACATAACACGAGATGCAAATAGGTGTGGTACATACACAAATTGTTAAACCATATTTTAGTTACATTACAAAATGTCTTGCAGCAGGCCTATATATTGCGACCAAAACGTTATCCTCAAAATAATAGCATAAGGTCCGTGGCTTTTGTTTTCTGTATTAATGAGTTGAGAAATATAGGTTGTGTAACGGTGCGATGTTCTGACTTGTGCAATAAACCGAATGCATTTGTCACATAAAGTATCTCGCTTCGTCACTTTCGTTATAATGATTTTCATTTGATTGAAAAAGAATGTCACTTAGGAATTAAACTTGTACAGATACAGCAATTACTTACTTCAGATGCTGTACTTCTCTCAAACGTTCCTCCTTCCTTTTGCAAGAATCAAAGTGAGGCTTGCGCATGACAAATCACTAAACCGAGATCTCGCATTAGTAAACCGAGATCTCGGATTAGTAAACTGAGATCTCGGATTAGTAAATCGAGATCTCGGATTAGTACATTGAGATATTGGAATATTAAATCAAGCATACATGGACATTTTCATCTCTATGCCATTTCTTTATGAATTGATTGCGGTCTAATAAAAGACCAATAACTAATTGATTAGTTAATACTCCTTATCTAATTTAAACACAAAGACATCGTAGTGTAGACTTTTTTGTATTTACAAAGACAAATAATCTTCAGATCTTTTAACCCAAACAATGGTTCCCTATGATCGAACCTGAATCCTAAATTCGCATAATATTAACAAGAACTATAGGGAACTTAACTACATACTCTAAAATGGTGTTTCAAGAGACAATAAAAAACGATGGATTTGCAGACGGATCAAGTGAGAAACACTCAGCTGCCGTGACAAAAGTAATAATCATGAATGCTTAACTGTAAAAGTATAATGTGGTACTTTACTACTTGATCTTCGACTGTGAGAAGGCTTGGCTAACTTGATACAGCAAAGCATATTTTCTTATCTATTCTCGTGACTTGACGAGTAGTATTTTATTTTATTTGTAATAAACGCCATTATAATATAATCTACAGTTACAACTTACCTCAGATGCTTGAATATTTCGCCTCCAACCTTTAGCAGTATATCAACAATAAGCACAATCAGTCAAAACGAGGCCACAAGATGAATAATTCTTCAATTTAAATCTATAGAGTAAACCGAGATCTCGGATTAGTAATTCGAGATCTCGGATTAGTAAATCGAGATCTCGAATTAGTAAATAGAGATCTCGGATTACTAAACCGAGATCTCGGATTAGTAAATCGATATCTCGGATTACTAAATCGAGGTCTCGGATTACTAAATCGAGATATCGGTTTACTAAACCGAGATCTCGGATTAGTAAATCGATATCTCGGATTACTAAATCGAGGTCTCGGATTACTGAATCGATATCTCGGATTACTAAATCGATATCTCGGATTACTAAACCGAGATCTCGGATTAGTAAATCGATATCTCGGATTACTAAATCGAGATCTCGGATTACTAAATCGAGATCTCGGATTACTAAATCGAGATCTCGGATTACAAAATATGTGAAGTGTGTCCCTTCACGGGCTCCGTACATATGCAATGATATTGTTATCCTCAATTTACCTACATTATGTTGGCCTTGAGAATAGGAATATTATCTTCACCTTGCGTATAACGTACAATTCGCAACCTCACCATTTTAAATTTTCCGGGGGAGTGGGGGTTGGTGGGGGAGGGGTGTCTTTATCTCACCAATCTGAGAACAAATTAAACTATAGGATATTCTTTAAATAATAATAGTAATTAAAGTATTTCAAACGCTGTTCATATTTCGTCTACAAATACACTTGTGAAAAATACGTATATTATGATCCAGCTTAGCGTTAATTTAGACACATTTAAAGCATAGACTTCTTACATTTACTTAATGATATAATATATCTAGTACAGGGTCTTTTCGCTTCGCATAAGTAGTCTTTATGCGACAATTATTAGCTAATTCACATAAATTTCGAGCTATTTATTGTAGTGTTCCTTCACTTTGTGTTTCCTCTTGATGTGAATTGGACATTTTTCATGCCGAAAACGAGCAGACCAAACAACATGTGCAATCTTTTGTCGTTTAGCTGTATATACTCTGTACATGTCTCCTATAAACGTGTGCCCATTAGCGGTTTGCAATCGATGCATACTGGCGAAGTTTGAACCTGCATATGCCACACCGGTTACGCATTTTTCAATGAATGTTTTACATGGTTCCATATTTAAATCAAAACTAAAAATCACTTTTTACTTAGACAAAACAACAGACAAGAGATTTAGAAGTCGGTTTATAATTTATGTAAACATAGTAATTATTTACATAGTATTGTTTATAAACTTTTTCGTAGAGATTGAACTTATAAAAGGGTTAATTGTATAATAAATAAATATGTGTTGCTTTTCACATATGTATCTTCTTGATTACGTCACATCTCTTAATGTATGGGGAACAGTTTGTAACGAAAAAACCAATGAGTGTGCACCTTGGGAGAAAGAAGTGATGGTCGCCCCATCTACTTCCATTTACCCTACTTTAATATATTAATTACTGATGTAACGTCTTCAATTACTCTAAATGCATTGCATCTATTCATACGCATGTATAATCTAGGGTGTCTTTGGATAAAGGTAGGTTACACAAGAAGCTATGTTGGTGTGAAGTACTATATTCAACACTATTTCATGTCTGGTAGGCAAAATTTGACATTCAAATATTGCCTGATTTTTCATGACTTGAGACTTACTGTAACATTGTGAAATTCATCATATGATTTAATCAGAGCTAACGTAGATTACAAGTTCTCAGTAAGTAAAGAAACGTAATTCATTATCTTTCTCGGCTAAATCATAAAATGAAATACTTGTTGAGACAGCTATTACTACGTAACAGCTGTTATACTCAAACTATATGAGTGAAGTTCATGTTAAAGTGTACATAGATATAAAAAAGAATACTATGTGTGATTAGCTATTAAGGGGAAATCAAAACTATGGACAACATACATTTGCAAGTATCTTGGTTTTTTTAATGAGTATGATAGATTTAATATGAAAAATGATGCAAATGAGCAAGCAGGTACAAAACCGTGAGTGATATGAAACAGTTATAAAACTTATGACAATATTATGCCGAAATATTACAAGCCAGTAACAATCTTAGTCCATCAGACGCATGTCGCGAGAAGGCTACAAAAAGAGCAACGTTCGATTAAGTAATCCTGAATGGTATTGCCGAAGTAATGAATATTTAAAACATGCCATAATAAACGTTATATTGGTTATTTATAATTAACTATATTAACTGGTACCCATTCAAGGTCAATTAAGGAACATTACCTGTTTCGTCACATGGTATACTAACACTATATATATATATATATATATATATATATATATATATATATATATATATATATATATATATATATATATATATATATATATAATCAATGCATTCAAGTAAAGAACGATGAAGGTATTTTAATATTTCAGAATACGTATTTGAGTATATTTTAAGTAGTATAGTGGGGCAATCTACTAACGACCAAGGTTTTAAAAACTCACCCTGGGCAACTCTACGACCAAGGGTTCAAAAATCACCTTTGGCAACCCTACGACCAAGGCGAATATAACATGGGAATTGTTTTGGCCTGTCTAGCGTGAAGGAAATGTGTTAACATTATTACGTAATTAAGTAAATGTTTTCGAGACCTACGAGTGGCCCTGATAAGAGCCTTTGAGTTTTATGTTAACATTATTACGTTAACATAGAGGGCATTTCACGGATCTTCGTCTCTTCATTAAACTTTCCCTAACTTCTGGTCCCTAGATAAAGACTCTCTTTAAACAATCTTACCTCTCCACAAAGATCCTTATTTTCCAAAGAGGTGTATCAGTCTCTCGAGTGGTTGTCCATGATTATCGACATACATGGGGTAGTCTGACTAGAAGGGCATTGACGAAACAAGGGTAGACGATTCTATCTTTGTCCACGTCGTGTATACTGTAGTTATTTACAATGGAAGAGCGGATCGAAACGGATTGAGATTTTTCACCAATCCAAACACGCGTTGCAAAATTCAGTCACAGTGTGGAATATGTCTTCCAACCCGAAGAGAGTCGTTTGTGACGTTGAATTCTCTCTCTCTCTCTCTCTCTCTCTCTCTCTCTCTCTCTCTCTCTCTCTCTCCCTCTCTCTCTCTCTCTCTCTCTCTCTCTCTCTCTCTCTCTCTATATATATATATATATATATATATATATATATATATATATATATATATAGCGTCTGTGCGCCGTGAATCGATGCGACAGTTTTCAATCATGACGGTAGCTTAGAAGATATTGAATTGGAGTGCACGCGCCGTGGAGACGAGAAACAATGATATAGCAATGGCTAATAAATTCAATACAAGTTTACTTTCAGAGGAGACCAATTTTAATTGGAATTTAGTGAATATTACATATTCTTCGCAAGTATTTGTTCCGGTGCTAGTACCTTCCCCACCTTCTCCGTCTTTACCACACGTCGTGGATTTTAAACAGAGACTGAAAGAAGAATTGGAGAAATTTGTACAGCAACATAAAGAAGCAGAACAAGCTTTTATCCTTCAACAGCAACAGTAACAAGAAGCATGATGGTAACGACAAAAAGAAGAAGCAGTAAAGAAACAAGGTTTAGGAGAGAAGGAGGACAGTGGAAGTCAAATGGTAACAATACTTTTAGATATGTTGGCTGCGTTAAGGAGTCTGAAACAAAAATGTATCAGACTTCTTTAATACGACCCAAGAGAAAAAGACTTTCCCGAGCCAAGCATCCTAATCCTGTTTCTACGGTTGATATACCAACACGTCATCTACTAAGTCTTCGACAGGAGCCAGTCCTGAAGTAGGTCCTGGCCATGGCAAAGGCTTAAGACAGTTTGTTTTTAAACAAGACAAACAAACCATCCAATGGTCCTTTTCAGTGACACTCACTTCTTTTGAAAAGAAATAGTATTCATTTTGCCAAAATCAATTAAAAACTCAAAATCCCAATTTTAACCCCATTATGTACCTTTGTGAGTGTGTGCGTGTGGGTCCTTATTCTAAAAGAATCAAAACCAAGAGACACTTACGTTTTTCATGTCTGGTCTATTCTGGTACAAATGTTACAATCCAATATCACAAACAATACATAACACAATATAACTTTAAAACGTTCATAGATTTCTTCTGTGGTTTGTTTTGTTCAGTCTTTTTGTTTGGTTTTGTATTTTTTTTTTAATTTCTTCACTGTCACAGGATTTTAGTTTTCTGCTTCCTCATTTTCGTCTCGTCTTCTTCCCTTGTCTTTGTGAACGTGTCGGGTTTCTTCCTTTGGGGATGGTAACTCTTCCTTTTCCTTTTCGGAGAGTTAGTATGATTCCTCCAACTGGTGTTGAAACAAAGTGGTCGTCATCCTCTTAGATGGTAAATCGGCAAAGGCATCGAATTTCTGAACCAAGCTTACCAAAAAAAAATAAAGAAACGTGGCATTCATTTTCTTACCACGGACAATCATGAAACCAAAGCCAGCATCCTGGAACGTTTTCAATGCACCTTGAAAGAACGCATATGAAGATATTTTTCCCATTTTTCCCATCAACACACTCTCAAGTACATGGACGTCTAACCCCACTCACTCCAAGAGTAAACCAATCTTACCTTAGAAGCATCAGACGTGCCCCACAAGATGTGACACCCAACAACGATGTGACTGTTTGTCAGCGCCAGTTTCGTACGTCTCCGACGATGGCTGTCTCCACGAAAGGCGAAGTGTTGACAACTGGACATTGGGTTCGCATTGGCAAAACCAAACGCATTTTCGACAAAGGTTACTTTCTCAACTAGACTACTGAATTGTTTGAGTTACTGGACGAGTGCGTGATCGTCATCCTACCGGCCATAATTTGGAAGACATAGAGAAAGAAGTATTAAAAGGATCGTTTTACTTGCCTGAGTTACAAGGCGTAACCAAAAATAGAAGACGAAGTGTACGACATTGAAAGCATTCTCGAACGAAGAACCGTAAAGTGGGAAAATGTCGTATCAAAGAAGTCAAAGTACATTGGAAATTATATCCTTCCAGTTTTGATTCTGGATTGACACTTCGCAAGTAGTCTACTATAAAAAAAAAGAAGTGACCGTCATCCCCTTCAACACGGCCTCAGCTGACACAGTGACTACACCTTCACCCAATTCTTCTCTTCAAGATTTACAAAAGCAACCCTTGTGGGTGTGGCGTGGAGAACCTAAAACGCAAATCGCCTTCTTCTGTCAAATCTATGTGGTGTATTGTGTCATCGGTGCAGCCATTACCAATTTGAGTTAGCAACAAGAAGACACAAAATTGTGAACCATTGTACTCAGCATTTGCGTCAGTTACCAACTTCCCAATCCTTCCCTGAAATACACTTACAACGGGAACAACAACAACAACGGGAGCCTTGCGTCCAACGTCAGTCATTCTCCCAACAGTCACCCATCCATATCACAATCCTCTTTCAGACACTCCTCTGTCCTCGAGTGACCCCTACGATAGAAGAACTTTGGAATTATGAACAACAACAACAACCAATTTTACTTAACGTTAGTCAGTGACAGTTCCATGGAGGTGTATCCTAACAACACTTTATGCTGCTACACGGCTAAATTAAATCAGGCCATTCATTTGGATCAAGACGCCCATTGGGAAGTGGCTTTAGTGGAAACGACACACCCTACACAAATAAAAACATCATCGAAATTCAAAGCAGTTTTACATGAGAAGTTCATGACGAACAATTGTAACAAACCTTAGACAAACGCAGCACTGTCAGTGACACTATGAAAACACATAACCCCAAAAATAAACGGTCTACCTATCTCTTAACCATTCCTACTGGTTATCTTTTTAGTGGTCAATATTTAGTGAATGCACTTGCTACCAAGTCCAATAATGTTTGGTAAAGCTATGGACAAACTAAATAAAAGTGTTACCTTTGAGTACCATAAAGTGGCTCGTCGCCTCATGATGAAACCTTCAGAGGATAAATTTATGGCCATTACCTTTTGTCCTGAATTGTATGATATTTTGGGTTGGTCAAGAAATAAGAAATACCAGTCATTACCAGTAACTTGGAGTTTGCGAATATATTCGATTCCCTGTAGAAACGAACCAAGGACTCAGATTGATTTATGTGTACTCCGATGTGGTAGAGTACAACGTGGTGTAACACACCTCTGTACCTTTAATGTGTGTCACTCCTTTCAAAGTGGATTCTGCCACAAACGCTGACGAGGAAGGTGGAAATACATATCATGTTCACCGCGAATTTGTACATCCTCCTTATTTGCCCAGCAGTAGGTAGTGTTTTTACAGTGTTAATATTACTATAAAAGGAGATCTGGGACAAAATATTATATTTACCAAATGGAAAATTACAGTGAAACTCCATTTTCAAAAGTTAAGTACCCTGTGTACCGAGACGTCATTGAACAACGAGGACATGGTGGTTTATTTTTGTTTATATTTGTATCTTGTATTTTAAAACTGGCCTCTCGTACAGTGCCCCCCCCCCCCCCCGTTTTGATACCGATGGTGACACGAGGATTGCACGCCTTAAAAGATGCCACATTGACTCACTGCAAAGACTTTCTTCCAAATGTCATCATTGAAGAAAAAAAGAAGCTTTCTTGAGAGCAAGTAAAACTGTCTTGCTTCAAACGGGTAAGGAGATTTTGTGCCGACGAGAAACTCCAATAAATGTCTTAAACGGTACCAAGTTTGGTATTTCTGCTTCTCTGAGAACACAGAAATGACAAGGCAGAAAGAGACGACAAAGACACCTCTCCAGAGGTCTACATACCCCTTAAGCCAGAAAGACTAAGACAAAAATATGTTTATGTTTACTTGAATAACAAACTGGTCAGCAGTAGCATTGATTCGTACCCTTACCGAGCGTACCTAGAACATCTCTTGACGTACGGAAAAGAAGCCAAGAATACTCATCTGGATGCTGGCGTGGTATGGAAACGTGACACAGCAGGCGAGGATAAGTTTATCGACAAAGCATGACGGTAGATGAAGATCCTCACCATGAGTGTTTTAACGATGGTCGAAAGAAAATCCTGCAAGGACGTAGTTTAGAACTGTTCGATCGTTTGCATTTAGACATGTGGTTTCAAGAGAAGTATTTGCTGAACGGTGTGGATATTCGCTTGAGACTAATTCGTAGCTGTAATGCTTTCCATTTGGTGGCTCATGCAACGAATACAAAGCCATTATCGAAGAAACAAGGTGATAATTGCGTCATGTTTAAGCGTTGACTAAAGTGGAAAATGATATTAGTCACACTTTGAGCAGAACGACAGCCAAGTATCCGATACGACACGTGGAAGTCAAACCTTTCACTATTGCCGCAGGACTCCTATCCAAGATCGAAGATCATCTGTTCGTAGGACAGTTACTCAAAACGTTTATTCATTGGTATCGTTTGCAATGCAGCCCTCAACGGCGACAACAACGAAAAACGAAAATCCTTTCCAGTTTAAGCACTACAGAGTATCTAACACAAAGTCAGTCGCGATGGCAAATCTTTGTGTACCCGACCCTTCGAACAAAACTTTACCCAGAATAATTTACTTGAGGTCGTACTTGTCGCTGTACGAAGCCACAGTTCAGTTAGAAAACAACAAAAGTCACGACGATTATTCTGTGTTGATAGAATATGTGTGGTTAGTTTTCCCTTTTCCCCTCCGTCTGTGTGGGTAGTATATTATCTGATTTTTGATAGTAGGATGTGTGGATTGTTTCCATTTGCTTCTGTGTTGATAGTATATGTGTGGTTTGTCTTTTCCTTTCTTATGTGTTGATAGCATATGTGTGACGTTTGATAGTATATATTTGTGGTTTATTTTCCTTCCCTTCTGTATGGATAGTAGATCATATATGAAGTGATTTTAAGGTATGTTTTCCTTCACGTCCGTGCTTGATATATATATATATATATATATATATATATATATATATATATATATATATATATATATATATATATATATATATATATACACTCAATCGTGATCAAAAGGCATTACTTAAATCCCAAACACTGAAAACTCATTTTCCACCGATTGCCAAAATGTTATTAAACAAGTACAATATGTACACTAAATTCTAAATTTAAGAAGATAATATTATCAATAAAACCTCAAACGTTTAGATCAATTACAAAGGTGGCTTAAACATTATTGGAATTTTAATAGTCCACTAATACAACTGGACTAAATTTGACAACAACGCTTCTGGATGTTTGGGGGGTAAACTACATCTTAGCAGCTTCTGACGTTCATAGCTCTACCTGCTTCCTTTGCCGCGCCCGGACATTTTCATCAAATCGAGATCTCCAATTAATAAGGGTACTATGGTACGTACGATAACACAGCCTAGTGTTGTCTATGATACATACATCCCCGACCAATTAAATAGCCCGACTATTGTGCATTAACGGGTCGCAAAAGCACATAGTGCGCAAACGACCTAAATTCATAAAACTAGTTCAAGCCATTCAACATTGAATTCATCAATATGGCCATCGAGTTATTTAACTAATTCAGACACAGCTGGTTTTGGATAATGGATGTAGCCTATGTGGTGGAAAGGCTTTAGAAAAAATTAAAGTATTCATGTAGCCTGGACTTTGTAACCAGTTTGAAATTAGCGAGAGGTCTGCTAGAAGGTATGATAGAGGAGGAAGTGAATACATTTAGAATATTTATTACACCAAAATAGTGGGGAGCTTGAATACATGTTAATACATTGTTACCAATCTGCAGTACCGTGACGTCAACATTTTCCCTTGACACTATTCAGGCCCAAATAGTCCCCATGTTAAATTCCCTTGGTCGTAGAGTTGCCAAGATTGATTTGTTAAAACCTTGGTCGTAGAGTTGCCCACGGCCTTTTTGACTGAGATTTCCATTGGTAGTAGAGTGCCCCACTATACTACTATTTTATACTATGTGTATTTGGTACTTTCTCCAGAAGTGCATTTTAATAAAGTGATAGCTTTGTCTTATTTCGTTCATGAGAGATCAAACACAATATATACACAATGTGGAAATGACTATGTGCTTAGTCCATCTACAAGGTTGGTTAGTGTTTGGTACTTTCCATCTTGTTTCTTCCTGTATGACACTTTATTTTCTTGAAACATTTAAATGTAATGCGACGGTTTTTTTATCACACAACGCACAAACCATTTATAAACAATCTTGAGCTTTCAACACTAATGCTTCATGTTCATACGTCTATGAATTCAAAATAAAAGCGAACACAAATGACACCAGTAAATTGTAAAGAGTTAATGTGACGATTGATATAATGCATTGTATCCTTTTTGCTTCAAATTATCTGGAGATGATTTTTGTGTTTCCAAGTAATCTCGAGCAATTGGATTTAGTCTTCATTGACCTTGTGCAACCCCTTTGCTCAGCAGTGGTCCATTCTCATGAAGGAAAAGTGCTGGCCAGACAACAAATGCAATCTCTTTTCCTCTCTTTCTATATTCATTGTAGCAATTTTTATCAAACGATTGTCCATGGATAGTCTTAACATCGAGGCATAGTGGTGGTGTTTGAACCTGCATAAGCCAACAAAGTTGTACACATTCCACTATGTACGTTTCACATAGTTTTATCATATCTCTGTACTTGTCCTTTGTCTTTTCGTCCATTACAAAAGCCTAAAAAGCAAATGGAGAGACTTTATAATACAGTTATGAAATATACAGGACTATAGTATTAAATGATTGAAATATACAGATATGCAATATATATGACTACATTATTAGCTGTTTGAAATATACGATAGACACTGAATCGTATGATTTTAAAAGTAGTAAAGACTTAGTTTGTACAGAAGATACAACTGATTACCTTCGCCATGTTTTTACTTGTCACATTGCTCCTGAAATTTGCTATATCACTCAAATGTTTTGCGAATCTTTGACTCATTTCCTCTTTTTGTCTTCTCTGAAAAGAGACAAATTTATTATCAATTAATTTTCATACAAAATATTTTCCGATTTTCCGATCATAAATGTAATTTCCACATACCATAAATCCTAGTTGTCTCCAAAGTTTTCAAATGTTTTAAATTAAACAGAAAAGTGTGATCTCTCGAATTATTAGTGACATTGCCTGCCTGAAAGATAAACATATACACAAAAACTACACAGTTGTATATAAAGTATCCTATGAGAATGATTAAAATTTAGCAAGCACCAATTGCTAAAATTAGATTTTGCGAAATATCCATTACTTGTTTGTTATACATGAGTCAGCATTGCTATTAATTTGTGTAACATCGATTGCATGCATCAGATATGAACATAAATTAACAGGTCAAATCTCTCTCTCTCTCTCTCTCTCTCTCTCTCTCTCTCTCTCTCTCTCACACACACACACACACACACACACACACACAAAGACACACACAAAGACACACACACACATACTCTGTATGTATACAGAGACAAAAAGATAGAAATATATAGACATAAACGTAGATAAATACAAAAAAGAGATATATACAGATATACGTGTAGATAGGTTGATATTAGTACTGGGAGATGATCGTGAGTAGACACGTGATCATATGCTGAAAAGGATAATTTAACAATTCACCGTAATTTTGAAAGTAATTTATTATAATTATTTCGTGGTCTCTTTATTTTATTTTATTTTTGTCTTTTTATGCTTTTGAAAAAATACGACATTTCGTCAGTACTTTAAATTCATGGTTTAACACTTGAAAGTTTGCATACTCATATGTATATAAATTCATCGATAAACTTCACAAATATCTCAAATAACTATTGCACAAAAACCAATCTGGGAGAGGCTACCAAAGTACGAATGTTTGATCTCTTCCTTAGGACTTTGTCAATAAAGTTGTTCATCCAATTACATCCGACTACCATAACATTAACAGTATAGATTAAGAGTGGTCTAAATCAAGTTAGATCAACGACACAAACAATAATACAGTACCGTTATCGTTATTGCAAAGGTTTCCACTTGAAATAGGTTATTCGTAAGATGAAAGCTTGGTTATCTGATAGTAATATGACGATATAATAGATTTGACTTAGCTATATATCTATCTATCTCTTCCACTCTCTCTCTCTCTCTATCCGTTTATGTCTGCATGTCCGTCTGTCTGTCTCTCTCTATATATATATATATATATATATATATATATATATATATATATATATATATATATATGTATATATATATTAAAAGGCGTCAAGTACAGCTTCGAAAGACGTAAACAACTTTGAATATTATATATCAACTTGGAAACTATGTAGCAATATCTGATTACCTCTCTTCGTGTTGCAATTCGCGTTTTAATTTATTTAGCTCCAAAAATCCACATAGGAACCAACATATATCTTTTGGGATATATATGGATTTTTCAGATGGACATTTCTATTATCTTATGGCTCCAAAATTGAAATACATTCCTCGATATCTTCTAAATTTTAATTGCGGGACAATAACAACGTCATTGTAAGAGGCTTCAAGAAATTGTGTTGCATAACTAATTGCATGAACAAACGCTAACTAGTGTAAACAGTAATCAAACTTTTCTAAGTATGTATTTGTTCCAGAGCAGGTAGTTTGCAATATATCACACACACAAGTACACACACACACACACACACACACACACACACACCCATGCATCCATCCATCCATGCATGCATGCATGCATGCATGCATGCATGCATGCATGCATGCATACATACATACATACATACATACATACATACATACATACATACATACATACATACATACATACATACTGTTACGTATATTTGATTTAAGTCATTTATTTTTGTTTTAATTGTTTGTCGGATTCAAATTTGACATTTTAAGTTTACAATTCATTCATTGGGAGATATGTTTCTTTTTTAAAGTGGGATGACCTTTACTCTACAAGTAAACACCAGATGTTGACCTCATTTCTGACCTGGTTTCAGAGTTATAAACATGCTTTTAAAATGATTGGCTGATTCCAAGGACATTATGGAGCTTTGTTATCAACATCTTTCTATTTTTAGTTCTTGAGTGTAAACATCAATGATTCTCATGTGGCGTGTACGTGACTTTGTGAACGTAATTTTGTTCTAAAGATTCTGGAAGATCATGTGACCCCTTCACTGTTTACGTAAAAACGGGTATATACATTGTATTGAGGGAGCGAGCTGTTCAGTAGAAAACGGGGCTGTTAGAAGACTAAGTTGTGTTATTTTGAGTTATTTTAAATTACCTTGTATTGGAATTTAATTCAATTCGTTTGGATCAAAAGTATTTATTGTGTTATTTATCTGGAAAACACTTGTGCTCATTGAATTCATAAGACCAGAACTGACATCATCACGTGACATCGTCTTCCATCTTGGATACTTCACAAAGATTCGAACTGGGAATTATTTAGGACATTTTATTACCAGGACTTTTGCAATCTCACTAGTGGATAATATTTTGAATTATTATTGGATTAATTTTGGAATTGATTCTTAAAACCGTTAGTTTATTTTTTTTTTCTGGAAAATATTTGTACTCAATAAATTGTTTATTAAGTTTTTACAAGCTTGTTTTTTTTTACTCTTTCTATGTTACTGTTTATTCGAGCCTAAGCACGTAATAATACATACATACATACATAC
This sequence comes from Unio pictorum, assembly GCA_030141615.1. Classification (NCBI taxonomy): domain Eukaryota; kingdom Metazoa; phylum Mollusca; class Bivalvia; order Unionida; family Unionidae; genus Unio; species Unio pictorum. Next base: position 3,848,312 of record JARLTB010000269.1, read on the forward strand.
ATACATACATACATACATACATACATACATACATACATACATACATACATACATACATACATACATACATACATACATACTTTCTACCGGCAGTTATAGTTTCGTTCTTTAGGCAAGATGATTGAAACATTTCTGAAACTTTTGATATGGCGATTGATGTATCGAAATAAACAAAGGATGTATTCACCTGACTTGTTTTCGTATCACCAACTGGATCAAACAGAATGTCCTCAAGAGCCAATATCTGTTTTCGTCGAACATCTTCGCAGAAACGATAACCATCCTAGTTATGGAAAAAAGTATCAGACCTTAATATCTAGGGCAGTCTAAAATAAACTTCACTTTACTAAATACTCTAACCATGAAAAAAGTATCAGACCTTAACATCTCGACCAGTCTAAAATAAACTTTACTTTACTAAATACTCTAACCATGAAAAAAGTATCAGACCTTAACATCTAGAGCAGTCTAAAATAAACTTCAATTTACTAAATACTCTAATAAGGCATTAAGTATGTAGTTGTATCTTAAACAGCAAGGAGAGCTGGCTGTAAATTATCTCATTTCCATTATGTGACCATTTTGCCCAATAATAATAATAATAATAATAATAATAATAATAATAATAATAATAATAATAATAAAAGCATTGCTTACAAACTGTATTACGTATTTGCAGGTAGTTACAACATATATACTTTTTTCTAACCCTAACGATTTTCAGATCCTCTGGATGTAATTGGATGTTGATCGTATTATGAGAGACAAAAGAGTATTGTTTATGTACTATCGTTACGTATAAACACCTTGATAAAAATAACAATTTCGCAAAACAAATTGCTGTTCCGTTTGAATATAAATATGTTAGAATACGGCTGCTCTGTATTTTATGAACGAATAAATTGTTTTTCATTTGACGAATCGCGTGCTGGTGTTTATTGATAAATCGTGTACAATTAAAGTCTTAAAGATTTCGTGACATGGCCACCCCATGAGATGTCTCTCAATATGCCTTGATCGTCATAGAGGTACCCTTGTTTTTCTTTAAATCAAAACATGCATCAATTTTTCTAAGTGTCTTATTTTGGTCATTCTGTAAGAACATTTCATTTCCTCAATCATCTAACTCACATTCAAATCTGTAACAGGCTAAATGGTCTTATTTGTATATATATATATATATATATATATATATATATATATATATATATATATATATATAGCACCAATGCATTATTAATAACATCGTATACAACACTGGGCACCCAGATGTTCATTAGCACTAAACCCTAAATTGTCATGTATATTTACGCTTGAGGCTTATTCATGTAAATAAATCCCCTTCTTCTCAACAAGGATAATGAATTGTGCATATTCTGTAAAGCCATTGCTGATGTTGTTTCCAAGTACATTTTAACAACATTTTGTGTGGTCTGAGCCAACAAGTGGCAAGAAGAAATCTACATATATGTTTTATTCTTACCAGAGCAGTTAATTTTAGTGTATACATCTTTAAACAGAGAATAATTTATGCCGGGAAATGCAGGTTTATTGTAATAGACTTACTTTTTATTAGAACAAAATATTCATGTAATCCCCTTTAAATTTTAATTGACACCTCATAGTATTTTTATTCGATTTATTGAAATCGTGTAATACAAAATTCATTAACATTTGAAAACTTTTACAATATAACTTGGATAGTTCTAAGAACAATCTTTTTGTGGCGAAATGAAATTAAACATACTCATATGTTAAAAAAGTAAAGTTAGTAAAATTTTATAAAACGAACCTGACATATATGTTTGTCAATGGGTTCGCACTTACGACAAGCATTTCATACAAATAGCCAATAATGTTGTTTTCAGAGATGACCGGGTCCTTCTTCGAAAGATTTGAAAATGCATCCGTCCACCAACAATCATACAGCTCTAAATATCTTTCGGCTAACTTTGTTGGTCTGTTTGGGTCGCTGAGATCAGCTATAGATGGATTCTCGTAGGTTAATAACGCCCCGGCGTGCTCACCTAACCTATAGTTAAATATCCAAAATAGAAACCATATTGAAATGGTTATTGAAATATGAAAAACCTCAAATATATCGCAGACGAATAAATGAAAACTGTCACTTTTACTGAATATTTTTAATTTTCCAAGGATGTAAAAAAGTGGATGTTTTTGTAATTTGTTTAAAGATTTGTATTGTACAAGGTTAGGATAACATAGCTGCCACAATTAAAAGAATTTTAGCATTCAGGAAAATTCTCGGTGGAGGAAAAAAAATTGACGTTTTTGTAGCATTTTTACGATGGTAATAAACATGAACTTTCATGTTTATTTAGTTATATAACTGCAGTGCTTAATATCAAATTACATCAAGAGGAACGTCTCTATGCCTATTTATAGGTTACACCATTCAATAATAAAAGATTTCCAGATAATCATCCATAAAGACAATCATGTAGGTAGTTCTACTTACCAAACTGATAAACGTTTGTGTAGTTCATCTGACGCACGTGAAGTAAGTGACCCAAATCATTCATATAAATTATATTTAGTGTGCAGAAACGCTCAGTTTCATGTAATTGTTAACATATAATGTATCACAGCTTTAACCTTCGTTCATATTGTCCGATATTTATATTAAATTTGAAACATTAGAGGTTACTGATGCTAATATTTTAAATATTACATGCCGCTAATTCTGCTTTGCTATCGGATACCATGTGCTATTTCGTAGCACTCCAACATACTAGTAGACCCCTCCAATATGGCTTGTTATTATGTGCATCATTCTCCTGTTCCTGTTTAACTGACGCTTTTTCTACTCATGATGCAAATTATCAGACTGCACACTATCAATGTATACTGATTGCATCAGACTGCTCAGGTGGCCTAGCGGTTAGAGCTTCCGCCTCCGATAGAGGAGGTCCTGGGTTCGATACCTGGCCGAGTCACACGAACAAATTATAGAATTGATAATAACAGCTGCCTCGCTTGGAGCTCAGAATTAATAGGTTAGGGTTTTGACTAGTCGATCTAGTGTCAAGATAATATATATATATATATATATATATATATATATATATATATATATATATATATATATATATATATATATATATATATATATATATATATATATAGAAAGGTCGTTAGACTTACGAGAATGCTGCACACGATTTGTAAATGTTTCCCATCGTTTCTAGATAATCTTTTAGCTCTTCGTTAAGAGTAAGAAGCAATTAACGTTAACAAAACAGACAATTAACACAAAGGTTCTTGATGTGCTCTTAAATACGAGGCAATACAGCCACTTTGTATTCCATGATAGGCACTTCTAAACATGAAATAGGAAGTATTCACTTTAGATAAATACTCTTTTACCCACATAACATCCAGCAACCCATTGGCATCATCAGCTCTAACATAAGCCTAAATACGTACTTAGGCACACACGGGACGTAAAATAGGAACTAAACTGTTTAAATATGTTTTGATATGCTTACGAAGACGTTATGAACGGTACAGTTTGTTGTCAAATGATTTGCATTCTATCACTTGAAACTTATTAAAACAATATCTTCCTGATACGGTTCTCATGTAACACTGCTGTCTTTTTAAAAAAATGACAAGATATACATTTTTATGACAAGGTTAAAATGTAAATTGCTATTAATTCACTGATTGCCCTATATTAAATAATCATTCTGGAAACAACTATTCGTACCTTGTCCGTAGCGAATCTGCGTCGTTCTTGATCTCAATATTTTCACCTTGCAATTTTTTTAATTTAACCATCAAGTCTTTTACTTCATCCGTCCTTTTTCCAAGGTCAATACGTAAGCTATGTGGTAAACAGTAAATTCTTAAACAAATTTATTTTCAAAATCATTTTTCTAGTCTACTAATACTATCTGTTTGATATGGATTGAGTGCGCCATTCTTCTTCAAAATTACAAAATGACGCAAATTGTCGAGGGTCTTAACTGCACTGAAAGAAAACTAATGTGAGCGAAACAAGATAAATTATTTCGTCATTTTAATATCCTGTATTAGGAGATTGTATGTCCAACTGTTCATGTATGGTGGCACTGAATGAAAACATTTACTTTGCATCATAATATCAAAGTATGTATTCATTAGATCTGATTTGTGCCTGTTATGTATATTCAGTTTGTAAATGTTAGTCTTCATTCTCCATGGTAATAAGTTATATATAATTCTATGTTGTACTTGACCGTGTCCAACGTCACGTCCATTATGTACCTGACTAGAAACATTTGTGTTGCTTTAATCTCTTAGTAATGTGGGTTAAATATTAGGATCATTATCAATAAAGGTAAACGTATTTATTTAGGTTTGGGTCTACAATATTGGTAATTCTCATAGAATAACCTGTTGTACCAGATATTGGCAATATGATTTATTTAATTTCAGTAACGTGTATTATCAGTTTACATCTTAGATTTTTCTAGTTATGATCGTTGAACCTACATCCGGCTTCTTTTGTATGATTTTTATATAATCTTATTTTTTTTCCAAATTATTCACGTTTGTTTTCACAACTTTAGGAGAATCATTCCTTTTGTTGTGCTCAATATTTGATTCAAATTATTTTTCACAGGAAATACAAAATGCTCATCAATAATAGTATTGGCCAGAAACATTAATTTGGATTCATGTTGAAAGAGGGAATACTATGTTCGATTATATTATTTGGATGAACCAAAAGACTGTTAGCAAATTATCACACTTCGGACTACTGGTACGTTAACAGATTCAAGATTACACGCAAATCAACACTTGTTAGCACTGTATCTTATTTTGAACACCACTTGAAATTAATTATAGTTATAACTTTAGGACTGGTTATAAAACAATTGGAATTAATTCGCAGTACTGAAAATTTTTTTAAATTTAACTTCATTATTGCATTCTATCAAATATGTTGGTGTTTCCTCCTTTATATTACTCTGTTTAACACCCTAAAATTGTAATATGCATTAAATGGAAGCATTTTTTAAAAGTGTTTCTTTTCCTGTGTTTAAAAATGTCGACGAATATTGTAGAGAAGGACTACATCTAAAACTTCAGATAAAATTCCATGTAAGTGAACGAACATGATATTTGCACACAAACAACGAATAGGGATATACACAGAAATTAGACCGATAAAATCAAAAGTAATTAAAATATTAAACGAAAGACAAATACGCATGCAAATAATAACAAATTATACAATTAGATATTTCCATTAATATATATTAATGTTCTTGGAAATTTTAACAATATATATATATATATATATATATATATATATATATATATATATATATTTGGCTTTGTATAGTATATGAAATATTGATCATTGGCACCGAAGTATTAACGAAAACAAAAACAAAAGTAATGGAATAAAAATAAATTGCGTTTGTCAAAGTAGTAAGAAAAGCTGAGAAAATAGCACCATTAGTTTTAAGAATTTAGCGTTACAAGCACGTTTAGATTGTAAAGATTCTTTCATGACGGAGTTTTAAAATTAACTGTGCTAATGCAATTTAGTTAATATTTTTAATTGGTTTCCATAATCATACTTACACCTCCTTTTCTTTCATTTGTTTGAGAATGTAAGATGCATTGCCATAATGTATCATCAGCTTCTCATTCTGGACAGATTGCATCGGTTTGTTTCGGGATGATTCTGTCTTCTTCCCATCTTTTGTTTTATAATCCCGTGAGCTTCCAAAGTTTTCAGGATGACTCAAAATGATTCTATTGTCACCATTATTGGTAGATTTCGAAACGTTTGCAAGCTCTTCGAGTAAGCAAGCCACATATTCAACTTCTCTGAAAGGAAAAAAATGAGACAAGATTTGTGTTTGATTTTGGTTTACTGACAGTACACGAATTACTTCTCGACTAAGTGATATGCTGCCTCCAAAATTTAGTGTATGTTGTTATAATATTCTCAGGCAAAATCTATCTCTGCAAATAAGAAAAGCTTACTTAGATGGATAGATAGATAGATAGATAGATAGATAGATAGATAGATAGATAGATAGATAGATAGATAGATAGATAGATAGATAGATAGATATTGTCGGTGTTTGGTATTTTCACAACTCTTTACAGTTCTTCTCGGATGGAAATGAGGTAAATAATTCATACTAGAGAAAACAAATGCGTTTATAGCATATATAATTATTATGTCTTAACTTTATATCTTCTTCTACTCGTCAGTCTATGGTTGTCTTAACCATGATTTTTAAAATGTTTGCCATTTTTACGTTGTGAACTTTTTGCATGCTGCTTGTGAAATATCGACGTCTTATCAATCTACGATCTTAGCAAAATTAAACAGATTAAACTGAGTCTGGTAATTAACTTCAGAATAATTATATATTAACGTGAACTGAACCTAACTCAATTAGTCTGTTTTAGTAATGGTACTCAAATTGAAGAAAACCGATTTGCAACTTTGTTACAGCTTACATCATAAGCACGGATATGTTGAATTATATACAGTTATTCAAATGTCAAGTAACGGAAATCTGTACGAAAACTCAAAACTAACTCCAATTTTTTTAACCTATTAAGATAAAATATTAAATACAGAATCGACACAAACGTGGAAATCTCAGAGGCTTAAATTTAATTTATGGCAACTTACACTTCCTAATTTAAGATGTTTCTGCATTATAGCATATGAATGACGTAACTATCCTGGGGGTCCTGAACTTAATGAACAAAAAACTTGATGGTAACGTGAATGCAATAGGTGCTAAGAACGATGCGTTATGAAATTTCAATAAATAAAACGAAATCATATGCAACTAAATTAACAAGATAGACTACATCTTGGTGAGAAAGCACTTTTGGAGCCAGCATCAACAGCCACTTTGTATTCCATGATAGGCACTTCTAAACATGAAATAGGAAGTATTCACTTTAGATAAATACTCTTTTACCCACATAACATCCAGCAACCCATTGGCATCATCAGCTCTAACATAAGCCTAAATACGTACTTAGGCACACACGGGACGTAAAATAGGAACTAAACTGTTTAAATATGTTTTGATATGCTTACGAAGACGTTATGAACGGTACAGTTTGTTGTCAAATGATTTGCATTCTATCACTTGAAACTTATTAAAACAATATCTTCCTGATACGGTTCTCATGTAACACTGCTGTCTTTTTAAAAAAATGACAAGATATACATTTTTATGACAAGGTTAAAATGTAAATTGCTATTAATTCACTGATTGCCCTATATTAAATAATCATTCTGGAAACAACTATTCGTACCTTGTCCGTAGCGAATCTGCGTCGTTCTTGATCTCAATATTTTCACCTTGCAATTTTTTTAATTTAACCATCAAGTCTTTTACTTCATCCGTCCTTTTTCCAAGGTCAATACGTAAGCTATGTGGTAAACAGTAAATTCTTAAACAAATTTATTTTCAAAATCATTTTTCTAGTCTACTAATACTATCTGTTTGATATGGATTGAGTGCGCCATTCTTCTTCAAAATTACAAAATGACGCAAATTGTCGAGGGTCTTAACTGCACTGAAAGAAAACTAATGTGAGCGAAACAAGATAAATTATTTCGTCATTTTAATATCCTGTATTAGGAGATTGTATGTCCAACTGTTCATGTATGGTGGCACTGAATGAAAACATTTACTTTGCATCATAATATCAAAGTATGTATTCATTAGATCTGATTTGTGCCTGTTATGTATATTCAGTTTGTAAATGTTAGTCTTCATTCTCCATGGTAATAAGTTATATATAATTCTATGTTGTACTTGACCGTGTCCAACGTCACGTCCATTATGTACCTGACTAGAAACATTTGTGTTGCTTTAATCTCTTAGTAATGTGGGTTAAATATTAGGATCATTATCAATAAAGGTAAACGTATTTATTTAGGTTTGGGTCTACAATATTGGTAATTCTCATAGAATAACCTGTTGTACCAGATATTGGCAATATGATTTATTTAATTTCAGTAACGTGTATTATCAGTTTACATCTTAGATTTTTCTAGTTATGATCGTTGAACCTACATCCGGCTTCTTTTGTATGATTTTTATATAATCTTATTTTTTTTCCAAATTATTCACGTTTGTTTTCACAACTTTAGGAGAATCATTCCTTTTGTTGTGCTCAATATTTGATTCAAATTATTTTTCACAGGAAATACAAAATGCTCATCAATAATAGTATTGGCCAGAAACATTAATTTGGATTCATGTTGAAAGAGGGAATACTATGTTCGATTATATTATTTGGATGAACCAAAAGACTGTTAGCAAATTATCACACTTCGGACTACTGGTACGTTAACAGATTCAAGATTACACGCAAATCAACACTTGTTAGCACTGTATCTTATTTTGAACACCACTTGAAATTAATTATAGTTATAACTTTAGGACTGGTTATAAAACAATTGGAATTAATTCGCAGTACTGAAAATTTTTTTAAATTTAACTTCATTATTGCATTCTATCAAATATGTTGGTGTTTCCTCCTTTATATTACTCTGTTTAACACCCTAAAATTGTAATATGCATTAAATGGAAGCATTTTTTAAAAGTGTTTCTTTTCCTGTGTTTAAAAATGTCGACGAATATTGTAGAGAAGGACTACATCTAAAACTTCAGATAAAATTCCATGTAAGTGAACGAACATGATATTTGCACACAAACAACGAATAGGGATATACACAGAAATTAGACCGATAAAATCAAAAGTAATTAAAATATTAAACGAAAGACAAATACGCATGCAAATAATAACAAATTATACAATTAGATATTTCCATTAATATATATTAATGTTCTTGGAAATTTTAACAATATATATATATATATATATATATATATATATATATATATATTTGGCTTTGTATAGTATATGAAATATTGATCATTGGCACCGAAGTATTAACGAAAACAAAAACAAAAGTAATGGAATAAAAATAAATTGCGTTTGTCAAAGTAGTAAGAAAAGCTGAGAAAATAGCACCATTAGTTTTAAGAATTTAGCGTTACAAGCACGTTTAGATTGTAAAGATTCTTTCATGACGGAGTTTTAAAATTAACTGTGCTAATGCAATTTAGTTAATATTTTTAATTGGTTTCCATAATCATACTTACACCTCCTTTTCTTTCATTTGTTTGAGAATGTAAGATGCATTGCCATAATGTATCATCAGCTTCTCATTCTGGACAGATTGCATCGGTTTGTTTCGGGATGATTCTGTCTTCTTCCCATCTTTTGTTTTATAATCCCGTGAGCTTCCAAAGTTTTCAGGATGACTCAAAATGATTCTATTGTCACCATTATTGGTAGATTTCGAAACGTTTGCAAGCTCTTCGAGTAAGCAAGCCACATATTCAACTTCTCTGAAAGGAAAAAAATGAGACAAGATTTGTGTTTGATTTTGGTTTACTGACAGTACACGAATTACTTCTCGACTAAGTGATATGCTGCCTCCAAAATTTAGTGTATGTTGTTATAATATTCTCAGGCAAAATCTATCTCTGCAAATAAGAAAAGCTTACTTAGATGGATAGATAGATAGATAGATAGATAGATAGATAGATAGATAGATAGATAGATAGATAGATAGATAGATAGATAGATAGATAGATAGATAGATAGATATTGTCGGTGTTTGGTATTTTCACAACTCTTTACAGTTCTTCTCGGATGGAAATGAGGTAAATAATTCATACTAGAGAAAACAAATGCGTTTATAGCATATATAATTATTATGTCTTAACTTTATATCTTCTTCTACTCGTCAGTCTATGGTTGTCTTAACCATGATTTTTAAAATGTTTGCCATTTTTACGTTGTGAACTTTTTGCATGCTGCTTGTGAAATATCGACGTCTTATCAATCTACGATCTTAGCAAAATTAAACAGATTAAACTGAGTCTGGTAATTAACTTCAGAATAATTATATATTAACGTGAACTGAACCTAACTCAATTAGTCTGTTTTAGTAATGGTACTCAAATTGAAGAAAACCGATTTGCAACTTTGTTACAGCTTACATCATAAGCACGGATATGTTGAATTATATACAGTTATTCAAATGTCAAGTAACGGAAATCTGTACGAAAACTCAAAACTAACTCCAATTTTTTTAACCTATTAAGATAAAATATTAAATACAGAATCGACACAAACGTGGAAATCTCAGAGGCTTAAATTTAATTTATGGCAACTTACACTTCCTAATTTAAGATGTTTCTGCATTATAGCATATGAATGACGTAACTATCCTGGGGGTCCTGAACTTAATGAACAAAAAACTTGATGGTAACGTGAATGCAATAGGTGCTAAGAACGATGCGTTATGAAATTTCAATAAATAAAACGAAATCATATGCAACTAAATTAACAAGATAGACTACATCTTGGTGAGAAAGCACTTTTGGAGCCAGCATCAACATTGCCGTGAACGCGTAGCTTCCAGGGACCTGACATAAGTTGCACGGATAACTTGATTATGATGACTACAAAACGTCGTTCGAGGAAATTAAAGAGGCTAAGAAAAGTTAGGATCAGATCTGAACCTATAGATCATCCATGCTTGCCACAAAAGCATTGGAGGCATCACTAGGCGGCATATTTGCATCATTCACAATTATGGGTGTTGAAGAAATAACCCAAGACTCTATAATCAATACCTTCCACATGGCAGTAATATAAACAGCCTGCAAGATCCTAGGAAAATATCGTAGGAGTCAAACCTTTTGGGTCAAAGCAGACATCATCGACCACTGTAACGTAAAAACAACATTGGGGAGGAAGCGAAGAGACCATGAAGGGCAGAACCGTATTTAGATATTAACAATAGGATATCGTGAAATGTCTGAACCAGAATAACGATAATAGGGCATACTAGTAGGTGACAGACCTGACAACAGCGAAACATGCGTGATCTAATAAGATCTAGGGCAAAGCTAGAAAGAGTCTCACAGAAGACCAAGATATTTTTATCAGATAAACGCAACATTTGTCTGAGCTTTACAATCAGGAGACTTCTGGATACAAACATATACTACACTTAGTATGGTCCACAAAACGTTTGACAACCTGATACTCTCGAAAAATGAGGAAGCAGGATAAAAGCACTAAAGAAAGGTATTTCAGCTATGATACATTATATACCAGCAAAACGTGTTCATGCAGGATGAATGTCTGCGATAACATGAATGTTATAACGTGATGCACAACCATCTGCAAAAAATTCTGACAAACAGTATAATGTCCCTTCCCATGGCCCCAGTCTCGGATCATCACTCATCAGGTGCTGTGCTTCTTCAGTCCTCCAACCTACGTTTTACTTAATACTATCCATTTCAGAGCACCCATTACTGCAGAAATGGCTGGGTTCAGAGCAGACATCGTCTGTGAAAAGTATTTGTAGCACCAACAAGACGTCGATCTTGTAGTCATTGACTTCAAGAAGGTTTTCGGCAAGATATGGCATGCATCTTGGGCCACGTTGCTGAATTACAATACAAACGCAAAAGGTTGTAGTCAACTTGTATGACAAGGCGACTAGTGCATTTCTGGTCAACGTCAATATATAAGATTGGATCAGAACCGCCGTCGGAGTCAGACAGGGGTAACACAGATGTGCGTCGTCTCACCCAATCTCTAAAAAATCTAACTGGAGAAGATCATGGTCGATTGCTTTTCAGACAATAACGGCAGTTTCAGTGTAGGAACAGAGAAATCAACATCCGGCACGTCGCTGATGATGATATCGATGGCCTAGCATGAAATGAGCAAGAACATAAAACAGCTCTTTCTTTTCATCAGCGTTTCTATGAATTGAGTATATGCTATATTTTTATCCGTTTCATTGCACATTCATTAGGCAGAATTAAAATTAATTTTTTGAAAAGCCATTAATGTTTATACCACCCAATGCAATCCACCCTTGTATCCCATGAACTTGCATCGGATCACCTCTGCGTTGTATGCCATCTCGACGTATCAGTCCCTAACCCTGCACCTCTATTTGCTATTAAGAGAAACCTCCGTATGATAAATAGAACCAACTTCATGCATGACATCCAAGAAAACCCAACTACTTTCTTACATCCACCAGCGGAACAACTTGATAACTGCTTGCGTTCATTGCTTGAAAAACATGCCCCAGCCACCAAATCCAGAGTATCAATAAAAAAGTGTTCTCCATGGTATAGCAGTGTTAGGGACCAGCTTCGCACTGCTAAAAGACAAATCTATGAAGCCGCTACGAAGACCGTCACAAACATAGTCCATTTAGCCAAATTATCCCACAACAGTACTAAGATCACAGAGAGTTCCAGCTGCAAAGAGCTCTTTGAGATAATTAAGAAACCAATGTCGAGGAACAAATGTACACCACTTCCAACAACCTTCTCTCCAATAGACCTTCCGGACCAATTTTCAAAATTTTCATGCGTGACAAAGTACAAACCATTAGAAATTTGCTTGACAGCACAATTTCAACTGACTAGTCACCAAACAGTTATGATGCAGAATTTCAGCGACAACCATTAGGAGCATTTGAACCTGTTTCTATTGATTTAGTACAGACAATCGTGATGAAAAGTGCACCAAAGTCTTGTGAACTTGATTCAATTCTGACATCACTGCTGCTTGAGTGCTTAGACGCAAAATTGCCTTCACTAATTTATGTTATTAATATCTCTCTCTCTCATCGGAGGAATTCCAATAATTTTTCAAAACTGCCATTGTAAAGCCTCTGCTGAAGAAACCAACACTTTGACCATAACGATTTAAAGAACTACCGCCCAGTTTCTAATCTCCCATTCATATAAAAAAATCTTAGAAACGCTAGTTCTAACCCAACTTGTATCTCATTTGAATTCAAACAGTCTTTTTAGCAATGTACAGTCTACATATCGCCCTTGCCCCAGTACGGAAAACAATATTCGGAAAGTATTTAATTACATTTTCTCTGCTTTGGATAGTGGACAGACTACAGTCCTCACTCTCCTGGATTTATCTGCAACATTTGACACAATAGACCATGATAGATTATTTCACCGTCCCCAGCATGTATTCGGCATGCAGAATATAGTATTACAGTGGTTCAAGTCCTACTTAGTCAACAGGACAAAAATTATATCTGCAAATGGAATACAGTCCAGCCCAGTTGACGTATGTTGTGGTGTTCCACAGGGATCTGTTATTGGATCTGGTCTCTTCATTATATACACTCAGCCGATCTCAAGTGTGATAGATCATCACCCAGTATCACACCAATTGTTACGCTGATGACACCCAAATATACAAATCTATCCATCCAACTGACGTTGATTGATGCTACCATCCATGGGGTAGAGGTGTGCATTTCTGATGTGAAATCATGGATGACATGTAACAAACTGCAGATGAATGATGATAAAATTGAGGTTATTCTGATCACAACACAAAGACTTTCTCATTCACAGCCTTTACATTAGACAATAAATTTTAGCAACACCAACATTAAATTCTCAAGATATTGTTATGAGTCGCTGTGGTCACGCAATCTACAACAGTGTGTTAGTTCTAAACAACTGTCAAATATAATCTGTCTAAACTCTTGAAATAATAACGACTTGAGGGTATATCTCTCCAATACACTCTTAGACACCTATGTATACAGTCTTAAGATAATTACTCATGTATAAATATATGTAGTAGAACTATTACAATATATATTTTCACGAATATTTCATGCAAATAAAAATGAAAAGTTCGAAAAGTATAAATAATAGTGTTAAGCATATCTATATTTTTTAAACTCTTGGAAATTTTTTTTTATATAAGTTTATTATTAATATTCATGGATGTAGTGTGTATGGAATATTTTGTGGTTTAAACTGTGCAGGTAATTCATTTAATTGTATTAAGAACGCAAATTGTGTATGATTTATAAATATTTATTCAAAAACCTGTTGAGCTTTACTTATAATAATTGTAATAATAAGACTTAAAACGACGACTATGATGTAGTTTCTAATTGAATAATATGATATAGAAGTTTCTTGAATATTTCTGTGGTTTTCCATTGGTTGTGCAAAGTTACGTGAATTTGCTTAGTTGGTCTGATTTCAAAAGTGTATGATACCATATTGGGTCTATTCCAAAGTACAGCCACAAAATACGTTGCATATCGGGAGAAAATTAAGTATTCAATTCGATTCCGATATTTTTAGTCAATCAGGCTTTTTGTGTTATTGATGTAAGTATGCAGAGGTGTTTTATTTTGTACTTATATATTTTTCGAGAGGAAAACATTTATTTGCACTCTTAAGTGAAAATAGAAAGTGCTCATTAATTGGACGATAATATTATTCTGGAACTGTTACAAATTATTCTAAATAATTATGGACAACGCCATGTTTCTTGGAGGAGCAGTGCATATCCGATATTGAAAATTATAAAGGACTTTTCATTCGTTTATAATTTTCATAGAATTGTATAACGGCTAATTTGGATTCACTTCATTATACTGTAAGTTCAGTAAACATTTGTTCATTTATCACTTTGACGATTCAATTATTTTTATAAGTCTGACAAAACTTATAAGTATTTTATTTTCTCTTATAGAAGCTAAAATCTCCTGGCCTAGTGATTATATTGTTCGCCTTGGAATCTGAATTGTATAACGTTTGAAACATTATAAGGTTGAATTTTATAACGTATTCAGGAAAATAAACTTTTCCAAAGAAAATATTTTCTCATAAAAAGCATCCGCTTTCTCCATTTCAATATGTGTTGTATTTCTAACGGTTTTATTACGTATGGCTTTAAAATAGTTTCGTGGTTTGTCTTCCATTTTATATAAACCAACTTCAATTTCCTTGAAATTCTTTCCATGCATTTAAAATTGTCAAATGATATGCGGTCATTTTCGAGATGTCTATGCACCAATGAAATACTATTGTTTTAATACAATCTACAGTTATGAACTCAGAAATGTGAACAAAACTATCTAATCGTATTTCGGAATATGTCGTTCAACCTCAGAGGTCGTACTTCATAGAGATTACTATGCAACCCTAGTATGTTCATGACGTTTGACACCTAGAGAAGAATGTCACTAACAAGGAATGCTGACAAAAACTGCGAATCCAACACGACTTTCACACAAAAAGTAAGCTGTGTAAAAAAATGTTTTTCGCTTGTACTGACGTTATTGGTTGTCTTGTCATTTACTAATATCTTTCTCTCAGTACCATTGTTACTTCATGATTTGAAAGAGGGTCAAAATAAAAAAGAGTCTTTCCAGTCAACAAAATCAATGTTTTGACGAACAAAGACATCTTTATGAGTCGCTGTGGTCACGCAATCTACAACAGTGTGTTAGTTCTAAACAACTGTCAAATACAATCTGTCTAAACTCTTGATATAATAACGAATTGAGGGTATATCTATCCAATACACTCTTAGACACGTATGTAAAATATATGTAGTAGAACTATTACAATATACATTTTCACGAATATTTGATACAAATAAAAATGAAATGCTCGCAAAATATCAGTGAATGATATGATATGGAAGTTTCTAGAATATTTCTGCGGTTTTCCATTGGTTGTGCACTGTTACATGAATTTGCTTAGTTGATCTAAATTCAAAAGTGTATGATACCATATTGGGTCTATTCCAAAGTACAGTCACAAATTTCGTTGTCTATCAGAAGATTTTTTTAATTCGATCCCGATTTTTTTTAGTCAAGCACGCTTTTGTGTTCATGATGTAAGTATACAGAGGTGTTTTATTTTGTACTTAGATATTTTTCAAGAGGAAAGCATTTTTTTGGACTGTTAAGTGAAAATATAAAATGCTCATTATTTGAACGTTAATATTATTCTGGAACTGTTACAAATTATAATTATGGACAACGCCATGGTTCTTGGAGGAGCATTACATATCCGATATTGAAAATTATAAAGGATATTTCATTCCTTTAGAACTTTCATAGAATTGTATAACGGCTAATTTTGATTCACTTCATTATACTGTAAGTTCCTTAAACATTTTTTCATTTATCACTTCGATTATTATATTATTTTTTAAGTTTTACAAAACTTGTAAGTTTTTTCTTTTCTCGTTTTTCAGTAGCAAAATCCTGGCCTATTGATTATATTGTTCGCATTGGATGCTGAAGATCGCGAGCTCGATCCTCGGTTGAGTCATACCAAAGGCATATACAGATTTTACTAACAGCTGCCTCTCAAGGCGCTCATTATTAAGCGGTTACTGTTAGGACTGGTAGGCGGCCTAGTGTTAGGATAATGTGACTGGACAATGTTATATTGATATCCATCAATATAAACTGCCACACGGCTGACATCGTTAGGAATATGACTGACAAGTTGTTAATGAATGAATGTTAAATTAAAGTGAACCGGCCACGAAGGGTCATTATTCATTGTTTTATCTTTCAAAAGAAAGTTATTTATTTTTTCCCGTGCGGTAAGGAATGGTGCCACATCCCCACGGGCGTTTATGCACACATAGTGTGCTATTTAATTTGGTCGTCATGTCGCTCCCCTATTGAGGGACTATCTACATGAATGTAGGACCTGGGTGAGTGGGAATTGATCAAACACGCACTCAACACTGTCAACCAATCGGAAGGAGTGTACTAGAGGTGCAATGCCACCAAATAATGACTGGTGAAAAATGGTTTTCACGTCTCGTCATGTTGAGGGTTTCTGGTCGCGAGAAAGGAGGAAAGGTCCGATAAGCCAGCCCATGTATGTCGCCAGCATTGAAACGCCCAAACAAATTGTTAATGGTACGTTACAAATTCAAATCGCAAACGCACACACGGTTACTTACGTTTATGACCAGAGTTGTAAAACAGCATCTTCATAACAGACTAGCACATTAGTACTTGCTATACATGTAGAATTCCTTAAATGTTATGCATTTTGTACAAACGTTTTATCTACATGTTTCTGTATTATAAATATTTGATAGAACGTCATTGTAAATAACATTTTACCTGTTATCAGAAATAATTTCAACAGCTTTTTATAGCACGTTGATGCACCGTAACGGTAGAGTGCAAGATAGTGTCATCTTCAAAATGTAAATCAATGATAAATTTAAATTGCCCAGTCAAATCGTTGCAGTGTCCGATGTCATAATAAGCGCATTACCTGCACCAGGTTTGCTCGGAAAAAAACAACTACCTTTTGTAAAAAGCATTTAAGAGTACAGAGCCACAACTATACACACATTCTTAAAGACCTTTTTCATTGCTGAAGTATTTTTCACAGTAATTGCAACAGAAAGGTATAGTGTAATGCATTTTATGTTAGAATTTACAGATAAAAGAAATGTACTGAAGTTAGTTTGTGTTGATAGCTGATTTTTCATCAAATGAGACTTATACGAATATATCCGTGTCTAAGAGTCCGGTCATTTCTAATAAATTGTTATTGTTGTTTCTGAAATAACATGTACATTTCGGAATTATCCTTGTGTTCATTTTGTAGAGTTAATCGGACACAGGTATGACTTTTATATTCAGGATAATACTTCATAGAAAGTAATCTCTACATAATAGTACAACAATAGTACGAACAATAGTACGAACAATAGTACGAACAATAGTACGAAGCAAATTATACACGGATTTACGGTTAATATATCTCTTCCATTCATACATTAGAGAATTACAGTGGCTTGGTCACACTTCATCCTATAAAATCAACGTATTAGTCCCAATGCATTAATGTTCATTTTTACATATGTTTTCTACTTTGGAAGATTTATTAAGTAGTATTTTGCTGGCACAGTATTCCTCAAAGAAAAAGAATAAAGAATTGACTGATAGAGTATATAATTTATTAAAAAAACATTTGATGGGGGTGGCCCAGGCATTTTCAATTAAATGAAATATAGGTAGTTTGACCTCTATTTGTTCTGATTTCTGATTTTCATTCCTTTTTCTAAATAAACTTATCCATCTGGTGGTTTGGCGTTTTAGAAAAGCACGAATTAAATTGATGCTTCGTGTCGGAGATATGGTGTTTTGCCTCGACTTTCAAAACACCTTCCCATACAGGTAACGTAGCTGGTTTATAAATCTTCTCTTGGAACAATTTTATTTCGCCTAATTTTGCATATTTGAAAGGCATCGAAATTGATATGTTATTATATGTATTCACTAGAGATGAATATGTGCTGCGGAAAACATGGAGGAACATGCTCGTAGATTACACATCTAGAAACAATCACACTGTGAACGTGTAGAAAGCAGTATGAGAAACATGGTCTATGCAAATATTTTGAACCGTTAGGTGCAATAGCTTAGAGGATTATTATATTATATTATGCAAACTGAAAAATAAAATATATAATTCTTAACGCCACCTGAATACTGGAAATATGTGCACGGTCGAGCATATGTATTCATGTAAGAATTATGCATTGGGTTTAAGGGAACAATATAACACTACGTATAACGGTCAATATAACACTGACTATGTATAACGGTCAGTATAACAGAGTATGTATAACGTTCAGTATAACACTGAGTATGTATAACAGTCAATATAACACTATGCATAACGGTCAATATAACACTATGTAAAACGGTCAATATAACACTATGTATAACGGTCAGTATAACACTGAGTATGTATAACGGTCAATATAACACTGACTATGTATAACGGTCAGTATAACACTGTCTATGTATAACGGTCAGTATAACACTGTCTATGTATAACGGTCAGTATAACATATGTATAACGGTCAGTATCACACTATGTATAACGGTCAGTATAACACTGAGTATGTATAACGGTCAATATAACACTGACTATGTAAAACGGTCAATATAACACTGACTATGTATAACGGTCAGTATAACACTGTCTATGTATAACGGTCAGTATAATATTATTTATAACGGTCAGTATCACACTGAGTATGTATAACGGTCAATATAACACTGACTATGTAAAACGGTCAATATAACAATATATATAACGGTCAGTATAACACTGTCTATGGATAACGGTCAGTATAACATTATGCATAACGGTCAGTATCACACTATGTATAACGGTCAGTATAACACTGAGTATGTATTGAATAATATAACTGATTACAGTAACATTCTCCGAAGAACAGGGAAATATTGGGAAAACGTATAATCAGATATACTCGACTTTATATGAGTATATAGAAGAGAAAAGGCTTATGAAGGTCATACTACAATGACGTTAAGAATTGAAAAAATAATCAAGAAGATAAATTCATCCAAACAACGAAACTAGTTTCTCTTAAAAAAAAAACACCATTTCTCTGCGTTCATTATTTGCAATATTTCTACATGATATATTTATTAGTATCACTATTTTGGCTGGCTTTTAGCCGAAGACTAAATTTAAATGCCTCGAGATATTCACTGAAATTACATTTTAATCTTTCTCAGTTTCTTGACTAATTGAGGGTACCTCTAGCAATCCTTTGTGAAATCATATTGATAGAACGATCGTGAAAACTAAATCCGATAATTCTGGTACTGAAAATTCATCCAATGAAATGGAAGAAAGGAATAAAATATAAAAGGTTTGTTGATTATGCTCATTTAGGTAGTAGCTTGATATAGGAAGATCGAAATCGTATGACTTCATGCATTAATATTCTAATGATTACACAGTCATGAACTTGTGTGTGTATTAGATCCATTCAAATTTATACTTCCACTAATATTTTAAAGTAACCATACATCAAAGATAAACAAATAGAACTCAAAGCTCCCAAATAAATACGTTAGATTGATCAGAATTGTACTATCTGACGATGAAATGTTCTGCATGTTTTCCAAAACAGTGCGGATGCATGAATTAAATAATTTTATATAGTTTAAAAACAGCATTTGTAACACTTTATATTCTGAGCAAGTAGATTGTTTGGGGACGGGTGCACGAGTAGTAAAGGCGCATGTGGCGTAATACGAAAATGTCCAGGATTTAAGGCAATTTTTGTCCGTATTCACTTAATGTTGCAATAAATAAACCGCGCTCATGGTTTCGTGTATGAATCAGATTACTTTAACGAAATTAATAAAATCGTGCTGAAGTACCTTTTCAATTCCATTTGAATACCTATAATTTCTTTTGCTTGAGTAAGAAATTGGCTCTCTTTCTTAACGGATGATATGATTTGATCCAAAGCAGACGATATGTCACCTTCTGTATTGCCGTCAAATAGACCTTGAACATGGTTGATAAGACACTGCAAGATTGACGACAGACTTTCCCTCTCTTTTCTTACATTTTCCGCATTCCTAAAGAAAGAAAACAGTCTTTTGAGTTAATAGCTTTGCATGAAATGAATAGTAAATACAGGAATAATTCCTCATCTAGTTTGATATTTTTAATGACGGTTTAGTGGTTAGCTTTTCGTATTGATCATGTTCTCCCAAGTATTCAGGTTTTTTTTGTACAACATCTCAGTCTACTGAGAAAGTTTTGTATTCAGGGGAACCTTTTCAATAATTGACTAGTGTTTTTATTTCTTTGTTTTGGATTTGTTAATATATGCACGGTGTGTATTTTCTTGTCTATATATAGCTGGAGTGAATGGACATGTTCTGTGGTCTATTTGTACCATTGCCATTGATACCAAACTTACCTAGATCAATTTGAATCGTCTTAATACATTTGCACTAAGCACAACGAATTTTCCTTGATAGGGTTTGTCAATATTTGTTCATCTATAATTAACAGTATCACTATGGTTCATTGGAAAATCACAGAACTTCAATGTTTACACTGATAATAACAAGCCTGACGAAACACATCATGGAAAACCACTCAAAAGATATTCATCATTTTGAAGACTATGTAGAACTACAGACGAGTAGAACTACAGACGAGTTGTAAATAACGCACATTAACAGATCACATCTGCGCCGTTCGTTTTGAGCCGCCAGCTTGAAAGTTAATATATCACCCATATATACATTCAGGTTATAGCTGGCAACATCTAGCGGGTAGGAGTTGTGAATGGAAGAGATAAATTTAAGGATGGTCATACAAACATTTTTCACATTAATGAGACAAGTGTTATTAACATCTATTTTAATTGGACTTGTGAAACTGTTTTATCACGCACGTTCATGACATAATCATGTGACATTATTCATTATTTTAGGCGTAAAGGTTAGTTTCTGTCAGCGCATATATATAACTGTTCTTGATATAGTGAAATCATTAACATTTTCTATTCCTTTACATTGTGGAACAAAATCACATAACATCCGTACCAAATAAAGTGGGGCCCCGAGTGGCCGAGTGGTCTAAAGGGCTCCCCGTTTACGGATCACTGCCATCGCACCTCTGTCTGCGTGGGTTCGAGACTCAGACTCGGCCAATGTGGGTATTTAAGAAAGCTTGCCAGTAACTTCTCGTGGATCGGTGGTTCTTTCTATGGGTTTTCCTGGCTTCGTCCTCCACCATTAATACTGGCCGCCATGTATAGCCAATCGTGTGCTGAACAATGGCGTTAAACCCTACAACAACAACAACCAAATATAGTCCTTAAACAAAGTCTAAAAATAGAACGAGTATTGCACAGGATGACATCTCTCGCATGTGATCTTGTCTGTTATGAAACCCGATTTTGCATGATTAAACACAATTTGGACATAACACTGATGAATGCAATCTTTACTTCTTAACGCTGCCTGCAAAGAGAACTCATCTACACAGGTTGTTTATTTGCTTATGTCTATGCGTGTATGCATTGACTTTAACTGCATGACGGCACAATACTGGCTATATAGAATTTATAATAGTTACTTTCTAAACAATATACGGGAAAACGGAGAAAAATGTTGTAAGGTGAAGCCATGAATGTGCATTTTTCACGATATAAACAAACATCCTGTCGATATTGTAAACGTCATTCATATCTGTACCTTTTGTAATTCCTGGTACATGATTTTATTTAATTTTCTTATATTTTTGGTATGGCTTTAAAGTGTCTAACATCTTTTATAATAAACGCTAGCATGTGACGTTCGTGTTGACATTATCAGTAACAATCTTAGTAATTCGGCTTAAACAATGCCTATTGCTTAGTTTCTCAGTGACTGATCAAGTTTCGACGTTCTTAAATAAATGTATTATCTCACCATTGGTTGGGCTAATTATTATCTTAAGGCCAAGTCAACGTAAAATGAGTATATATATATATATATATATATATATATATATATATATATATATATATATATATATATATATATATATATATACACATATACATATATATATATATATATATATATATATATATATATATATATATATATATATACACACATATATATATATATATATATATATATATATATGTGTGTGCGTGTGTGTGTGTGTGTGTGTGTGTGTGTGTGTGTGATAATGGTACTATAAAATAGGGCTATAAATACAAGAAAGCAAATAGAAAACTCAGGAAATTAATTATACCTTCTGTATTCGTTACCGACCAATTCTTTACCCAGTTTTAATTTTTTTCTCTGAAAGCTCTGTTGTTGAGACAGGGCTACTTTAAGGTGTACGTCATGTAGTTACAACAAGGCTGATATCAGAATGGGTGTGCAATTATGTGTTATGTCATCATCAACATTCATCAAATAAGTTGCTTATGCAGTCCATTCCAATGCAACGTCTAAATTTTATTTTGTACCAGTGACTATATTTTACCTTTGCTACTGTTTATATATAATATGGATTATATTCTGAGTCATACACACGAACCTAGTACTGGCTGCATTTATTAAAAACGCAATATCCACTAGAAAAATTAAACTCGCTATAATAGCAAAATTAGTGAGAAAAAATATTCAAACGTAACAGAAACCGTGCAAATGGTACTCTCAAGCCCTTCATGACAAAAGTAATCGTTCGAAAGCTGTCGTATGTAAATGTCAATTTATCGCTTTCGCCTTAAAACAGAATTTTACCCTCACTTGCAATGCTGCTGGAAGCGATAAACGTTATATAAAATGGAAGAGACCCTGGGTAAATAAATAATTTTAATTTGAAACATGTCATCAGGCTATACATATCCCCTTATTCACACAATACCAATACATGTTACAGATGTGGCTTTAATTAAGGAAAACATACAATTTATAAACTTACGTTTTCATTTCGTCGAATTTCTTTGTGACTTCCTTGACATTTGCTTCCACTTCTACAATTGATTGGTTATCCTTCATGTTTTTGGGTGGTTTTAATTCGGTTAGTGCCGTTTCGTCTCCACCAATTATATATTTATGAAGTCCATCAAGACTCTTTCTCAGGTACTGGTTCTCAGTTTTCAATCGACTTATGTCCCTAAAATATATGTACATATGATACATTTTCCAAATCTGACTATCTGTAGGACACTTCAATAATAATAATAATAATAATAATAATAATAATAATAATAATAATAATAATAATAATAATGAGGACTTTGTATAGCGCCTAATCTTTCGAAGCTACACTACAGAACAACAAATGACAAAAACAATGAAATTGGTAAACATAGAAACATGCTGAAAAAAAAATAAGATACAAAACATGATTAGGTCGCTAAGTTTGTCCCTGCAGTCGAAACAGGTGAGTCTAAAGAGCACTCTTACAATGGACCACTGCGTCTTTGTGTCTATTTTGAATGTGCAATTCGTTTCACGTCGCTGGGCCCTGGTGTGCAAACGAACGTTGTCCATATGACCTTGGGAACAATGAGTATACGATTATCAGAAGAAGAGCGTAAGTATCTAGATGGTGTATACAGATAGGTGAGGCTGGACTGGAGTCTGTCATTGAAACATAGCACAGAGAACAAATTTTGTGTTTGATTCTGTATCAAATCGATAGCCAGTGTAGGGTACCGAGCAGTGGTGAGGTGTGCTATGATCGAGGTACTCTAAAGGTGATCCGTGCAGCTGTGTTTTGACCTTTTTGAAGCTTCTGGAGTAATTATTGTGACAAACCAGACAGAATTGAGTTACAATAGTCCAGTCTTGAAAGTACTAATGAATACACAAGTGTTTTAGTGGCATCAACTGAAAGATATTTACGAATGGAACTGATGCGTCTCAATTCAAGATATGCAGCCTTGCATATGTTCATGACATGTTGGTACAATGTGAGAGTACTGTCTAGTGTAACGCCTAGGTTTCGTACTGACTGTGAGAATTTAATGTCGGTGTTGCTGATATTTATTGTCTGAGGTAAAAGATGTGAATGAGAAAGTCTTTGTGTTGTGATAAGAACACTTTACTACTATGGTGCATTATGTTATGATAATTTTCATCTTAAACGTATGTTTGAGTACTTTTAAATAAGTATAGAATTTGTGCTATCTGGGTAACAGTCTCATATCAAAACAATGTACTGAACATTAATTGATTCATAAATTCACCAAACTTCCTTCTTATACCCCCTTTTATGTATTTTATAAGGAACGCCTGTCTCTCTCCCCTTTGGGCAAAACAATGTATTAACACTCTTTCAATAAAAAGAATACAAGTCCATGTACAAGGATCAAAACTCCATTTCGGATTTAATCCTAATAGTGACCGGTATGCGTATTTCTGTGTGTGTATCTATGTATATGTTTGTGTTTAAAATAAGTGTGGGACATCACAAATAAATTCTTTGACATAAATGAGGCAATACGTTCAAACGGTATCATTTATTTAGTTAGTTTTTTCCATTGATTGGACAGTGGAGATGCTCTATCTGCTCGGGAAATGAATGAACCCGCCCATACACGAGTCTTCTGCTGCTTTACTGGTTGGCTTTGGTTAGCCAAAGGCTAAGGGAGTAAACTCTTAAAAGTGGAGACCCTAAGGCAGTTGGACGATGTACTACATCCCCTTCTGGCAACTCCTTGGTCTGGATAGGAATGGGCTCCGCCAGACGACTTTTGCCCAGGACACACTGATAATGCTGGACATTTCAGAAGTCATCATACCGGATAGGTAGTCACCCGGGTCAAACAAGGACCGCGCCTTCCGTTGTCTACCAGGACGGAGGTGACAAGTGTGTTACTGGTACTTTGCATAAAATCAGAGCCAGAGACAACGTTGCCATCGTCACCTGGAACATTAGAACTCTGGTGCAAACTGGAAGACTCCAAGAGTTGACACATGAGATGTAGCACTACAAATGGCACATACTGGGACTCCCTAGGAGAACACTAAACTGAAGATGGGCATATATTATACTATAGTAGAGAGTTGGACAAGTCCATAAATGGAGTAGGCTTCCTTGTGAACAAAACCATCAAGGGATCTGTGCTTGAATGTCGCCCCATATCTAGCAGAATCATCTCCATTTGTCTTAAAGCATCCCCCTTTAACATCACCATTATCCAAGTCTATGCTCCAACTACTGATCGTGATGATGAAGAAATAGAAGAGTTATACAGCTAAATCCAGGGTATAATAAACATCGTAAGTAGAAAAAGACATCCTTATTATCCAAGGAGACTGGGATGATCATTGTGGATCTTTTTGTAATGAGCTTACCAATGAAAGAGGGTGACGGCTGCTCGAGTTCGCAAGCTACAACAACTTGGTACTAGCCAATACCCTGTACCAACATAAAGTTTCACGATGCTGGATATGGCACGCACCAAATGGAACCCATCATAACTAATATCGACGACATACTGGTTTAAAACCGATACCGATCTGGCATCAATAGAGCAAAAACAAGAACGTTCTCAGGTGCTGATGTTGGGAGTGATCACGACCTCGTCATTATGAACATCCAAGTGAAGTTGAAGAAAATTAACAAGCCAAAGAAAATCAGGCTCAAATTCAACATTGAGCAACTGAAGGACCCTAACATCTGCAAGTCATTCCAAGCCACAATTGAAGGAAAAATTGCTCCACTTCTTGTGATGGATGTTGATGACAAAGTGATGACAGACACTTTCAACACAGTCATGACAACAGTTGCCAAGGACATAATTGGCCTCCATCGTCCAAAGAAAAAAACCGGAGTTACAGACGAGATTCTGAATCTGTGTCTTGCCCGAAGAGACCTCAAAAACACCAGACACACAACAGGAGCAGTAGAGTATCGAGAAATAAACAAGAATATCAGGAAAAACTTGAAGAAAGCAGAAGGAGATTGGATTGCACAAACGTGCACAGAAATAGAGAGCAGTCTGATAAAGAATAATAGCAAAAAGGCATTCCAAATTGTGAAAGACCTCTCCAGACAGAAGCAATCAAGAGTCAGTACCATTGAAGACGAAAATGGAAAATGCCCCACAGATGCAAGTGACATTGCAGAAAGATGCACTGAGTATTGTAAAGAACTCTACAACCATCCGTCCACAGGAGACCCAGAGGTGCTTGCAGTTCTAAACTCCACAAATGATGATGATTACCCCACAAAGAAGAGGTGGAGTCAGAAATAAAAACACTGAAGAATAGGAAGACAGCTGGAGTAGACAACATCCCAGCTGAAGTTATCAATAATGGTGGTGAATCAGTGCTAGAGCTACTAACAAAAATCTGCAACAAGATCTGGCAGACAGGTGAATGGCCAACACAGTGGACCCAGTCACTGATTATAACACTCCCAAAAAAAGCAATCTCCAGCTGTGCCAAAATTACAGAACTATCAGTTTGATCAGCCATGCTAGTTAGGTGATACTGAAGATCATCTTGAACAGACTGAACCCACAAGTACAAGAAATAATCGCTGAAGAACATGCAGGGTTCTGGAGTGGAAGAAGCATACCAGAGCAAATATTCAATCTTAGGGTTCTGTGTGAAAAGTACTCACAACATGAACATGTGTTCATACATTTCAGAAAGGCTTTTGACAGAATGTGGCATGAGGCATTGTGGGCCACAATGAAAAAGTACAACATGGGTCAAAAGTTGACCAATACCATCAAGCAGCCAAGGCTACCATTTCAGTAATTGCTCAAGGTACTGTGGGAGACTGGTTCAAGACTACAGTTGCTGTACGGCGAGGCTGTTTCCTGTTACCGACACATTTCAATATCTACTTAGAGCACATCATGAGCGAAGCCCTGAAAAACCACTGTGGAACAGTCAGCATTGGAAGAAGTAACATCACCAACCTCCGCTTTCCAGATGACATTGATGGGCTGGTAGGCAGTGAAGATGAGCTTGCCACCTTAGTGAAGAACCTGGATGAAACATCTTCCAGATTTGACTTGGAGATAAAAGCCGACAAGACAAAGCTGATGACAAATAGTGGCAAACAAATCTCAACCAAGATTAAACTCAGAGGACACGAACTGGAAACAGTACACAAATTCAAATATCTTGGTTCCATAATCACGGAAGAGGGATCAAGAACATAAATTTTGTCACGAGCACCACAAACAACGGCAGCTATGTCAAAGCTAAGACTCATCTGGAAAGACAAGAATATCTGTCTGAAAACTAAAATCAGACTATTGAGAGCACTAATCTCAATCTTTCTGTATTCATGTGAGGCCTGGGCCCTGAGAGCAGAATTGCAACGAAGAATCCTGGCATTTAAATGTGATATTACACAACCAACCTTGGCATCTCTTACATGGACCACATTACAAATGAAGAGGTGCGTAACACCATCAGGCAAACGTGGGCCATTATGAAGACCTCCTCACCACTGTCAAAAGAAGAAAGCTAAAATGGTATGGCCATGTAACTAGAGCCAACAGCCTATCCACAACATTACTGCAGGATAATGCTCAAGGTGGTAGAAGGGGAGGTAGGCAGAGAAAAAAGTGGAGTGACAACATCACAGAATGAACAAGGAAAGGTTTTGCAGAGACACACGCATTGGCATATGATCGAGACAAATGGGGGGAACTGGTCAGATGTTCAACAGCAAAGTGCTCAACGACCACACTAGGTGAAGAGACTGATGATGATGATGATGATTTCCTTTGAGGACTGACTTTAGCTAAGTATCGTTACCTAGAAACCAAAGGTTTACACTTATAATCATTGTATGAACATTATTAGCACAGTCTACCGGACGCTCTATCGTGTTATAATTAATGAGTGAAGAAAGGGAATGGGTTTATATATATTTATATAATCCGCCGATTTTTCTATCCTCTATCTTCCGCATTATTGCATAACCATTATGTGTGTGTGTGCGTGCGTGTGTGGTTGTCATAAGAGACATCTTTCGATGAATTCCACCGAATGATGTCTTGTCTAAGTAATGCAAAGGATATATGTTTCAAATAAACAATGCATAATTTAAAAAGTCTTCCTTGAAGACAGTTTGTTTTAAAGCCTTCATTGTAAAAAGGATTTGATACTTTACGCTCTTGCATTAATATATTCGTAATTGGTCATCCGCAATGATTTTGAATATATTTGTCACCTCTACAACTTTGTTATATATATATGGCTTACAATAGGGAGCTAAACATAAGATGAACTGATTTTGTTTAGAGTTGTTTTAAAGTCGTTTGTAACATTTTATTTGCGATATCATGCCATGAACATGGAATCCAAATATCTTTTCAAAAGATACACTGGGTTAGACGACCCGATATGGCCTAGGCGAATATCGAACTCTCGACAATTATGGCGCTATAATTGAGATATCGCTGATATATGATGAAATCCATGCTTTCATCATGCACTCGTGGATGTATAGGAGGACGATTATCACTATTTTCACATGTGATATCTTGTAAAAATGTTTGTCCAACTGGAGTTTCTATTTGACGAAAGAGATCATATGTTGAAGAAGTCACTCCCAGAAAGCCTCGCATCTTGACGTCGTCCAACGTAATCACTGTCATATAACGGTCTTGGTTTAAAAGAAACGTATTTTGAACAGTTGTGCAACGTGTAAAATAAAACTGAAAGCTACATGTAAATGACAAACGATCCAAATAGCATCAGCAACAAGATATAATATGTATATGCATGAATGAAACAACAAGCAATTAACAAGGTAGAAGATGCGAAGCAATGCCGCCTAAAAGAATATCTACCATGATAATATAGATTTAAATAATGAACCGTGTCGAGGCCAGCGGTAGCTTCTTCGACATCATGACTGGTCGACTTGAAGGCGTGCCAAAGCCCGCTGAGTTTAAGGCTATCGCGAGATATGCAAGGGTTATTAGAACGACTGAGCGCTGCACTCACACCCGGTGCCTCTTTAGAGATTGAGGACACAAAGACAAAAATGCATGAGCAAGTACTACTTTGAACATAAAGATATAATGCAGTGTTTGGTATAACTTAATTATTAACAAAACAATGTAAGGTGGTAAAATATAATTAATAACTGCTGATGAACGGATGGACAGATTTCTTAGCTAATGTTCTGCACATATTTGGGACCATGATCCAAACAGAATGCCCAAATCTCGGAATGTAAATTTCTTCTGCTGAGCATTTGCAGCACACATTGAAGAATAAATATTAAGACATTTTTCTTATTCCGGTTGAGGAAGAAGCAACACTCGATTGAGGGTGAAATAAAAATATTGGTCAAATATCCGACGACAACCTCCAGCCATTCTAAACTAAAATAATATAAATTTGTAATTGACTATTGCACCACTGTACCAGAAAAGCACCAGTTTGAAACCAGTACTTCAGTATCTCTCAATGATACAGCATCTGGTACAAAATCTGTATTCGAAACGGAACTTAATGGCATGATTAACCTAAGCTGTGGCTTCGTATGTATTTAAGGCGCAACTCGTAAAAGGACACACCAGTTAAATTTCATCAACACAGCTTGTCATCTGTAAAATACTTGAATTAAACTTGTCGCATTACCGACAGTTCCTGAGCCAGAAATACTTTCCAGCACTAGCGGTCAAAGCAGCCAAATGCGATCGAGAAGAAGAATAACAATGTCTTTGAATGTCTTTGAATGGAGTAGTATACATAGATTGTACCTGGCAGACGATCACTCACATCGACCAGGCAAATAACGTAAACACCTGGGCAAACTCAACCTTACCAGTATTAATTTTACTGTCAACAATACTGACATGTTTTAGGCCGTATCCAATCAATCACAGTTATTATCTTTCGTTGGAAAATAGCTCGCATTGCATCATACCACTAAGGGAACATTATACATACCTGTATTTGCTCACATACGAAAAGAAAGGAGAAAAGACCCCCAGACATTATGTCTTTGCAAAGGACCTAAGCTAAACAGTTTACAACAATGTTACCACGATTAAACTCGGAATGTTTGCAATCCATTCTCCCATTCTTGAGCTAAGACGGCGTATCAAAAAATTACTGAAGTATAGCCAAACAGCAACACCACATTCCTATGCCAGAACAAAGCGAAGACATCAATATAATTTTATAATCACCACCGTCCGATTTGCATTGACTCTGATCAGCAATAATCCGAAAGGTGTTTCTAAATCCAGCATATGTTATAATGGATGGAGAGCACCGTAGCAATATCCAGGAAATTACAGTTATACTTGTGGCAAGGCACTAGGTAACGTAGAAATAGTGGAATACGCAAGACGATATTATGACGTATGTATACTACTAATACCACACCATAAAAGAGCAAAAACCACGACAGAGCAATAACACAACCATCATTTCGATCAAGGCAAAGAATAAAGATGACCTTAGGTGGAAGTTTGTTGCCTTCAATCGCAATCTCCATTTCCAGAACACGAAGTCTCCACCCAATTAAAGCTATTTCCTAAAAACAAATGATTCGAATTTGAAGGACAATTACAGCTTCATAAATGACGTCACTGCCTTCCAATACTATCGTGGTCTGTAATATATTGTCATAAAGTCAGTATCTATTTGAGCTTACACTTGCGTGTCATAAGGTTCTGATCAAACTCGACTATGACGCAAAACAATATTTGTGGCATTCATTCAATATTCGTATCTATTGAGCCACATGGCCCTCATTGTCCCGCTGCGTAGTTTTGGATGCGTTTCTCAGGATAAAAAATGTACTAGCTTCTAGTCGTTTATACAATGCTCACACAATAATTCGCACGCACATCACTATATTGGATCTCATGCCCCTGTGATGAGTCATCTACCAAGGCATTCGCCTTCTTTGGGATCGTAGATGCTGTTTGTTTCATGAATCAGATTTAGGGAAGCTTTTTAGGTCGCAGATTTCGAGGCTATGTTAGTACGCTACATTATGTTGTTAGCTCGGGGCATTAACATATTTCATCAGTGCCTAGCCAGGTATTGTTCCGATCATGTCATCTAGCCCAATGTCAATTTTAGTGCCTGTCTGTAGTAGCTGTAGTGCGGTATATTCTTTCGTCCGAAATACATTCCCTGAGGCAGCCTGGGCAGCTAAGGCTCATATTCAAATTGCCATCTTGATTGCGTTAATGGGGTCGTTGAAGCAACACAACATTGATGACAGTAGAACGTTTACCCCCACATTCTGAGCAAGTTCCTTGATGTGCCTTTTTCTTTCTCCATTGGCCCGAATAACCTATGGGAGCCCACGGTATCTTTCTTTTGCCTGCAGCGCAGATTATATTCAAGACTTTTGAAATAAATGAGCGACCCATTAACGGCATCCCCAAGCGCATAAAAACATTCACCGAATTGATGATTTGATAGAAAGAAATTGAATCAATCATCAACACCACTGAGGTGGTACTCAATGATTCATATTGCTCTGGAACGAAGCAACAGTGGCTGAAACGTCTAGCACCCTGGACTACGTGGAGCATATTTTCGAGATTGTGCTAAAACTGGAAAACTATAAATGCTGCCACATTTAGCATCAAAGGAAAACGACGCTGTTTTTTTTTAGATGATTACGAAGCTGGCAGCTGCCTTAAGCGCACATGCTAGCAAAGAAGCACTCCTTGCCATTTTGAATTCATTGATATATATATATATATATATATATATATATATATATATATATATATATATATATATATATATATATATATATATATATATATATATATGGCGAGGCCTGTTATTTAGATAACCTAGACCACGACCAGTACAACGTCACTGTCTATGATGATGTGATATTTGAAGGACAGAGGAACCTTTCTTTTCTTGCACGAATACTAACATGTTGTATGCATCATATTTCTACGGTCATATTTCAAACGTAATCAGCAACAAGGCTAAAATACTTGTCATCTTAAGCTGCACTGACGTCAATTGACTGAGGTACGTGAAAACCACGTGATGTGCTGCTTATATTAATTGGCACGAGTACGTCGCCTTTTGGATGAGACAACGTTAATAATACACAGATTTGCTTTCATAAATCATCTCACTAGTAGAGGCCAAGGTAACTTTCGGACTGGCATCGATAAGGTAAGTTCGGTTAGATTCAAATTGTATAATGTCGAACAATCAAGTCAAGATACACATATTGGAGAACTAATTGATCCGGCGGAACGAATTGTGTTCAATGCAATGCGATTTTCATAAAATCAAGGCCACCAGCCGTGCAGAAGATACCGCTCAGGACACATGCAAGGTCATAGGCGTCGATCATGTCGTACTGGTCTTGTAAAGATGCCAGAGGATCACAGTTACGTCCTGCTACTATTAGGACATGTTAAACATGTTCATAGAACCCCAAATGTTTAACATGCATGGTCTGCATCATCATCTACCAGATATGATCTTTGTAGTTGTCTAGGATTATGTACCTTGAACGCCCTGTTATAGGCGCCAAATCGACGAACAGGCAGTATTTACCCAGCAGATGCCTGGCTAAAGCAAGTGCATTTAAAATACCGACGAGTGATCCCAAGTCTTTGCAATCTATCTTGACACACAAGATAAAGTTCTTTAAATTAAACTTTTTTTTCAGCTCGGTCATCGTGTGATCTGTCTTACTGCGCATTAGTTTGTATCTACGTTCTGGATGGATTGGAGTGGATTACTGAGAATCTACCAGCACCTTCGGATTACAAGTGCCATGCCCGGCTGCTCTAAGGGCATAGAACATACATTGGAGTGGCATGTTTCTACACCCGACTGAGTGTATATAGATGCTTAGAAAGTTGCAGTGAGAAAACTATGTGGATTGTCTTTATAACATCACAACGCTCAATAGGGGGTCAATCCTAAGTACCTAATATTTCAGCAACTTCTGTATACAGTACATTTCAATTCCTTGTTAATCGTACAGCCGCATTTATTAATTTTTCGCGCTTGCTCTGAACTCAGCATCCTCTCACGTCCATTGCGATTTGTTAATTAGAAAGAAAAATGCTACACATATATGGAAACATACTCTGATTGCACTGTAATGTACAATTCATGTCGATCTGTTATTACAAGTACAATAACCTCCATCCATAACTCATTTCTCGACTGTGCCATTACTGCAAATCAAGTAACCTCTTCGTGTTATCATTTGCCGTTTGAGAAAGTATCGACTCAGAAAGGAACGTCCCTCTTTTTCTCACTATACTGGTTCTCTGACACATTTAAGACTTAATTTTCATGGGAATTGAAGTAACGTGGCTTGGTCTACGGTTGCAACGCGGGTAAACCGAGTAGTACGAGCACATAATAACAGTCTTTCAAAAACATCTGATACGAAAGCTTTACAAATAAGATTAAATGTTTCGTTTGTCTTTGGATGCAGCAACCGGTGTGAGAGATTGAACACAAAAGCCCAGATATTTCAGACACTGTGACAGTCTTATGAATTTGGCAATTTCAAGTAGGGCTATACTTATTGAGAAGGCGGGAAATGAACGCCATCCATAGCGCTCAGACACTACTAAGGCACACTCACCACATTAAAAGTGCATAACTTGATACACAAGCTTCTAGTGCGAGAGTAAAATTGCCTCATTGGGGTTGACTCGTACCAATCAATGGGATTTTCTGAGTATCGTAAAGCAACTCGTGAACAAATAGTATTGATTTCGATTTTATAATTGGAACAACATAAAAAATAGTACAGTAGATATATTATTTTGAAAGCCTTTCAGATGCAGTTGATGTTTCAACTCTGGCGTGGTACTTAGTGAAACTTAGGAAACAGGATAGCGATTCGTCTCCTCGCCCTCTGCAGATCAGTTACATTTTCGTATTACGCTAAGTACAGAGTAATTATAAAATCTATATGTCAAAAGGTCAAGGATCCACAAGATTAGCGCCTCAAAAACAGGCCCACAATCACCGTAGGTCAAGGGGATGAATTATATACACAACCTACATCTCAAATAGTAAACACGATGCATAGGCTTCACTCTTTAATGACGTAAGTTTCGTTGGTGACCGATTTGACTGCGATTGGAAAATTCTTACTATTCACCGCTGCGATCGCCCTTGTTATCCTATCTTAAAGCCGTGGTCTGATTCCAGTAGCTGACTAACCATGAAAGATAAAACCTCGAGGAAATCTATGGTTTAGCTGAAATAAAGCTCAAGACAATCGCAGACAATATATCTAATGAGAAACTATACAACACCATCTACGAAGAAGTGTACATGCTCATCCTAGATGAAGCAGGCACAAGCGAATCAATGCAAAATGAAATACGGACTGCATCGCACAAAGCATGCAAATTCGATTGTTTTGTCCATAAAGTAGCAAACAGGAGATGATGACTTAAGGAAAAAACGAAGCCCACGAAATGTTAATGAAATATTTCGCTATGCTTTCCAATTTATTGTCTTTTGAACTCGCCCAGAAATAAATACACCTGGTGTATTCCAGGAGTCTTGCCGAAATAACAAGAGTGGTGAAACTGGACTGTTTTTTTTGTACATGCTTTTTATTCATTTGGTTTAAAAACCGGAAGTTGCGCTATATCATGAAATATTCCCAGGTAAACAATCATATAGATGGTATAGAAAATACACAAAATATGAATGTGGTATTGTGGAATGTTACAGATCCTCCTTGGCACTTGATATATAAGTAAATCCAGTTTCTGAAACTGTTCTGCTTGCTTAACAGAATAAATGTCTGCTTGGGATATAAGGTGGAAAGTAAACAATACATATAGTTTGAACCCTGTAACAATAATTTATGTCGTCCTGACGGATAAACACATCAGCAAATTATCGGAACTACAAGCATAAAGGTTGTATTTCCGCCAAAACCGCGTACATAGCATATTTGATGTACTTAACTGTCATAACGAAAGGTTGCTTGCTAAAGGAATGGGTGCCGCTTCACGTGAGACATAAACGCAAGATCCGCAGTATAACGTTAAGAGAAATAAATGCCACTTTCAAAGTATTCGTTCTGACGGGGATTTCCAATGCGAATCACAAGTAACTCTACGGCAGCCAACAAGAAAGCATACGGTGAACATTTTGATCACAATAAATCCTCGTGTGCACCCGTCTACCGAAAATGACAATATTGTGCCGTTTAAACGTACATCACAATTTCTAGGCAATTCCAATGCATCCTTGCCGTCTTCAACATACACTAGAATATATGTAGACAGAAACAGGCAGACAGACAGACACGCAGGCAGATTCGGGCATAAACAGATTCTGTATATATGATCGAGAAGAGCATACTTCGTTTGATTCGGTGTCAAGTTATTCCTGAAGTTATTCCTGAAGATGGATACCATAACTTGTGATATTTTAATTGAACTGAACAATTCCAATCTAAACCAAGTGATAATGTGAAGTCATCTTTGCTTCTCTGTACAATGCTGCAAAGTGTTGGTAGTTTATATTGTTTTACACCATGAAATATATGAGCACATCTTTCAATGCTTTTTATTAAGCAGTTTGAAATTAATTGTTAGTTTGTTACAGTATTCCGATCCGAGATTACTATCACAAATTGGCGTGAAATGATTATTTGCCTAATATATATTTTTATTAAATACAATGCGTAAATGGCAGCCGCTTTATCGTCTGAATCTAAACTCTTTACATCTGCTGCATACATATTAGAACCATTATTAAATCTTAAAAATCACTTACCTTGCTACGTCCATTACAGACGTATGTCCGGTTACAACCTTTTTCTTAATTTTCCCATTTGGTATTGGAATTATTTTCTCCAGAGGAATTTTTGTGTCACCGCTGCACACTTCTTTCAACCCGTTTATACATTCCACGAAGTAACGTACCTCATCTACCATTTCGTCTCGATATCTGCGAAAACGTATAAACATGAATCGCTATGCAGAATGAACACCATCTAATCACCTATTTTTACAACGTGTACCATACACAGTATTAAATCCAAAATATTTATAGAGTGGACTGACACCAAGTCTTGCAAGAAATACCATAACGTATAGAAACTGAATGAAATTATTACGTACTCTTCCTCATTCTGGTCGATTCTTCCCGACAATTCGGTCGTCTCTTCTGGTTGCGTCAACTCGGACCTGAAAAAAAAAAAATTAGAAAAGTGGAAAGAAACTAACCATAGAGAGGCTGGCACTTTCATTTTGGTCTGGGATGTCCAATCAGGACAATGAACATTTTAATGACTTTGATAATTCTAATAAGGTCCGGAAAATGCATGAATTTATAAAGGATATGTAATATAGGTCGCTAAAGTATCATTAACCAACTACCTTATCTAAACGATTTTTTTTGTTTATGATATATTAAGAAAGATGTTTAAAAAGGGGACTGTTTCCAGGTCCTTTCCTTAATTGCCGAAAGGAATGCTTCATCACTCTTTGGTCAAGTATTTCGACCTGTGATGCCGGTAGTCTGCACCGTTGAAGATGATTAAAGGGTATATATATATATATATATATATATATATCTATCTATCTATCTATCTATCTATATATATATATATATATATATATATATATATATATATATATGTGTGTGTGTGTGTGTGTGTGTGTGTGTGTCTGTGTGTGTGTGTAAAACGAACCATTTAAATAACTGAAAAGAACTAAATCGACGAATAAGAGTTTATGTACTTGAAATTCCAAACAAATTACAAAAGCATGTTTTATGTTTGGACATTCAACAGAATTTATTATGTGTCTACTTTATGATTATTTACATTTTCTTTTTTCACACAATCAACAATTTCTTAGATATTAGTGAATTTGTTCTGTTAAAATGTGGTGTCCATTATCCTCAAACCTACTCTTTAGCTGCTGAAGTTGTTTTCATTGGCGATGTTTTATTCCTGACAGGAAATGAAGTGGAGGCTCTAATCATAATACATTGATGAAACTGGAGTGTTTCAAAATGTAGATTGCGAAACGTCATCTTGGAATAAATTTCAAACAGAAGAAGCATTCAAATTAATAATATTCTGATTTATTCTTTTTTGTAGCACATACCTTTTGACATATTCAGATCAAATTAGCAACCTGTTTCAGCCATACATTCCACGATGTATCAATAAGATAATTTTATTGTTTGGAAGGTTATGGGATATATTATGCCATTGTTGTAAGTGGTGTTTGTTTCAATTAAGGATATTCTGGCAGCAACGTGTATCATCGTAGCATGATTATTTTCTTGTGAAGAAAGAATACTGAGATTTACTTTATGTAGTAGTTATGTAATAGTAAGAAGGGTGCATGCAGCGAGCTTTACTGCACTTCTTACCTTAACTTTGTATTCTCCTTTGTTTCGCTTGGCATAGGGGTTGCTCTCTCACTTGTAGGAGGACTGGATGGTTTTCTGCAGCAATGAAATTAGGTTGAGATATGGAAATCTTGATATGTTATGCAATTGTGAATATTGTTACTAAGTAAAAGATTTACTATGATCGTGCAGGCCAATTTGCATATATTTGTTATATAGTTTTAACTGTGTATCAATTCATGTCTGCCTTTGCAATACTACAATTTGTTCATATTTCACAACACTTCAAGATTCTTACCAAACCTCTTTTCAAATATCTATCCAACTATTATACAGTTCTTCATATTAGAGGCGCGTCATTTACGTATAGGTGTCACATGATTGTGTGTGAATAGTTATTCATTTTTCATGACTCAATAGGTCAATCGGGAGGTAATTTTACCGACCCTAGAAGGAAACTTCATGGGTCAATCCTAGGTAATACTATCTAACGAGTATAGTATCTATGTATCCCTGGCACTTGAAAAGTGTCCCCTCGTTAGGCTCTAATGTGGGTGGGGGTATGTGTGCTAAATTTTAACTATTAATTATGGCAATTTCAACAACAAAATCCAACAAAAATCTTACCGAACCACTGTCTGACTCTGATGAAGAAACATGTGGCGTGTAATCATTTTCACGCTTCATGGTTATTCAATCAAAGGATGACTCACGATAACCTGCTTCACGGTCGGCATTTGTTATAGAAAAAAACCATTTCGGGATCCATTGGCACACCAAAAAGTGTCAAAAAACTAAACTCGGTTTGCCTTTTAATTGAGTGCGAGCGAAAAGGTAAAACAGATAATATCATGAAAAGAAAACTTTTTTCGATATTCCAGTGACCTCATTCGCCCACACTACACTGTATTCGTCCAAAGGCGTAATGCGTTGTCGTGACTTGCCTGGAGTCACCGACGCAAATATCATCGAAAGGGATGAAACATGAAGGTGTCACTGCAGTGCGTAGAATACGTATTAAATGTAAAGCAAACTGCAGGACACCGACACATTTGTACTCACCTTCAACAAACCAACATTACCCAAGTTGTTAAAAGTTGGGTTTTTGCATGTCAAGGTCGAGATTTACATTCCAAATCCCATTCGATGTTATATGTGTCACGAAAACCGATGTTCCAAAGTCAAAATATGTGGCCGATGCGGAGACCACTCTGATCAGGAATCTGATTGTAGAGCAACTCCGCATTGTGTCAACTGTGGCAAGAAACATCACGCCAATTCTAAAGATTGTGATATTTGGAAACAGGAGAAGGAAATTCAGAGGGTAAAGTTTACATCCAACATTCCCTACCCAGAGGCCAGAAAACTTGTCCAGGCAAACACATCCATTCCTGGCTCGTCCTTCTCCGCTGTCGTGAAACACAATCCGAAAATCACGAAGGATGCACAAACACAGACGGATCAACCCAATTCAACAACAATGGGTGCCGATATCCCTCATTAGCAACCACAGAAAAACACATCAACCCAAACGACATTCAATAACAACCCACCACGAAAATCACCAAGAAATCAACACAAAGCGCAAACAAATAAGCAGCACAAGGGGTCGAATGACCCAATTAAACTTTACAAGTTTGAAGACTTTCAGAGCATAGATGCAGAAGTAACTGCTCCATGTACTCCAAACCTAGTAAAACCAAATAAACTTCAGTACTTCATACAGACAAATAACATCACAAAGTTCCACCCCGCATAGTCTAACCTAGCTCCAGAATCTTCAGCAGAACATTATAATGAAGAACACCATCATACAATGTAACTGTAGGACCTAACGCTAACTACCATGTTATTCATTTACTTTTAAATGAACACGATCTAGCAGTACTATGTTTACAGGAAACATTCCTGAAAGAGACAAATAAAATTACATTTAAAAACTGTTCCTTGTTTAACGCGTACATTCCAAACGCTGACAGGGCCTCAAGAGGAGTCTATGTTGTTGTGAACAATTGAGCCCCTCACAGAGTCATCCCTTTAAATACAAATTTACAAGCCATTGCTGTAAGCGTCACTCTACATCGAGTGATTACGTTTTGCTCTATTTACTTACCAACAAACACAAACCTAGTACCAAATTAATTAGACAATCTTGTTCAACAACTTCCCGCGCTCTTCGTTTTACTCGGGGATTTCAATGCTCATAACATTCTATGCGGATCAAATCATATAAGCGACAGATTCCACAAAGTAGAAGATTTAATTTCTACACATGATCGGTGTTCATATAACAATAACTCACCGACATATTTACACAAGCAGATAGATAGATAGATAGATAGATAGATAGATAGATAGATAGATAGATAGATAGATAGATAGATAGATATGTAGATAGATTCTACTTTTAGCTGATATGGTATTCGTATTTCTATTAATTCCATATAATAATCACCCTTAATGAATAATCATAACACATCAATAGTTGTGCTAATCCAGACTTACTTACCATGAGTATCAATTTCTGAACATTGATAATTAATGATGATGGATCTATAAGTTAACCACACGTTATTGCTAATTGAATTCACATGTTATGATTTGTTCTTTTAGAGCAGTCAAATTGGTAAATCCACTTTTGTATTTCATGCGCACGAGTCTGGTGTCATTTCTCTATCACATAGTAAATAATCATCTTCATTAAATTGATTTCAGTATATTCGCTATAATTTAATCCAAACCCGGATGGTCCTGTTCGAATTGCAAATGTGTCTGGATTTCATAAGCAATTATTGCTTGAAAAAAATTGTCATAAAGGAAAGTGTGGTGTGTGTATGCGCGTATGCTTTTGATTGTTAACGTAGTTTTAAAAAAATTCCAGTCATTTCGTTATATCATCTTCAGTGTTGGAGTTTACTTTGATGTCTAGCATTGTGTCATCTTGCTTTATAATTGTAGCATGAAGTTCCACTCATTCACATTATCCTGACACCTAGCCAACCGATCCTAGCACTAACCTCTTAATGCTGAGCACCTAGTAAATCAGCTGTTAGTAACATTTTTACAAGTATTTGATGTGACTCAGCCAGGATCTGAACCCACGACTTCTCGCCTTCAAGGCGGACTCTCTAAACACTAGGCAACCGGAGTGGTCACATCAATGGACGAAAGTCAATTGGTCACAAATCACTGTCAACTTGTAGCGTCTTTGACTTTACTTGCTCTTGCACGTCTATAATGTTGAGTCACCCAGCAGCGTAAATATTTAACTGTATTCGTTTCCATAGTTGGAGAAGATTGAAGATTCGTGACGAATATTGTTTGAATTAGATGAAACTAATGCTAAGCGTAGAGGAGAGATATACAGAGAGCTAGCAAATTGAAGGATCTGAAACTAACACATCTTAATGTTATCCAACCGCTGTACTATCGGCAAATAAAAAAAAACTCTCAAAGGCAATGTACGACATCGATTTTCCTATTTCATTGACCCATTACTGATCTGTACTGGCCGTAGTTTACAACCCGTATCGAGCTAATAATGGATCTCGGCAGCTGAGTAAACTTCAGACCGATGAGTATCTTCCAAATGCAAAGCAGTAATATGGCCTCTACTTCTTCGTAGACCGGTGGTCGTGATGGTTTGACAAATCTGTTTGTCCCGGTTAGCCTTGTGTAGTCTTCTTAACATGATTTTCTGGCCTTCACTTTACATTTTACCCCTGCATAGATCTTGATACCAACGTTGCAGCTACAGTTTGTTCCTTTTTCCCATTTGTTGACCTCCACAATATTTTGTAGATGACGCTTGATTATCGTGTGGAAATATCGTTATCATCTGAGTATACCAGCAGTGAATCTCTGACAGATGATATGTGTCCCCTTTTGTGGAGGGCTCATGTTCATGGGTGATGAATATCCAACAAAAAATAAAGAAAAATATAAAAGAACAAAATCTCTGTACATATCAGACGTTGAGAAATGCGGCGTGGATTAATTCCCGCTGTTCATGTCCATACATTCAACAAATGCCTCAACACTGTGGCTGTACAATTGATAATTGAAAAGACTACTTTGTCTAGTAGGCACAACTAAAAGTGAAAAAAAATAAAATCGTATTCCGTGCTATTAAAGTGTTGGCGAAGATGATTGTTCCATATTATAGCTGAGAAGTATGAAGAACATTAAAGTTGTTCCTTTGCATATAAATAATATCATTCGCTCGAGCAATTAATATTATATAAGGCTTGGGATGTGAGCGAATATAAATGGTCCATACTATAGTTGAGAAGTATGAAGAACATTAAGTTGTTTCTTGGTATACAAAAAAAACATCATATGCTAGAGTCATTGAAATTATATAAGGCTTGAGTTGCCGTTATGGCCTGGCGAGAGTCATTGACACTGAAATTGGCGAAGGCATGAAGATCCAAGGTGTAAATATCATTCACCGAATATATATCAAACGTGTTTGAATTTTACAGGACCCAATCACTATTATTCTTTCCTCCAAAAAATGAACGCCACGAAAGTCAGATTTCTGAAGGTCAAAGATGAAATTTATATAGCAAATCCACTCTGTTGTTTCAAGTGTAAGGACTACAGTCACCATTAAGACGGATTATCTAGTATATGTCGTGTTTCGATCACGAAGACGAGTGATAAGCCACCACACGTGGTATAAACTATTGGAAAGAAGATCAGGCTAACTCAAATGAGAAGGATATTCAAAGGATGAAATGAACCCATTTCAAGAGGCCAGAACGATTGTTTAATCTAAAAAAACACACATGGTCTAATCTTGCCAACTATAGCAAAGAGCAGTCGGAAGTTAATATAAAATGCCCAATCAGAAAACACGTCTACCTGATGCAGCACCACCTCCAAACAATCTTTATTATCAACCTCAGGAAAATACGATCTCCACAGGCAACATTAAAAAATGGTCCGACACTAAAATCACCAAACTCATAAATTACAATGAACCCTAACATGCAGTACACAGATTTTCATGACCCGATGAATCTATTTAATTGGTTAGGCAACTTTAATAAAACATGAATACAGAAGAGCTTGTTCCGTGTCCTGAAGACGGTTCCAGACCTACAAACAGAAATTTAAATCCTCTCAATCCGTACACATAAATACATACTCCCCATAGAAAGCTGTTACCAAATTACTATGCAATAATGAAAACCACCAATGCGAAAGTGCATTATACTTCAGTTTTACAATGAACATGATCGCGCTGTGCCTGGTCTTCGATAAATACTTTCAAACTATGTGGACAAAACCATTTTTAACAATTACTACATTTTCATACCTTCTCTCAGATATTTGTCAGGGCTTCAGAAGGAGTATTGTTTTTTTTTACACAATAGATAGCCTCAAAATCTTATTCCTCTAAACATAAATATACAGCCCATCGCTTTAAGATTCACTTTCTATTCTCGAATGATTATAGTTTCGTCTATTTATATACCACCACACAACAGCATAAAACCATACAAATCAGAAAACCAAATTCAACAGTTGCTTGCCACATGTTCTACTTACGGATTTAAATGACCATAACATGTAATGTGGCTCAAAGTGCATAAATTACAGAAAAATACAAATGATTTAATTTCTGGACGCAATTTGTTTCTATATGTCACCATATGAAACTCGCTGATGAATATCATTGCAGTTACAAATAATAATTTTTCTAAAACCTATTAGAGGGGCGAACCTACAGAAGACGGTTGGATGAAGGATGAAACACGTTGTAAAACTAAACTTAACAGAGATACCTTTAAAACATCAATACTCTTGCTCAACATTTTGCATCTAGTTTACACCAGATTGTAGAATAATCCATTCCTTCGTCCTCATTTAACTTTTAAAGAACCATGGTTCGCTATAGACTAAAAATGGCATTACACAACACCTGGATATATTAATAACAATTAACGATTGTCAGTTTCAGTATTCCAGAGAAACTCTAGCCACAAAATTAAGTACTGTCAGAGAGCATTATGCAAAAAGCTATGTTTCTAATTTAAACTCTCGTTCATCTTTACATAATACATGTGACATGATCTTCAGAATAAATGGGTTTTCTAAATTCATCTAATTGTTCCCTAATGTTTCCAATGATTGACAATTCTAAAGACAATATACATTTAAAACTCACATCAAATAATTCCCCTCCCCCCCCCAAAAAAAAAAAAAAAATTTGTAATTAAGCTTTCTACTTTTGAATGTATGAATGCTTTACAAACAGGTCCATGAAATATCAACCTGACCTGACGAAATGCATACCACCGTTTCAAACACTATCGGAAACATCATTAATAGCTCTTTTAGAAATTTTGAATGACTTATGGATCACTGGTAATATATAAAAATCTTGTAAGAGGCTATAGTATTACTTGTTCCCATACTAAGTAATGATTGTATCAACTACCATAACATGTTATTGACGTGCCGTCTCTGAACAAATATTTAACGAAAATGTCAATGCACGGATTTTTTATATTCAGACGATCAAGTTAATATTTCCTTTCCAAAATGTGACTTCCGAGAGGTATAGCTGTAATAACAAATATCATCGGCGTAGACCTACAAAGTTCACTCGTGATGCTTTAATCAAGAAAGAACGTTAAATAACTTATTTCTTTGACTCGGAAAATGACTCTGATAAGTTAACATATCTGGTGTAATCAATTAATCAAACCAAGTCTCAATCAATCAATCAAACCAACACTCAATCAAACCATCACTCAATCAATCAATCAAACCAACACTCAATCAATCGGACGTCAATGTTCTTTATAATGTTGTTGTGCTTGTGGCTTCGTCTTAAAGGCGTTTACATATGTAGTGCAACATTTCCCAACGCATTCAATACAATAATAATAATAATAATAATAATAATAATAATAATAATAATAATAATAATAATAATAATATATTCAACGAGGAATGTATGAGGTTTGTGTATTTTAAATGACATATTGTGACGCTAACACTCTGACCCATGCCAATATCGTAGAGTCAGGTACAGTAGGTTGGAGTCAAATAAGAAGCTGTAAATGGCTGTACAGTGTATCTGCCCTGCCGGAATTTTAGAAATAATCGCAATATATACAAAGACGTTCACCAAGCAGTTGATATATCATGCTGGTCGTTGCTTCTCCT
The DNA here is from genome assembly GCA_030141615.1 of Unio pictorum. Lineage (NCBI taxonomy): Eukaryota > Metazoa > Mollusca > Bivalvia > Unionida > Unionidae > Unio > Unio pictorum. The sequence goes on from JARLTB010000269.1 coordinate 3,893,091, forward strand.
TTTTCAGTATTTGGTGGTACAAAACTAATGTATTCAGCAGATATAACTAATCCTATAATGTTGTTTGATGGTTAATTCCTGCATAAACATAATATTCCCAATTATATGTTTACTTTTATTATATATTTTAATAAAGTTTCTAATAATAAATGAAAACATTTATATAATATAATAAACCCTCAAATGAATATTAGCCATTTGAAGCAACTGATAGAATCTGTTTAGAAGTTTAACAATAAAATTGTAATCCTGTGACAACGGTGTTCATACTTATGCTTTCCAACTTATCCCAATTACATCTTTGGAAAATATATTACGTCGGGTCTTCACTAATCTTAATCACATTTTGGAAGACTAGATCATAAGGATAAACAATCTATGAATTTCTTCAGGTCAGAAACAAAGTGTTAGTTAAGTTAATACAACCTAACCTTTAACATTTGAAATTGCACGCTTTGCCTGCCGATATTCCAACCAATACACGAAGACACTTTCAAATTAATTTTACTTGTCATTGAGTACTTGACATAAAATTAGGAAGCCTCAAACGAACACAGTGATGAAACTCGAGTGTTTTAACAGGTCACTGATTCTGAATATTTTCCTTATGAAGATATTAGTGATGACACGCCTTCGACAATACATAATTGCTTGCACCACTAAACAGCAGTCACTACAATATATTAATTATTATAAATTCTGATTTGTATTCGGGCCAGAATGTTGCGTAGATTTTGATTGTATAGACACTTTCATTACAGTATGGCTCAAATTATCAACAGTTTTCTTCTGACTGTTCAGAAACCTTACTATCCTATTGATGACTAAGACTAAACTAAATAACAAACGACGATATTCGTCACAGGCAACAATCCCTATACAAATTAAATAAATATGTAGGAAGAGGGAATGGAAACTTTAACCTTTTATCTTCTTTTGACTTGGTTGATCCTGTTGATGCCTTTTTTTGCAGACACTGAAACATACAAAAACAGTTTATTCTTATCATTTTGGTTTAATATATTGACCAGCGATATCTCAATTATAAAGCTGATCTCTCTCTCTCTCTCTCTCTCTCTCTCTCTCTCTCTCTCTCTCTCTCTCTCTCTCTCTCTCTCTCTCTCTCTCTCTCATACCGCCTAGGTGAAAATCCTTTCATACTAAGAAATAATTTGTATAATGAAATATCTTAAATAAATACTGATGCATTTATTTATATATTCATACATACACAAATATATACAATGACCCATAACCCCCTTGATGTCACAAGCTGATGTGTCTGGAACAATTGTCATGTGATGAGTGTGATCATTTATCATACAATATATCTTTTAAACCTGTATCACGTTCTGTATCTGAGCACGGATGTGATTTTGATTTGTTTGAGAAATTTTGTGACAACGACATACACAAACGAGCTCGATTGCGTAAGGTACTTCACTTCACCTGGAATGGAACGCATAAAGGCGACAAATCAATATACGTTGGTTCTTCTGTTTCGGAGTTGCCGAAGATGATGCAGGTCGATTATATGCAAAAACATCAGCTTCTTGCATTCCATGCTGTTTAATATGAAAATACTGAACCATTTTACCAGCTTAGGGTCGAGATCATGTACACCGACAATGATTAGTTCCTGATGCATAACACAATCAATGATGTGCACACGTTCGCGGCTATGGCACAAGAACATCAGTTGCTCATTAACACCATATGCAAGAATACTCAAATAAACCAATCTATGAGTATGTGGGACTGCGACCTAGAATGTACTCGATAATATAGAACCTGCCGCCTCTGAAATATACAAATAGAGCAAAATGTGTTCTTTGCGTATTTGTACAAAACGATATACAACACTAACTTACGTATAATGTATTCCGGACCGGCTTGAATTCGATCATGGCAAACACTGTATTAAAGACGTTGTATACATGTTTACAGATCTAATAAATTTATTTTGTCACAGCTTGATACCACGCGATGGATACTTCCATACGGAAGTATCACAATGGCGTATGGTTATCGTGCTTTTCTAAATCAACTAATGGCTGACACATGTTGAAATTAATATTGTTCAAAGATATTTATAGCACATCAAAACATATATTGGCAGCAGTTCCGTATGCTAGAAAGATATGCACGTCATCATGCACAAATATTCGGGTAGGAGGTTTTATTTCCCGTGGATGATATCCATTCAGGGACGGTTCCATGCGGCAACTTGCTGGTTCTCTTGAAGCATCAATCCATCACATATCCATGGATTATATTGGGTCAGTACCAGGACGTTGTGCACCTTCTAATATTACGAGCGCATACAGATTCCTAATAAATTCGCCAAAGAGTGGTTGTAAAGAGTCACATGTGCTTCACGAGCTTTTTCCTGGCTGTTAAAATCAAGTCCACTACGCGTCCACAATAATTGTATCGCAGTATATGTTTATCACCAGAGTATTTACTCCATGCTGCAGCGGCAATATCACCGCTAACATATGTTCATGCGAAACCTGCCCGTTTGCGTCCACCGATAGAACTTGAAAGTCTTTATAACGTGAACTTATTTGATCTATACAAACACAAGTTCCAGTAATCGCTGTTTGTCCATTACGTGTTTGAACTCTACTTGGATTTGCAGTACGTGTTATTATGCGGCATAGTGCACAAGATGAAAGAATAATGTATTATATGCATTACTAAACGAAATTATCATATGCTTTTACCATCATTAACTTTTTCGCGCAGTCACCACCTAAACAATCATGGCATGGAACCGTATTTCCAAACATATTTAGTGTAATGATGGTTGGAACTGCTGCACCAGGAAAAATAAAACAGTTGTTGAATACGATTTTATGATATTTGAATTGGAATCGACTACACTTGATTGCGCCGTCGGGCTGATGATCAACCATGGCATGATGTTTTTAAAGATATTCAAAACGCGTTGCGCAACAAGAGTGGCAATGACTTCATTGATTTTTTTTGTTCAACATTGATGAAGCACCTGACATTCACGATCAGGTTGCAAACAAACACATTCTTATGTGTACGACGATGCGATATTTGACGTCCAAGTAAATCATGTGTTGATATCTTCACGAGATCGACACATACATACCAATGCTATCTATTCACTCAATGATATGCGCATATGCCTACGGTTATTCGTGACATCTGTTCTGTAACATGTTCAAGATATTTCGTGGCAATGACGTGCATAATCTTATAAATATTCATTGGACCTGCTGTGCAGGTGACAACACTTGGGATGCATTTCTAGACATGTTAGCGCGGATTAAAAGAGATCCTATCGTTTTCTTACCATTGACGTCACTGGGGTACATGTTTTGCCGGTTTGGACGCGACGGCATCGATTTGACGATGACAACAATTGTATAGAATTTATACCGGAGATATTACAGAAAGGTGTTGGAAGAAAGTCAGGAATTGAATCAAAACGTTATAGAAGACATTACAGTGTAAAGATTTCTTCTACGGTGCAATTCAGTTTAACATGTGACGTCATCAGTGGTAGTTATGATAGTAGGTCTAAGCATCAGGGTTACATAAATGAGTTTCCATCAACCGTATAACCAAGTGATTTAATATCGATTACGCCCTCAGAACCTTTGAATATGATGTGTATTATTTATCGACCAACACATTCATTTTATTCTGGTGGGACAAGGCAGTCACATTCAGGATCTGGGCGGTGAAACATTAGCAATGCAGCAATAGATTAGAGATTCGGCTGTCATTTAACATAATAATGACAGTGGTACGCGGACATGTGAGACCGGTGACAACATGGTTGCTAACAAGTTCATATCTTAATACTCGATCAGATATCTCATTGAAATATGGCATTGTTTATGCATTTTTCTTGTGCAATACCACGAACGTCCTCAACCGTAATCGATATTCTATTGCGCGACGTATAACTATTTAATCTGAAAATCGTTGTTGAGCAGTTTTACTAAAAAATCTTTCACCAGCGCACGGCATAGATTCAAAGGTAACTTAACTACTTTAGATAATGTGCGAGTCAGTTGTAGTCGATTGCGACTTAATTGAATTCTCGCGATCGCAGATCCTTTCTCGGTTCCCCAGCAACACTTATAACGACTCGAATTGCAACGTTTGTAGCGATTAGTTCAGCGTGCGAGATCAAATCCCCAAGCACCTTTGCACGTTACACTTTGTATATCTCTTGCTTGCCCAGTCATATGGGATAGACGCTATGCTGCCTGGTCTTCTTTAGACCTAAACCAGGGAGAAAACCAAACCACTCAATATGACACTACTCGCAGAAATCAGTATAATTCTCTTCGCCGGGATTTATGTCAGATCTCTGCCAGTGAAGGGTCTGGCAAACAATACACTTACTATAAGCTTCATCGACCACCAGAAAACGATTTTTCCAACATTGCAATGTGATGTTGTTGACTGGTATGTTGGTATCTCACGTGTTAGCCGTGATGAGAAGACTCCAGATTTCATGCACTTACTGTCTGACATGCGTCTATCGAATCAGCGTTTGTTCACAAACTGATTGATGTTCATCAATATGAATTTACGCTTTCAATTATTTTTGCTTTGAGTGATTGTTGAAAGTATCTATAAGATAATTTTAGCTCGGAATAAATGGTATTCTTTACAGATTAGTTGAGTTACCAATAGTGTTGGGTGATCTTGATGCTCCAACAGTCTTGATCAATCACAATCGTATAACTCAGAAAGGATTCACAATAATCTATAATGAGTATTCAAAATGTCAATGTGTACGCCAAATGGATAATCGTTAAATAAATGATTCCTCTTAAATTATCTCTGAAGTCACTTGTAAATACTTTTGAGGCTGAAATAAAAGGATAAATGAAAAAAAACGACAATGTGTAAGACCCTAAGACAAAATAAAATGACGAGGATTGGTTCCTTCAGCACCAGACTAATTTTGTAAAGAAGACTAAAATGAATCAAATATGTCAGGTACGACATAAATACTATTACATAAGTTTTGATGTCCCTAAACATATCGCTGTGTGAACTTTTTCCTATAGATGTAATACTAAAGCAGAAGCTTAAGTAGAAACTAACTTACCATCGCTACTCTAATCTTTTCAATAAGGTCTGTGCATGACTTCTTCTTTTCGGCCTTCTTAGACAAAATATCCTCGAGCTCTTTTAATTTGTCCTCAACGCCTGATTTAGAAGCCGTCCTTTCCTATGATTTATTTATAAACGTATGACAAGATATTGGTATAAAATCAATCCCATTATCATTTAGCAGTGTCAAGTGTTAGTTTTCTGCGGGGTCATTCTATATCTGCTTTAGGATGAGGACCTTTTGTGCTCATAGTTAATAATGGTATTGTTTTGCTATACATTTTAGTGATATTTCGCTGTTTTGCACATTTAGACATTTATTATTTTGATAGAACAAGCTCTGTGGGAGCCAGTATCAAGCTCATTAAAATGTTTTGACCTTAAAAGTAACCAAGAGTTTATTTGGTGCAAATCTTAACAATTCCATTACCACTAAGATACGATCATAGAACCCTTAGCTAATCAATGTTTTAAGTGCAAATCTTACACGAACTACATACAAAACAAGAGACACAAGTTGGTCAGAAATCGCTCATACGACTGGCATCGGTCCAGTATCCATGTGCTAGAGCAGCTAACCAAATATATCGGTCATTTGAATACCGTCTATACGGATTGCTTCAGGTTGTATTAAATAAAAAATATTATTTCAATGTTTCTCTGCTTTCTTTTCTTACATATTCTTGAGGCCACATCAATTGTATTATAAATTTTACCAAACTATAACAAGACCACTACTTTTCTACTCGATAAGTTGAATGCATAACGCTTTTGTTTTGGATCATGAACTGATCGGTTTTGTTCATGTCTCATTAAAGAAATTACTACCTAGATTTTCTTGAGGTTTTGTTTTCTTTTGATTATGTTTAGCTTTCTTTACGTAACAATGCCAAACAGGAAACTATACTGGTAGAACATGCCTACGCGGAAGGATCAATGTGTTCAATAATGACTATATGTTAACAGAATTTATTTTAGTCTAGTAAAGATGAAATATGCACAACGAACATGACAAGGAAAGTGTGTATATTAGTCATCTAGTTTGCATGTCAATAAATAAAGCACCCGAATGATGCTGAATCTACCAGCTTGACATTTACGATTTATTTTTATTAATTGAGATAGAGACCATTCGTTTTCTAATTACGAACTGAATTAGAGCATGATATCCCTTCTGTTCCATGTGGTATGGTAATCCGATACCCGTTACATAAACTACTTATTTCCGACGTTGCTCTTTTTTACTAGGTTGAAGACACACACACCATATTGGTGATAACATCTATATTAGCTAAGTGTTGATATTGGTGGTTTTATCATCAGTTACAGGACACTTAGGCTAACATGCGGATAATACTAGAGTGTCATATAATAATTATATAGGTTCCAAAGGTTTATCAAGGATATGTTAAACATGATTGCAAGGTCATAAGATTAAATTCATACCATCATACACAATGTAAGGAAATGTTTATAGACACACTGCAATACTACTACTACATATAAAAACATATTATCACAAGAGAAGATGTACAGCATATTTAAAGTTTAAGTTGTCAACATCATATACATACAGACACATACATAAAATTGCTTTTGTCAATTAAAATTATTATTTCTCAAGAGATCATCACGTCATTGAAATGACCTTTTGTTTTCCTCTACTCATCTCCCTTATTGGTTGTACCACAATTGTTTAACAACGTCACCTCGCATATCTGACCCCATGTTTTGCCTTTGTGTAAGATGTCTTGATTGAGACTACTAGCTTAACCGAAGACTCATTTGTCTACCGCTGTTGTGGCTGTTTATGTCGTTGATGTTATTACTTTTGCTACTGCAGCTCCATGTTTTCTGTCTCGGGGACCCACTTTTTCTTCTCAATGATAGTTTTGGCACCTTCATCATACCGTCTATTACCTCCTCCTATGCTGCGATTTGACATTATTGCAATGTATATTGGTCCTCTGGATTGAGCTTTTTGACTTGATATAAGAGGCGCAGAACGTACTCTATGCTTACTAAAGTTTCACAGAGTATACGGGCCGCATGTGTGGCTGTTCAAGGGTAAACAATGGGTAAGCAACTGGTGAACGCACATATTAAAATGCCTGAAGCAAAGAACGACGGAAAATATCTCTTTAATTCGTCATGCTCGTTTTGAATGAAACGTTGAGAAAGCTTGAAAGAGAAAAACGCGAAAGACCATTTATATTCCATCTTTTTATAATAAAATAAACAAGACAACACAATGTATTCCCTCAAAACTCAACGCGTTACATAACAACAAAAAACTTTTGTAACACAAACAACAACATGCGGAAAACAACCGTTAAATGAGAATGTATTTACAATGTTGTGGAGCGGAACTTGTCTTTCTATGATCTATTGCTTTGTCATTTTACCATTGATTCACACGAGGTTTCTGAACTCCAAAGACGAGATAACTATAAGTTCATAAAACCTTCTTTCTAGTTTAGGAATAGTAAGAAATGTCATCGTCAAAAGAAGTTAGTACATGTTGTAAGGGAAATCCAAGGCAGCTTTGTATAATGTTAAAATACCTCATGGAGTCTGATTCTTGGTATTTTACATTTTTAATTCGAGTTGACAAAACATTTGTTCTCATTTTCCAGAGGAGGTCATCCATAAAAGTAAATATCCTAAGCCAAGGTCGTTGGTCTTTTGTTCAATAATCAACTGGTTTGAAAATCGTTAGGTTCTTAATGAGGACGTGTATCGTTAGCACACTAAATGATTTCATGAAGTTATGAACGAATAGTGCTTCAGAGGGCAATGACTCTCCCAGGAATACATTTATTCTGTTTTCTTTGACAGGTAACGATAATTCATTAACGACTGACATTTCCTTGAAAGTTTATGTCAACTAAGTCAACGAACCTTTAGGCTCTCAATAGTGTGGTAAGAGCGCTTCGATGAGATTTGCCTCCAGAGAATTCAACAGAGGCCAGGAATTGTCACGTTTGTTTTTCCATCACATTATTAAAATCTTCTTATCGGAGATGAGATTTCATACCACTTCCAGATATTCTTCCAACGTTTCTTCTTGACTCGTTAGCATACCTTTGTCGTTCTGTGTCTGATTAAGAAAATTAAGTTGACATTCATAATATTGTTATCTGGTGAGACTTGTAATATTTTCAGCCAAGTCAGTAGTAAAACAAGAAAATAAATGTTAGAGTTCTGTCTATATGGACAGCATGGATGTTTATTCTTTTTCCATAGGTTCTTTAGTTACATCGTTTCTTTTCTACATCACTACAATTACCTTTCTCAAATTGCTGAATTCCAGACGCTTTTCAGTCAGTATACAAGACGACGTTGGTCCTTATTATAGGGTAACATATCCTTTGTTGTTGTTGTCTTTTTCAGGGTGAATTCACTGCCCCATAAAGTATGTCCTCCTGCAGAAGTTTCGCAGAAAATAGTCATTTATGATCTCAATTAATTTATCTGGCAAAGTTGGGTTCAAAGGGCCTATGTTCGTCATCTCAAGAGACTTATGTAGTTGTCCTTGGAAAATATGATCTTCGATCTTAGATCCAACTCCAGAGACAATAAAATGATTTTCCTTCGGGTTAGTCGTATCGGGTGTTCAGTTATCTTTCTGATAGAAAGTTTAAATAATGTTGTTTCCCACTCATGATGAAGCCGCAAAATCGGGCTTCTTCGATGTAGGTTTTGTACTCGGTATAGTTTGGTATCATGATACAAATTTGATTCAGTCGTAGGGGTACATACATTCCGGTCAGAAGTAACGTGTGATGCAGCCACATTTGCTAATGCAAACAATCCATAAGTTATAAGCTGCGTTATTGTTTGATTTTGTTTTGATGATCGTTAAATCCATTATTGTGAGGATGGTCAGGTTCTCTAGACATCTTAGTCGTTGAATACATCCGAGATGTCATGTAACAATACAAACGAAATACTTAGATGAGTGCTCTTGACTTCTTTACCGTACCTCATAAACAAAATTCAAGTACGTTCAGTATGGGTAAGTATGCAGTCTGTTGCGGGGTACAAATTCACTTCCTTGTACAATGAATGGAGAAATTCGCTGAGGTGAATGTTTTTACTCTTCTAGCATCTTCCTATGATTGGTGCAGTCCACTTTCAAAACTGACAGGTTACTGGTAATTAGTTCAATCTCGTGTTCATTTTGATTTTTCTTTCAAGATCAATAGGGCTGTGGTAGCCAAAGACTAGAAACGGTGACTTTCGACGCAATGGTTATCGTGTCGTTTTGGCAAGGCAAACATATAGAGTTCTAACTTGCGACAATCACAAGAATCTTGGCGCGTCATTTATTTTGCTTCCGTTGCTTATAAACTAATACCAAAGATTTTGGCAGCTGGTGTTGTTCATTTGTTCTTCATTTTCTGAATGTGTTTATTTCATCTCAGCTGGACTCTTTCAGCATTTCCTTGTGTCGCAAACGATGATTTAATGTATTAACCAGAAGTGTAAAACAAATTTACAGGTATGTCACGGCAAACCACAAGGTCTTTACTTTATCAGTTTCATGTCGCACGTTTTCAGGTGTCACTTGTACAGGTGCACATCCGATGCTACTATGATACGATTGATTGCACGCTTTGACAAGACATGGTAAACTATTGATGTACGTGAGAGTATATTTGTTTTTTTTTTAAAAATAAATATACAAGTGTTCTTAATAAACATTCCATGCTCTCCTTTTCATAAATGTGTCTTTTCCTATTTATTGGTAAAAGCCCGGTTCAGAAATGTGTTGCCTTCATCTTCTTGTCTTGTAAAGATGGGTTAAGAACGCTTTGTTTCAAAACTAGTATTAAAGCTGTTCCTAATTCTAATTGTATGTGTTTGTCAATTCAAAACTAGAAACCAGAACAATAAACATGTTTATATTTCATGCCTTTATACGTTAAAGCAAATAAGGCATCACTAAGTTCATCAATAACAAGTTAGAATCACCAAAGTTGCATATCAATAAATCCGTGTGCAACATTTTTGATCTCCGCGTATCTTACGAAATATATACATGCGCTCTTGTGTGTTTGTTCTATTTTATATTAAATTCAGTGTCTCTAATTTCTTCTGGAATACACTCTTTTATTCGTTTGTTTATATCTGTACTGCGTTACCTTTGTAGACTTGTTATATCTTGTTCATCTAGTTCAGCTTCTTCTACCACAGCTTATAACACATTTAATTTCATGTAGACTTCTTGCACTGATTTTAAGTCAATTGAATTTCTTGGATTAGATACGCACACTATATGGGGCATAGTTAGCCATTCCACGACGCCCACGGCGTCAAAAGGAACGGAAATACAGGTAAAAAGAGAGATAACGATGCAGATTTAATTTCATGACTGTTACGAGAAAGGCAATGGCATTCCAAGTGTCATAAGAAAACCAGAGAACACGCAGAAGAAGAAAACTAAGAGAGTTCTTCAGAAACATGAGACGGACGATCCCCATTATAACTAGACGGCCCTGGAGAAGAATAGTCCATACAGGCGAAGGAAATAAGAGATGGGCTTTGAGTGCTATAACGCTATTGTCATAAACTAAGTAACTGAAAGAAGCAAACCTACTACGTATTGTGAAACGTTACAAATAATTAAATTATCAAAGTTATATATGAAGATGTGATGGGAAATTACAGCATTATGACTTGAATGCCAACTAATCCTGATAAAGTTCTAAGTCTAAAACATCCTATAGACTAAAACGTTCCGTATAAATTTAAAAACCAGAAATGTACTTTCCCGCCAAGAATCCTGACGTTGTCTAAAAGGCATCGCCCAGAACTGATTGAACCAACTCACAGTAGTTCCAGAAAAATAATATGGTCCAAATAATGACCAATTCTATTCCCACTAGGTAGTCCTAGCAAATGTTCTACCTCGTGAATAATAATATATAAGTGCAACATACAACACGTCTCATGTCAGCAGACTTACAACAGGAACACAACTAAGAATGACTCCAAAGTAGGACAGTGACTGCTCATGTATCTCCTAGTATATACCTTATATTTCTACTATTTTTCACAACATACCACTTGTGACAGATGATGCTACTCATTTGATGGCTAACCTACTATTAATCTATTCATGTGACCTAGCCCAGCTAATGGATAATTATTTAATTCTTTTAAACCCGTCTAAAACCCATAGGCCAAATTGAAATAATTAGGACTATCTCCGTGTCAAAACACACGAAACCATTTCTTTATAGTTTGTATGTAATTTGCGCTGTTATTAGACTCAGGTCACGTAGGCAAAACATACTTAAAAATACTCTCTTCAATTTACACTTATGAGAAAGAATTCCAAAATTATATATATATATATATATATATATATATATATATATATATATATATATATATATATATATATATATATATAGATAGATAGATAGATAGATAGATAGATAGATAGATATTGCAAGAGATAAAGGTGACTCTGAAAAGGACAGTTCCGTGGCTTTGTTTATATAGGAAAAATGAATGTCCTAGTCATCATCAGCTTTAACTGTCTTAATCCATTTCCAATGCTATATTCTACTATTTCTCCCGTTATTTGTGTTACTGTGGTAGTAGGTAGTGTACCTCCTACTGCTGCTTCAGTTGGCATCTCAGTGGCGCTGAGGGTGGATGCGGTGATGGAAGGCTTAGACATCTTGGCACTCAAAGGTATATATGACTGAAATTTAGCTCCAGAAGTCCGATATATTAGTATCTGCTTCTTGAATTCTGTCAAAATGTCGTCTAGCACACAAACATCGTGAATCTTTCATTCCCTTCCTTCTTTCTTACACATTTTAAACTGTATTACTTCTCTTCTACTTCGCTTAGCTTTCTTCATTCCTCTTCTTCGTTGATAAATAAATACTTCTTCTGTTTCTTAAAGGCTCTGCAAAATACTCTTCAATTCTTCGGTTTTTATCTGCATTCATTAACTAATGATATCGAAGAGAAATAAGGTGAGAACACGGCTGAAACTTGGCCAAAAACAAATTGAAGTCATATACTGGAAGAGGAATATTGGTCACAGTTACAGTAGTAATCGTAATCGTAATCGTAGTATAAACAATCCCTGTTTACAAGATATCCTGAGCATGTGCATCCCAACACACTGTATTCTTTGTTTCTGCTATATGTATTGTACTCGAAATGTTCCGCAATGGTAATCCGTCCGAAAAAAAGATGCGTCCTCTTTGTTTTTGGTTGAATGTTTGTTAACCAGCGTTTTGGATTGGCCGCACATTTCAATCCGTTATGTCCTGGTCTTAGTCTCTCTATACACTAGCATTGTCCCATTTTATCACCTGTTCTTAAGCTAACTCAAGCAAATATGTGGACTACTGTATAATCTTCTACGTTTGTTTCGAACATGCGGTTTATCTCGCACTACCCCATATATGTGGAATATTACCAATATAAAAGATATAGGAATAAGGAACGGTAAAATTTATGTTGAGAAGCAAAGATGCCTAAAACGGATCTTAATCTACGGACCCAATGTGAGTTGAGGAAGAAGAAAACCAGTAAAGAGATGCCGCTTAAGTTAACCACCATCAGTGAACATAACTCAACGGCTCTTCCTGAGCCCACCAAAATATCTAGAAAGAAGTGCATAGATTTGAAGAAGAAACAAATTGTGTATATTGTTGACATTTAAAAGTTTAAATCCCTTTTACACCTTCTCTTGCAAAATTATGTGTTTGTAGATAGGTATATCATAGTGTGTCTATACATGTTGCATTGATGTGATGGTAATTGCTTGAATGTGTGAAAAAATAAATAATTGTGACCCTAGAAGTACATATAACATCCCTATTGTAAACCTACCGCACCGATATAATTAAGATATGTCACCCAAGGACAGTGGATTGCCAGTGGTATTATTTTCCATCGATATGGTAAAGGCAATTAATAATGTTAACTTTCCATATGTCCTAAAATACTTAACGTATTTTAAACGTTAATTAATCAATCATAACATGGGTAAATATATTGTTTAGGAATATAAGGAACTGCGTTTTTAAGTACTAGCTAGTCAATAGGTTAGTTCGATCTTAAACGCGTATTAATACTTCGTTAACATTATTATTACGTACATCAGTTAGACGCAATACTAATAACACTGGAAATAGTGCTGGAAACAGACAATATTAAACTGACATAGTTCGCTGATGATATCTGGTTTATAATAGATGACTCCCTTGATTATACAAACAGTCATAATCAGATATTGATGGTGGTAAGAAAAAAGGGTGTGCACGGAAAGTCTGGTGTGTCAGGTGTCAATTGGTCGGAACAAGGTTTGAAACCTATTATTATTATTATTATTATTATTATTATTATTATTATTATTAAAAGATTTGGTAAATAAAGAACGTTATCATTATTTGATAATGTAAGGAGGATATAATCATTAATGTTAGCTCAGTTAATATACAAAGTATAAAATTTACCGACTCGCACATACAAGTATCCAGCAGCATTTTAATAGTTGGAAGAGCTGAGCCGATTAAACTAAGGACTGATTTACGGTCGGTACATTATGTGGATCATAAAAACCAAACATTTGTCTCTCGGACAAATCTTGTAAACTGCAATACAAAACTAATTATATTAACAGAAACATCTGGGTGAGTTAGCATGGAAGGCAAATATTTTTAAAAAATATATTAATATTGTTAATATTATAAATAAATTTTGGATTAACGGAGTACGTATACAAGCATAGAATATATTAAAGGCCCTTCATTAGAAAATGATTTTTGATTTACTAATATGTTAATAACACATTTTTCCTGCTTTTGACTAAAGTCGTCTTTTTTCTTGGTCGCTTTTCAGTACCAACTAAACATTTTGAAACAGCTCGTGTTCCTACTCATTTTGTTCTCCTATATTAATGTGTGTGAATACGTATGTAAAATCAAAATGCATAGATCCAGACATGTAAAATCTTTATTTACAACATCGATTAAAAAAATGTTTTATTTAGTATTTTATCAAGTACATTCGATGAAAAATCATCGAAATTGCATGTCATTCCTTTTTATTTTGAGACACATAGAATAAATACTCTCATGTTTAAAAGGGGAAACTCGCACACACATACAATATTATTATACAATTTCAGATAACTTATTATACTAGTAGTAACTGATTGAATACTATTCTTGATTTACTAACTAAATTAATACTATTCGTCACAATATATCTATATTTTTAAGTCTGTGGGACTGTAAATACGAGATTGAGTGTATACTTTAAAAAAGTTCATTCTCTCTCACCCCATAAGTTATTTGCATCTTGCAAAACTGTTATGTACTTTTTTTATAAATCAGGAGTATGAATCTTGTTTGAAATTCCAACATTGAGAGTGATTGAAGTACCTGTACATAATCCTGTAGAGACTTTACTGCATTGTTAACATCCGGATACTTCTCTTTAGTTTGTTTTCTTACTATATCTTGAAGCTGGAGCACCAAGGCTTTGACTTTTTCTTCCATATTTGCTGGATCGAAGTTTACTCCTGATTATCCTGGAAGTAAAAGTTATTGTTTAAACAGTGGTACATCATTATTTTGTTATTGTGGTGCTAGTGGTGAATGTAATTGTCGTTCCTTTTCCAAGACTTAAGATTCTTATTGAAATAGAAATACATATTAATGGGACTATTCAAAATTACAGCTTGAATGATGTCACAACATTACAATTACAAAGACGCAAAAATGTATTGGCTTATAATAAATGCAAGTCAATATGAAAGAGTCCTGTTTTGTCGATTCAGCAGTTAAATATATCCCTTTTGTTTTCTTATTCGAGCCAAAATGGTTAAAGAGCCTAGATGTATCTAACGTAGAGTTATCAGATTTAGGACTAGGTGGGTTGGTGTGGATACAAAAAACAATGCCGTTTTAAATTTCACTACATCTCTCATAATGTTCATATACAATTTTATCTAGACTTTATAAATCATCAACAAAAAGAGCGCTGTAGTCTATATGCACACATTTTACAAATAATTAAATTTCGTTCGTTGCATAGATAGCTGGGTCAAAAACTGGTGCTGTTCCTTATGAATACATGAAAAATACAGATCATCTAGCTGTGAAGAATACGTTAAGCTGAAACAACTTTCACTTTGTTAGCTAAGCATAGAAAACTCACATACTCTGCTCGTGAACCCGTATCAAAGTCAGAAGACTGACCAATTTCCACGAAGACAGCAACAAGTGACAGTATCTCTTGGTTAATATGGTATCCAGAGTTCTACCAACTGAAGCAAATTAGCTGGGATGTATTCAAGCCACGAGTGCCGATGCAAACATGTTTATCGGTTCATAAGGAAGTAAATCAGACTCGTAAAAGGGAGATAACTCTAATATGTTTTATATAACAAAAGCTACATTCTTCATTGAATGAGACACGTTGAGTTATATTTGTTTCTGAAGATTATTATACAAGTTGTATTTATTCATTGCCAAATAAGAATTCTTAAAATTTCTCAATATAGCCAATATATCTCTACAAATTATCAGGCTCGATTTGCCTTTAAACTTTGGTGAAGACAACTATCTCGACTTTTTTGTTATCACTATGCGAATGAATCTTTGATATTAGTGCTGATGATGATGTAGGAGTTAGTAATAGCAGTAGTGTTATTTAAATAGTAGTAGTATTTGTAGTCGTTGTGCCGATGTTGTGATTCTAATACTTCCCCATGAAACACATGCATGTTACGGAAAATCATTATTCGAAGTAGTTGTAGTAGTGGTGTTATGAGTAGTAGTGTTATGAGTAGTAGTGTTATGAGTAGTAGTAGTAATAGCACATGCAACACATGTTGGTTTTGATGTTTTAGTTGTAGTAGTAGTAATAGTAGCTAGTTATTACATCAGCATATCTTCGGGCTATTTTTGGTATCAATATTGTTTTAGTCATTATTATTAATAATTACTATTATTAAGTGCTTTTATATCCAAAGAAAAAAACTTACATTTACCTGTCACGTATAAACTCGTTTGTGTCTGCGTGTGACGTAATGCTGTCTGAGCTGAGACTCGTCTCGATCATTGACACATGATCATAATGTGTAATGACTGCAAACTTGATGTAAGCATGGCATCTATCTACTAAACGGACCCGTGTGTTGGTGCCCAACAACAAAAATGCGAAACCCTTGATCGGTTAGAACGTATTTCGTCAGGAGTGTGTCTTTCAACACCAGATAATTCAGCGAATTGGCCGCGGATAAACCTGAATTCACGTCTAATTCTTTACCTTAAGAAAAGGTGCTAATATTAAGTCACCAGTCTTCTTTTCTCCATTTTTGTACAGTGGCGTATCTTTCGAACCTGTTTAGATAGCTGTCGTTGTTATCTTTGTCATCTTCAAATGAGGTCAACGTTGGACCTGTCAATTTAAAATAATGTTGACCCTCCCTTTAAGTTTGCAATAGCTCAGAATTTCTTTGATATTCCCTCTCCCAATTTCTATCTTCTAACTCTAAAGTTTCTAAACTTACTTGGTTTTTCCTTTCTACCTTCCTATCTTCTACTTCTTTTAGCAGTTCTATTTTCCACTTTTCTAATTCTATATTCTACCTTACTGCTTCCTTTTTCCATTCTATCTTTTCCTTTCCTGATTTTCTAATTATATCTTCCCCTTCTCCAGTTCTATATTTTCCCTCTTTAAAATCATCTCTTTTCATTTATTCGGCTTCCCCTTCTATATCTAAGTCATCCCTTTCTATTTCCCTCTCCTTTAACTTCTAATCCTTTTCCCTAGCCTGTTCGAACAAAATTGCTCAGAGACTCCCCCTCGTATATATATATATGCATGTGTGTGTGTGTGTGTGTGTGTGTGTGTGTGTGTGTGTATGTATGTATGTATGTATGTATGTATGTATGTATGTATGTATGTATGTATGTATGTTGATTTGTTATATAGGAATCTGTCTCCAAACAAATCTTTCAAGGGAAATTTGGCAGGGATCAAAATACTAAATTCTCGCTACTGATGCTACAAAAAAGAAAATATTCATATTGCAGTCTCTCATTAAGCCTTACATAATTATTTGAATAACAGCTAGCAAGTTGATGAAGTTTCGGGTTTGTTTGACATAATACATTTTTGCACTGGTGATATAGTAAAATTAATTGTGATGTATGTCCATGCGAGAACCCTTATGATTGTACTGTAAGTCTTAAGACAATTACCTTAATATACCAAAATTTTGGCAAAAAAAAGAAAAACTACAAAATAAAGATCATTGGCAACAAATCTGAAAACTTTGTATATACGTGCTTTCTTTGGATCTGAATTTCATATTGAAATTGGTGAAATTAGGAAGCCAGACTAACTTTACAGCAGCATCTCAGATGCTTTAAACTGCACCTATTTGTTCATGTGAAGCTTCTACATGATCATACTGTTGGCTTATCTGTATACCTGTCGCGACGGACATAATCACAATTAATTTTACTACATGTTCTCTACATTTATTTCTCAATACTGACCTTTCCACTATGTGACAGTCAGTTCAAATCATATGTAAATCTAAGCTATCTTCAAAGATGACGTCACGGTGAAATTCTTTTCAAAGTTTAACTGGCATTGATTTGAGAGGCTGCACTGAAAACAAAGCAGCATATACAAACAGAATACTTTCTAAAAGTATATAATGTTTCTAAAAGCATATTTAGTCATGTACAGGTAAATAAATACTCAGGTAGACTATCTATAATAAAGTTTAAGGCAATGTTGGGACAGTGAGATTTGATCATTGGTGCAAATATTAGTACATACCAGTATACAGGAAAGTCAAGCGACAATTTAGTAAATTAAAATAAGCAATCTTATTCATCAGGGAAATAATACTTTTATATATTGCAAGAGAATACAACCAAATGTGGCCGTACAGATCAGCTATAGGTATCAATAAATTATAAATCATGAATGTGAAATTCTGATGCCCAAAACTTGTAAACAAAATGGCCAAATATGGGATTGACAGGGTAAATGTTCTAAAAATAGACTAGAACTACAGTCGTGGGCACTGAACTGGAAATAGTAATTGTGATGCGATTCAAGGTGGAAGGTATGCCGATTTGCTGTAAATTTGTGAGATGAATACATTTATGTTTGATGATTTATAATGATGCACTTATAATGCATTTAGATGGAAACATATTTTTTTCTTATAGATAAAAGTGATGCAAATCACACTGGCAGGTCACGGGTGTGAACATGACATTGTTATGGCCTCTGCGTAAGTAAATTCCTTTTTCCTGATATTGATTTTGTTTTTTAAGAAATAAATCTTGGATATAGTATGTAAACAAGTCCTTAATGTATAAGTGTAAACTTAATCTAAAATAGTTTCAACTTTGCAAGAGCATTTAACACTACCGAGATATAGTTTGTAAATTTTATTTTTATGTACAAGTGTATATGGAAACAATCCCGAAAGGCACAAAGCTTCATTTTTATATTGTAATGGTTATGTTGCTTCCCTTTTTGGAATGGGGTGCTCCCAATTTATTTAAATCCTGACTCGTTTTTTGTCAGAAATTGAAGTAGCAATAGCGAGATGCCGACAGTTAAATTAATGAATACACAAATTGAAATTTTAAATAACAACAATTTAACATAATTCAAACACTAATCTCTCGAATACAATTCAGCTAATATCATATCACTCAACCAAAAGACGGCCTAGTTCATCCTTTGAAAATAGTGTGTGGAATTTTCCCTTCTGTCCTGAGTCCTACTCATCTGTATGTTTCATCTTCTCCTCTAACTTTGTAACCCTCGGTTCTCCTTCAACGTCTCTCTCTGTCCTTCCTTTTATCTTTTGTCTCCCAGAGACTCGGATCAACTGCTAGAGTAATTCACTCTGGTCCCTCAAACTTCTTATCCTTTTTCTCCCAGAGACTCGGACCACAGCACTGAGTAATTCCCATTGGTCAGTAAAAGCTTCTAAAGAATACATACACGGATATTAGCAAAGCATATTCCTTTTGCTATGTAACTCAAACTATCATTAATATCATCACATATGCCATTACTGCTTTTCGTCACGCATTCGTTCCCATCGAAATACACATTCTCCCTGTTAAGTGTACAATGTATATATATATATATATATATATATATATATATATATATATATATATATATATATATATATATATATATATAATACTATTGCAAAAGAAGCGTTTTTATGAAATATCAAATTAATTTGCATTGATTTAAAGGTAAATGTTACAATTGTTACAATTTATTTTTACATCGTAGAAATAAAGTATTTCACATTTGGCGAATGCCACAATATTATACAAGCAATTTACATTTACAGTAAAATAGTGGTCATATATTTATCAATTCTCCATCTCTCTGTTAGACTTCAACATAATTTAAATAGTAAAAAGTACTAACACTCCACGTGTCACCTGTAATGCACTGTGGTGAAGTAAAGCACAGAATAATAGAATAAGAATTATCTAATGAAGATAGGTCACGTTTTTAAGAATATAATCCTCAGTAACAGCTGATTGGTAATTATGACAATATATAATAGAAATACAAAGTAAATACAGATATGATACCATAATTGGTTAATATGTTTTATACATTTTCAAACATTCTTCAATCACAAACGAATTCCTTAATCAATATAATATGAATTAAAGAAAGTATATGTCTGTTGTAGAGTTGTTCTTTCAATCGAAACCAGATATATAATACAGAAAGAGATAATTGCACTTTCAGTCAATGAGCTTTTGGTTTTAAACAAATTTTATTGTATAAAAGGTAAGCAAAAATGTAGCGCAAGATGATTTTATTTCTGTAATTCTAGTCAGTTGTTAAATAGTTTAATATTTATTATTGAACCTTTCATCTTGTAAGATCTTGCAGCCAGCATATCGTCATTTATATCACGAACTAAATTAATTTTTAAAAGAAAATCCTTTTTTGATACTTATCTTAATATAAACCCTAAAGAAGAATGTTGTTGAAGGGGCCGGTCAATGACACAAACCAAAAGTGAACTGTGTTTACATGATAATTGTATCCAAAAGTATTTCAAAATCGTGTGCTAATGTTGAGTATTATATCGTTTGAGACGCAGATCATAGTATCACCACTGTCACGGAATAGTACAAACCCTTTTATTTATTAAATATATGTGCTATAATTTCGTTTTGGGAGTACAACGATACCCGAGGATGATTAATGTATATTGTGTCTTTATTCAATATAGTGAAATCGATGCATCCTATGCCACACGTGCGAAGTGCTTTTGATGGGAAGAACCGAATGCCTTCATTGCACAGACAACATCTGTGTATAAATACCTCACCGCATGTAAAGCTCTTAACATTACGGATTGTCCTGTCAGTCAGCGGTTTACTGTAATGACTGCACATTTTAAAGGTATGTAAGTTTATTAGTTTCTTGTATATACGATCTCACTATTGTACTACCACGTCAATTTTTAAAAAATGTTTTCTAGATCTGGTTTACGCAGACTAATGCACACATTAATATTATTGTTTACCACGTAGCGAAGGATTTATATTAGTAATATAAGGCTACATTTCTAAGAAATGTTTAGTACAGTAGGAACCGTATCGAGCAAGGTTAGGTTTATTTATGAATTTGTTGTTTCGTAATTATTGTGCCTGAGATGTAATCTGTAAAGCTTACCGTGTATAACGTTATTACGTTTTTATGCCTGTGTCATATATAGTACACGGTATTGGATATGTTTCCATCTGTCCAGTATCTGGAGGGCCCAGGGATGTCCGGTGTTCTCAAGAGTATATTGTCCCGACCATCCGGAAAGTGTAGAGCTGTCTGGAGTGTCCAGAGTGGTTGAGCGTTCCAAGTTATCAGAGTGATCGAGGTCTACGTCGTGCAAGATGTACGTTCTGATGAGAATAACTAATCATCCATTTCATGCAAGGGAGCAGATTTTTTGTCAATGTCACTATGAATAATCAGAATCAATTAAATTAATAAATACAAAAACATATTAGAGTTGCTGATCTTATTATATACAGAATGTAACTGGCATTAGGTCTAAATGGATTTGGACAACTCTAAATGTATGAAAAGTTTATAGTGGTCGTTTATGGTTTGCAAAATAATGACATTGGGTATCATTATTTATTATTATTGATAAAGCTTAAGATTTGTAGTGCATTAGATAGTAAATAAACATAACCGCTTAAGTTGCGTTTTTTTTCCCAGGATACATAAAGCTTTCGCAAAGAAATCTATAATACCTGACCTGCATTAAAGTACTAGTAAATAAGGACACGTTCGAGAATGCGTCTAGTTATATATACAACACAAATTCACAGCGTCTTGGATATTTTCGAAAAAACTTTAGAAAAGAAATAACTAACTGCAAGTAAATTATGCTCGAAAATGTCAGAAAACTAGATATACCGAAAAGATAAGTAATGTAAATGCAAATAAGCATTATTTGTGTATTGGAGAGTGGTGTAATTTGCTTCGACCAAATGAGGCTACTTTTGACAAATGGGTTATGTCCCATTAATCGGAACTAGTAACTCGCTTATGGGTCTGAGACTATCCGTTTTGACAAAATCTATTTTTCCCTCCCTCCTTCTCTATCATCTCCCTCCCTCCCTCGCCCAAACTTCTCTCTCTGTCTCTGTCTGTCTGTCTGTCTGTCTCTGTCTCTCTCTCTCTCTCTCAATGATGTGAATGTATGCAGTACTACATATTAAAAAATGGGTAAACCAGGTCAAGTGTTCCATAATATTGAATTACATAAATGCCCTTAGAAAATTGAAAAGAATAAAACAATTAAAGAATGAACATTCAAAATAGATCAATTGTGAAACTATTAAACATTGAAACTTTTTTATTTTATTTCATTCTGTTTCTTAATCTATATCCATCTCTCTTTCTCTATATATATGATAAAACATTGGTATTTTAAATATTCCATTTTACTTAAACATATGCGCTGATATTGTTATCCTCAATTTACGGCTACATGTGTATTCCAGATACCTACATTATGTTGGCCTTGAGAATAGAAATATTATCTTCACCTTGCGTATAACGTACAATTCGCAACCTCACCATTTTAAATTTTGCGGGGGAGTGGGGATTGATGGGGGAGGGGTGTCTTTATCTCACCAATCTGAGAACAAATTAAACTATAGGATATTCTTTAAATATTTTCAAAAAATAATTAAAGTATTTCAAACGCTGTATATATTTCGTCTACAAATACACTTGTGAAAAATACGTATATTATGATCCAGCTAAGCGTTAATTTAGACACATTTAAAGCATAGACTTCTTACATTTACTTAATGATATAATATATCTAGTACATGATCTTTTTGCTTCGCATAAGTAGTCTTTATGCGACAATTATTAGCTAATTCACATAAATCTCGAGCTATTTATTGTAGTGTTCCTTCACTTTGTGTTTCCTCTTGATGTGAATTGGACATTTTTCATGCCGATAACGAGCAGACCAAACAACATGTGCAATCTTTTGTCGTTTAGCTGTATATACTCTGTACATGTCTCCTATAAACGTGTGCCCATTAGCGGTTTGCAATCGATGCATACTGGCGAAGTTTGAACCTACATATGCCCACACAGGTTACGCATTTTTCAATGAATGTTTTACATGGTTCCATATTGAAATGAAAAATAAAAATCACTTTTTACTTAGACAAAACAACAGACATGAGATTTAGAAGTCAGTTTCTAATTTATGTAAAGATAGTAATTATTTACATATTATTGTTGATAATCTTTTTCGCAGAGATCGAACTTATAAAAGGTTTAAATGTATAATAAATAAATATGTGTTGCCTTTCACATATGTATCTTCTTGATTACGTCACATTTCTTAATGTATGGGAAACAGTTTGTAACGAAACAACCAATGAGTGTTCACCTTGGGAGAAAGAAGTGATGGTCGCCCCATCTACTTCCATTTACCCTACTTTAATATATTAATTACTGATGAAACGTCTTCAATTACTCTAAATGCATTGCATCTATTCATACGCATGTATAATCTAGGGTGTCTTTGGATAAAGGTAGGTGACACAAGAAGCTATGTTGGTGTGAAGTACTATATTCAACATTATTTCATGTCTGGTAGGCAAAACCTGACATTCAAATCTTGCCTGATTTATGTCATGACTTGAGACAGACTTTTGTTTGTTTGTTTGATTAGGCTTTTTAACGTAGCTTTTAACAATTTTTCAGTCATATCGCTACGATGTCTGCAGTGAGGCAGTTTATAGTGATGTCTAGCACTGAAACATCATACCGCAGACATGTAGCATGATGTCTCACCCAGTCACATTATCCTGACACCAGGCCGACCAGTTCTAACACTAACCTCTTAATGCTGAGCGTCAAGCGAGGCAGCTGTTAGTACCATTTTTGTTAGTCTTTGGTATGACTCGGCCGGGGATCCAACCGACGACCTCCCGCTTCCGGGGCGGACGCTCTAACCACTAGGCCACCGGAGCGGTTTTGAGACTTACTGTAACATTGTGAAATTCATCATATGATTTAATCAGAGCTAACGTAGATTACAGATTCTCAGTAAGTATAGAAACGTAATTCATTATCTTTCTCGGCTAAATCATAAAATGAAATACTTGTTGAGACAGCTATTACTACGTAACAGCTGTTATACTCAAACTATATGAGTGAAGTTCATGTTAAAGTGTACATAGGTATAAAAAAAAAGAATACTATGTGTGATTAGCTATTAAGGGGAAATCAAAAGTATGGACAACGTACATTTGCAAGCATCTTGGTTTTCTTAATGAGTATGATAGATTTAATATGAAAAATGATGCAGATGAGCAAGCATGTATAAAACCGTGAGTGACATGCTGCTATGAATCAGTTATAAAACTTATGACAAGATTATGACGACATATTACAAGTGTTACGTGCTTAGGCTCGAATAAGCAGCAACACAGAAAGAGTGAAAACTAACAAGCTTGTAAAACTTTAACAATGATTTTTATTAAGTACAATTATTTTCATAAAATAAATAAATTTACGGTTTTAGAGAATCAAATCCAACAAATATAGAATTCACAAAATAATCCACTAATAGAATTGCATGTCCTGATTAATAAATGTTCTAATAGTTCCAGGTTCGAATCTTGACGATGTAATCCAAAATGGCTGACAATGTCACGTGATGCAGTTCTTGTTTTATAATCATCCAAATGAATATCATAAGCACATGTCCTTTTCCAGATAATTCTTCTTTCTTCAATGAATTGACACAAAGTCCAGAACAAAATAATTATAACTCAAACATGAATACACAACTGTTCATTTTAAAACCCAAAATTCTACTGAACTATTCTATCCCAAACAACAGTTCTTATACTTGTTTTCTTTAGTAAACAAGTGATCACGTGATCTTTCTAGAAATTGATAGAAAGTCAGAGGAAGAGTCTACCTTCACCTAGTCACGTAATAATAAAATGATCCAGAAGAAAATAAGCCACGAATTACTAAAAATAAAATGTTGTCCTTGAAATTAACCAATAGTTTTTAGAAGCATGTTTATCAATCTGAAGCAAGGTCAGATAATGAGGTAACCAAGCCAAGGTCAAAAACTTGTTTACAATTTAAAGGATGGTCAGCCTGAACTTTCTAGAAAAAATCTCCCAATAAATGAATTTTAAAGCAACCATGACAAATTTGGATTTAACAATTAAAAAAATAAATAATTTAAATCCAATAACCGTAACACAAGCCAGTAACAATCTTAGTCCATCAGATGCATGTCGCGAGAAGGCTACAAACAGAGCAACGTTCTATTAAGTAATCATGAATGGTATTGCCGAAGTAATGAATATTTTAAAACATGCCATAATAAACGTTATATTGATTATTTTTAATTAACTATATTAACTGGTACCCATTCAAGGTCAATTAAGGAACACTGCCTGCTGAGTGGCCAAGTGGTCTAAGGCTGGGTCAAGATATTTCGCCTTTACATTTGCATCTCACCTCTATTTTTACGTCGTGTATAATGGCGGATCGAAACGGATTGAGATTTTTCACCAATCCAAACACGCGTTACAAAATTCAGTCAAAGTGTAAAGTATGTCTTCCATCCCAAAGAAAGTTGTCTGTGACGTTGCATTCTCTCTCTCTCTCTCTCTCTCTCTCTCTCTCTCTCTCTCTCTCTCTCTCTCTCTCTATATATATATATATATATATATATATATATATATATATATATCTATCTATCTGTCTATATATATATATATATATATATATATATATATATATATATATATATATATATATATATATATATATATATATGCGCTAGCGTCTGTGCGCCGTGAATCGATGCGACAGTTTTCAATCATGACGGTAACTTAGAAGATAATGATTTGGAGTGCACGCGCCGTAGAGACGAGAAACAATGATATAGCAGTGGCTACTAAATTCAATACAAGTTTACTTTCAGAGGAGACCAATTTTAATTGGAATTTAGTGAATTTTACATATTCTTCACAAGTATTTGTTCCGGTGCTAGTACCTTCCCCAACTTCTCCATCTTTACCACACGTCGTGGATTTTAAACAGAGACTGAAAGAAGAATTGGAGAAATTTGTACAGCAACATAAAGAAGCAGAACAAGCTTTTATCCTTCAACGGCAACAGTAAGAAGACGCAAGAAGGTAACGACAAAAATAAGAAGCAGTAAAGAAACAAGGTTTTCGAGAGAATGACAGTGGAAGTGAAATGGTAACAGTACTTTTAGACATGTTGGCTGCGTTAAGGAGTCTGAAACAAATGTATCAGACTTCTTTAATACGACCCAAGAGATAAAGACTTTCCCAAGCCAAGCAACCCAATCCTGTTTCTACGGTTGATATACCAAAACGTAATCTACATGTCTTCGACAGGAGCCAGTCCTGAAGTAGGTCCAGGCCGTGGCAGAGGCTTAAGACAGTTTGTTTTTAAACAAGAAAAACAAAGCTTCTAATGGTCCTTTTCAGTGACACTCACTTCTTTTGAAAAGAAATAGTATTCATTTTGCCAAAATCAATTAAAACTCAAAATCCCAAGTTTAACCCCATTATGTACGTTTGTGAGTGTGTGTGTGGGTCCTTATTCTAAAAGAATCAAAACCAAGAGACACTTACGTTTTTCATGTCTGGTCTATTCTGGTACACATGTTACAATCCAATATCACAAACAATGCACAACACAATATAACTTTAAAACGTTCAAAGATTTCATCTGTGCTTTGTTTTGTTCACTCTTTCTGTTTGTTTTTGTATTTCTTTACTGCTACAGGATTTTAGTTTTCTACTTCCTCATTTTCGTCTCGTCTTCTTCCCTTGTCTTTTTGAACGTGTCGGGGTTCTTCCTTTGGGGATGGTAACTCTTCATTTTCCTTTTCGGAATCCACACCTTCTCCTCCCGCTTCTGTTGTTCCTTAGGGCAGTCTGGAGACGAATGTCCTTCTCTTTCCAATGTGGGATTCTTTGCTATCTACTCTGAAACAGCAGTGTCAAGCCAAAGAATACGACCGTTTAAGACTTTCCATTCATCACGATAATTTGAAGTTTCCCGTTTGGATCGAGTTTAGCAGCCCATCAGAACTGACACCTTCCAAAGTGATTGACAAGATTCAACACGTGCAACAGTCTAATGACAAGTTTCACATCACCGATGGAAAAGCGGCAATGCTCATGACCCACGTTTCTCTTCCCCAAGGGACCAGACGCAAAAAGGTGTTTATGGTCGACAACCTTCGCAGTATCATAACGATTCTCGTCCTAATTAACAATCCTCAAGGTCAATACACCCTCAAGTAGTGGGCGGACCTCTGTTGTTTCGAAGCAACCATTTCCAAGACGGAAAAATACATTCACATCTATCATCACGTTGAACATTTTGATACCATCACCAGTATCGCCGGATTCGTAGGATACAGTTATTACTCTGAGAAATGTGACAATAGTTATAACAATCGATAACAATACAAGCATTGTGGATCGAAATGTGAGGTTTGTTTGGCCTCTCAACCCTGTCCGGACAAAGTACAAGAAATAGTGCATTGCCCTGTTTGTCAGCGCACTTTTGTCAGTCCTACCTGTTACCAACAACATTTGAAGATGCAAGGTTCACAGCAGAAAAGTGCTTGTCAACTCCAGAGATTTTGTCCTACTTTTTGACAAGGCATCCGTACCAATAATGCCAAGGCCCACGTATGATCACGAAAGAAACGATGTCACATTTATCGCCAAATCGTTGACTTGGAACACGAATGTTACATTCCAAAATACCAACCACAACAAGAAGATGACCAGAAGAAGGGCAAGAGACCGGTATTCACATTCCCGATTTCAGCGTGGCTCGCCGAGCGTGCAAGAAGTTCATAATAGAGTATATCTTTAGTCATTGCTCTAACTGTAGCAAGATTCATATTTGACGTGAAAAAAATCTTTCGAGGATCCAACACCTTGGTCGATTTTGCCCAATGGATCTTAAACCCCAATGCCGAGACGTGGAGTCAAGAAAACATTGAACGTTATCATGACCATGCCACGTTAATGGAGCACAATAATACGATGGGCAATTTCTGCTCAGATAATATACGGAACAAGGTACCGAACGTCCTAAAGTGACTTTGAACGGAGCCACAATCATTTCCATGCAAGTAGGACAATTGCAGTTTTAAGATTCAACGATTTACTTGGCCATGCCTTTATGTCCCATGCCTACAACGTTTGGAATGCCAGAAATGGCCAAAGGTTATTTTCTGCACTTTTTCAATACCGAAACCAATCAATATACCGTTCTATCCCAGTTGCATGAGACTCACTACTACGACCCGACAATATGCGTACCGAACAACGAGAAGCTTTCTAGGCTTGGTACCAGAATCACGCCTCGGACCCCTTCGACTTTCAAGAATAAATATTAAAGTCTTGTTGATCTAACGAGGACATTTTACGCCGTTGCTATGTAAAATTTTGAGAATTGTTCATGGAACACGGTGGGGTCATTTGAAAGAAGCTTGTACCATTGACAAAGCGTGTTCCTTAGTGTACCGAAAACGATTTATGCCTGAAAGCAACCTGGCTATCATCAGTCCTCAAACGACGAACTTTGTCAAACGTCAATACTAGGTCAAAGCCCTACGCTAGCTACAATACTTGTACGACAAGGAAGACTAATGGATCCAACACGTCCACAACGGAGGAGGCGAAATGACGTATTCGCTGGATGGCAGGGACTTAGAAAACCCTCAAATCACGTACAAGTTTATTTCACTGACGTCTCCTCTGCTACCCCCAACGTGACACCAAACATCAGTTTTTACACCGACCCATTTCACAACGACTGTCTTTGCCGAAGAGAGAGTATTTGTAGAACCTTCCCGCTACTTCCATATAATTCACGACAAAACCAAATACATGAAGCACGTGTACGTCGCTCCGGAGGACTTGATCATAGTCAATTACGAAAAAGAAAGGACTACCTCATCGTTTAGCCAGACATAGGACATGTCCGTCCTGTCCAGAGCCTCTCTACCCATGCGAAAACAAATCTTTCAAACTGCCTCCAATGATGTCATCGATACCGTGTGCGAATGTTGTCTGGGTGTCTTGAAAGGCATGACACCTTTGTCTACACATCAGAAACAAAAATGCTTACTCAAACATCAACACGTTCTTCATCAAATGGTCCAAACGAAAATACCCATCCGTCAAAAGAAAAAACATACAACGCAGAGGATTTTTACTCCTTCTTGCTCCTTTATTGAGAGAATTAGAGCAAAATTTGGTAACCGGCGTGCTGCCAGGTATAATACAAGGGATCACACAAAGGATAGGTAGCAATATTTGTGATCATTACAGAAGATAAAAGGGACCTATGGAGCACAACGATCTCAGACGTGACCTTTGGAAGACGAAAACTGACTTTAGTACCTTACAAATGATGGATGGAATACCATCATTGGCAAAATCAACGAATCCCACATTTAACACCCAATTCTCATTTGACCGAGATGTTCCAATTACAACAATAATTGCAATCGTTGATGATTCGCAACGATTTGTTCGAAACATAAAAATCACAAACGTACGGTCAACTCTTGAAACGACTGCAACTCATTCATCGGAAAGCTGCAGAACAAACAGCTCTACCCACTCTGAAAGGTTTTAAGGCTCTGATTAAAATTATGTCACCATCACTATCCGCAATGGTCAAGACAGACCTAATCCTGCAATTACCTGAGGAAGAAGAGACACATGAAATCTTTCAAACACCCACCAAAACGCCCATTCCTAGTAATATTGCAGCATCTTTGTTGACAACTCCCCCCCCCCCTTTCCCCACAACTCAACTCAAAACTCGGGTTAAAAAGATGATATCCACTCCTTCTTCGACAGAATTGAAACGAAAGAAAAGAAACCAAAAGTGAGAAAAGAAAAGAAGACCAAAGCTACCCCATTACCTCCACCACCACCACTACCGTCAACGTTTACTCCTGTAGCACACCGCACACGTAACACAGTTTCCAAACAACCACCATTTCGTCCCACCCAAAGTAGCATCATCAAATAATGGGTGACTTATTAACACAACAATGGAGAAGGTGTTAGGCAGCATTTACTACGATACAGCCCACCCTGTAGGTTACGGAGGATTTTTGAAATTGTATCGTGCTGCTAAAACTCGACTAAAATGTCGCCGTGTACCTGAAGTGCAACAATGGTTACAAGAACAAACCACGTGCACTTTACACAAACCCATTCGACGAAACTTTTACAGACGTCGCACTCAATTGGAAGGCGTCGATCATCAATGGCAACCCGATTTAGCCGATGTCTCTCACTTACCCACCTACAAACGTGGATACAAATATTTATTTTGTGTCATCGACGTCTTTTCTAAATTTGCATGGGTCTTGCCACTGACTTTCAAATCTAGGGAGCGTTAGTATGATTCCTCCAACTGGTGTTGATGGCAAATCGACAAAGACATCGAATTTCTGAACCAAGCTTTCAAAAAAAAATAAAGAAACGTGGCATTCATTTTCTTACCAAGGAAAATCATAAAACCAAAGCCAGCATCCAGGAACGTTTTCAATGCACCTTGAAAAAACGCATATGAAGATATTTTTCCCATTTTCCCCATCAACACACTCTCATGTACATGGACGTCTAACCCCACTCAGTCCAAAAGTTAAACCAATCTTACCATAGAAGCATCAGACGTGCCCCACAAGATGTGACACCCAACAACGTAGTGACTGTTTATAAGAGCCTGTTTCGTACGTCTCCGACGATAGCTGTCTCCACGAAAGGTGAAGTGTTGACAACTGGACATTTTGTTCGCATTGGCAAAACCAAACGCATTTTCGACAAAGGTTACTTACCCAACTGGACCACTGAATTGTTTGAGTTACTGGACGAGTGCGTGATCGTCATCATTTGGAAGACATGGAGAGAGAAGTATTAAAAGGATCGTTTTACTTGCCTGAGTTACAACGAGTAACCACAAATAGAAGACGAAGTGTATGACATTGAAAGCATTTTCGAACGAAGAACCGTAAAGTGGGAAAACGTCGCATCAAAGACGTCAAAGTACATTGGAAATTATATCCTTCCAGTTTTGATTCTGGATCGACACTTCGCAAGTAGTCTACTATAAAAAGAAAAGAAGTGATCGTCATCCCCTTCAACACGGCCTCAAGCTGACTCAGTAACTACTCCTTCACCCAATTCTTCTCTTCAAGATTTACAAAAGCAACCCTTGTGGGTGTGGTGTGGAGAACGTGTACCTAAAACGCAAATCGTCTTCTTCTGTCAAATCTATGTGGTGTATTGTGTCATCGGTGCAGCCATTACCAATTTCAGTTAGCAACAAGAAGACACAAAATTGTGGACCATTGTACTCAGCAGTTGCGTCAGTTATCCTCTTCCCAATCCTTTCCTGAAATGCTTTTACAACTGGAGCAACAACAACAACGGGATCCTTGCGTCCAACGTCAGTCATGCTCCCAACAGTCACCCCTCCATATCACAATCCTCTTTCAGACACTCCTCTGTCCTCGAGTGACCCCTACGATAGAAGAACTTTGGAATTATGAACCACAACAACAACCAATTTTACTTAACGTTGGCCAGTGACAGTTCCATGGAGGTGTATCCTAACAACACTTTATGCTGTTACACGGCTAAATTACCTCAGACCATTCATTTGGATCAAGACGCCCATTGGGAAGTGGCTTTAGTGGAAATGACACACCCTACACAAATAAAAACATCATCGAAATTCAAAGCAGTTTTACATGAGATGTTCATGAAGACCGCTTGCAACAAACCTTAGACAAACGCTGCACTGTCAGTGTTAGTGAATGCACTTGCTACCAAGTTCAATACTGTTTGGTAAAGCTATGGACAAACTAAAACAAAGTGTTACCTTTGAGTACCATAAAGTGGCTCTTCGCCTCATGATGAAACCTTCAGAGGATAAAATTATGGCCATTACCTTTTTTCCTGAATTGTATGATATTTTGGGTGGAGACTTCAGGTTGGTCAAGAAATAAAACATACCAGTCATTACCATTAAATTGGAGTTTACGAATATATTCGATTCCCTGTAGAAACGAACCAATGACTCAGATTGATTTATGTGTATTCCGATGTGGTAGAGTACAACGTGGTGGGACACACCTCTGTACCTTTAATGTGTGTCACTCCTTTCAAAGTGGATTCTGCCACAAACGCTGACGAGGAAGGTGGAAATACATATCATGTTCACCGCCAATTTTTACATCATCCTTATTTGCCCAGCAGTATGTAGTGTTTTTACATTGTCAGTTATACTATGAAAGGAGATCTGGGACAAAATATTATATTTACCAAATGGAAAATCACAGTGAAACTCCATTTTCAAAAACTATTCTCTAACAACTGATAAGTTATGTATCCTGTGTACCGAGGAGTCACTCGACAACGAGGACATGGTTTAGGAGATATTTTAAAACTGGCTTTTCGTACTGTGCCCCCCCCCCCCCCCCGTTTTGATACCGATGGTGACACGAGGATTGAACGCCTTAAAAGATACCACATTGACTCACGGAAAAAGCTTTCTTCCAAATGTCAACACTGAAGAAAAAAAGAAGCTTTCTTGAGAGCAAGCAAAATTGTCTTGCTTCAAATGGGTAAAGAGATTTCGTGCCGACGAGAAACTCCAATATATGTCTTATACGGTACCAAGCTTGGCATTTCTGTTTCTCTGAGAACACAGAAAGGACAAGGCAGAAAGAGACGACGAAGACACTCCTCCAGAGGTCTTCATACCCCTTAAGCCAGAAAGACTAAGACAAAAAGATGTGGATGTGAACTTGAATAACAAACTGGTCAGCAGTAGTATTGATACGTACCCTTACCGAGCGTACCTAAAAAATCTCTTAACGTACGAAAAGAAAGTCAAGAACATTCATCTGGATGCTTGTGTGGTATGGAAACCTGACACAGCAGGTGAGGATAAGTTTATAGACAAAGCATGACGGCAGATGACGATCCTCACAATGAGTGTTTTAACGATGGTCGAATGAAAATCCTGCAAGGACGTAGTATAGATCTGTTCGATCGTTTGCATTTGGACACGTGGTTTCAAGAGAAGTATTTGCTGAACGGTGTGGATATTCGCTTGAGACTAAATCGTAGCTGTACTGCTTTCCGTTTGATGGCTCATGCCAACGAATACAAAGCCATTATCGAAGAAACAAGGTTATACTTGTGTCATGTTTAAGTGTTACCTAAAGTGGAAAATGATATTAGTCACACTTTTAGCAGAACGACATCCAATTATCCGATACGACACGTTGAAGTCAAACCTTTCACTATTGCAGCTGGACTCCTATCCATGATCGAAGATCATCTGTTCGTAGGACAGTTGCCCAAACGTTCATTTATTGGTAACGTTAGCAATGCAGCCCTCAACGGCGACAACAACGAAAAACGAAAATCCTTTAAAGTTTAAGCACTACATAGTATCTAACACAAAGTCAGTCGCGATGGCAAAACTTTGTGTACCCGACCAATCGAACAAAACTTTACCCATAATAATTTACTTGAGGTCGTACTTGTCGCTGTACGAAGCCACAGTTCAGTTAGGAACCAACACAAGTCACGACGATTATGCAGGAGGTTACGCTTTGTGGGCTTTTGATTTCACTCCAGACCAAGGCAGCAACGAGGGACATTTCCACCCTATAAAATCCGGTCAACTTCGCGTGATACTTTAGTTTGCATATGCTCTTGCCAAGACGGTGAATTGAATGTCATTCTGTATGCCAAATTTGATAATGCCATTGAAATCATCAGTTTGACTTAATTCATTCTAGACACTTCGAAACTATGGAAGACACTTATCCCTCTTTGAATAGTGGAGAATTGATGGAAATGGCATGAGAAGTTACAGAGAAAGCAGACCCTCAAGACAAGAACGAAGATGTAGTGATAATGAAGTCCCAACGCCCAGAAAATGAGCAACATTCAGTCTCCTGTTTTACCAAACACAAGACGGATACAATGAGGGACTTGATCAAAGAAGATTGTTATGGATGTCAAAATGATCATCTCAGTCAATTTCAACACGATAAATGTTTGATGATGCGTCTAGAAGATACATTGGACGAGTATCTGGATGAAACATGGTGTCAGATCTCAGAAGAAACCGTGTTACATCATGAGTATAAAGACGTGTGTGATCATTCCTCTACTCCATTGATTGCTCGACAGATTCATCACATCGAAACTCTCTTGGCTCAGAGTGAGGAGACGAAGAGAAGAAACGGTTACTTGACAGACCTTTTAAGCAAAATGTCTGGATTCAAATGATGACATATCATCACCTGTGGGGAAAAAAATAAGACCACAAAACGGAAACCTGAGAACTATAATACCTTTTAAACAACAGTACATTCTGCATCTTTAAATCCTGTAGTGTGTGCTAGCGTTGAAATACCTCATCGCAAACCCCAAGACCAACAAGCTTATATCATCAATACGGACGACAGTCATCTCTCAGTAACCCACTCGGTAGCCGTCTACTTTCCTTAATAAGGATGTGTGGAGTATTTTGATTGGTATGGATTGCCATCTTTGGAAGACTACATCAGTGACATTATGAGAAGAAATGCTTCGACGACACGATTCAATAATGTGACATTACAAGGCACATATTATATGGAGTGTGGCCAATATTGTGTCTATTTTCTGCAACATCGCATTCGTGGATATTCTTCAGAACATTTAGTGACTCATTTTGATCGTCGTTCTTCTAGAAACGATAACAAAGTAGATCCATGGTTTTATGACCATTATGGTTATCCGTTGTCTTTAGCTATGACACGTTGTGTAAATCAATGGCCTAATGACTTCTATTCCTTGAAATCTAGCTTCACTTCTTCACAACGTTGTCAACCGTGTCAAAAATATTGTGTTTGAAGAAATTGTGTTCATTGTTCATGGTTCATAGTTAGTTGATTGTTATCTGAATAAAATATGTTGTATCTTGAAACAAAATGTCTATGTCGGTTGTTTTCAAAATTTCATCCATATCCTTGCTCTTTGACTTCTCTCTATCTTTCACCCTAAACTTAACAATCAAACAAACAAAACCTAGGGATTTTTTCCATTGCTTCCGCGCCTGAACCATATAAAGAGAAACACTCGTCAGTCTAGCTTTTGTCACCACTACCATCATCTCTACCACAGACGCATACCTCAATAGGAAACAAAAATAAATTCCACATGAGCCAAATGCCAGGACCTTCCAAAGAAATAAAACTTGAAGACATTCTACAGGACACTCAACCCCAGGAAAATAACACAATTGATTTAGAAGACCTCAGCAACCTGAACCAATCAACCATCATTCATCTATTATCACCTGGGAAAATGCAAACTTACAAGCCCAAAAAACAAGGAATATTACGAGACACATACCAGGAATCAACTAAGCTCAATGCCAAAGAGAACACTAACAGCTCAACATTAACAACAAAGAAGGAACAACAACAACACCAAACCAACAACAACAACAAACTAAAGAACATGGACCGAACTAGAGACAGCAAACCACACTATCACAACAAGGATCACACCATATATATCAGTAGTGGAAACACCAAATTATTTAACTTAAGCACCAAAACCATAGCGGTTGCATTATCCAAAGCACACGATGGTGAATTCAAGATTATCAGACCAAAAACAAATTATGTCATTGTACATTGCAGCACATCGCGACAGGTAGCCAAATACATGGAGTTAGAGAAAATAGGATCGATTAACATCAAGATCACCAGACACAACGCAGTCAACACTTACACAACTACCAACAACACTACGAAGACAGACAATCCCATAAAACTGAATAACACACGGATTGAGGACAAGATAGAAGGAAGCAAACAAAACATCAAATCTGAAAATACCAAAATTGAACTGACTACCCATACAATTTATAAAAAAGATTACTAGTATTAAGCTGCACGCCATACACAACCATCTAAACAACGAGGACTTAGCACATGAACCGTACACACAAGGGACAGATATCAACAATGCGACCAGATTAAAAACCATAAGTAGACACATATCGAATGTGATTATTGTTCTTTTCAACTCTACTCCCCCACTGTTAGTCTACTTTGATGGACATTCATACCCCACCCAGGAGTACATAAACAAGCCACGCTTCTGCAGCAACTGTAAGAGATGGGGGCACTATACCAGTAACTGCAAAACTAGAACCAGATGTAAAAACTGTGGCGGAAATCATGTGAATATATGCACTAGAAAAGAACCAAAATGTGCAAATTGTAATGGATCGCACAGTCCCAATTCAGAACAGTGTATCTACTCAAAACAGGAAATTGAAATTGTCGCAAAAATGAATGTAGATCAACTACCCTACAACATAGCAAAGACACACAAGTTATCTTCGAATGTAAACAACTAAAGACATCAACCATCTGCCCGACCCCAACTAAAAACACCAACAAAATCTCTGAACAATCAGCCCAAAAGCCGTCAGAGAAGAACCCCAAACCAACATCAGCAAAGAATATTCGACCAACAAAACAACTACATATAGTAACTTCAAACAACAAACCCATTCACAATCAATCGAGAATAGTAACCCTTATTAAGGAAACCCGTAACCAAACAAATTTTGTCAAAACAAAACATTTCAATAGTAGAATCAAATATCAATGCTAAAGACATATGCGGAAACAAATTAGAATATTTCACACAATCCACCATACTAAATTACATAAAATATCTTCAAAATGGTATCACATCATTAACTGAAAATAATGTGGTACCCTGTATACCATTAATACGGTTACTTTTGGTTTTACTAGAGAAACACATAGTGATTATGGAATAATTACCACTAAATACACACACACACACACACACACACAGACATATATATATATATATATATATATATATATATATATATATATATATATATATATATATATATATATATATATATATGTATATATATATATATATATATATATATATATATATATATATATATATATATATATATATATATATATATATATATATATATATATATATATATATATGTATTTAGTGGTAATTATTCCATAATCACGATTGAACAATTATTCTTATTATTAAATTATTATCAATTGTCCATATCAAACGATACTCATTAAAGTTGGAAATTTTTCGTTTGAACTATTTAATATTTATGATCCCGGAAAACCCAACCCAGCTACACCTGATAATTACAACCAACTAGTTAGTATAGCAAATGAATATATCATATGCGGTGATTTTAACGCTCGTAATACAACTTGGGGCGGAAATCACTTAGATGCAAAAGGAGACCTTTTAGGAAAATGGATTTTTAGCAATAATTTAGTACTAATGAATGACGGAAGCAAAACTAGACTCTCCCCTATTGAGAAATCTCAAAGGCTTTCGATGGGGAGCAAATCAAAATACCGTAACAACGCTTTATAGATCCCTAATTAGATCTAAAATTGACTATGGATGCCAAGTGTATGCCTCTTGTAAAGCCACGTTGCTTAAGCGCTTGAACAACATACAAACTCAAGCGCTTCGCATCTGCACAGGCACATTTAAAAAAAAACCATCTAAGGAAGAACTATTAATACTCACCGGAGAAATGCCACTAGCAATAAGAAGAGAAGAACTATTACTCAGATATGCAGCTAGAATCTCCATACATAATACAGAACATCCGACACGAAAAATTATAGACAAATGTGATTCCGCTTTTAGCAGGAAATTAGTACCAAACCCGCCATCCGGAACATTGATCCATACACTATGTCAAGACCTACAAATAGAAAAACTACAAGCAGAACAAACCCGTTATCCTAGCTCCACCCCATGGACGATTAAACAACCCAACATCAATACAATAGTAACATCATTTGGATCAAACGAAGTTAATCCCCTCGAAATTAGATCCCGAATATTGACGTTGTTAGACAGTACATACAAAGACTACGTCAAAATATACACAGACGGATCAAAAACGCAAAACCCAGATAGAACAGCCGCATCTTTAACCATCCCGGAATCTCAACTACAACTAGGAAATATACTACCCAATAATTGTTCAATCTATACAGCTGAATTCTGTGCAATCTCTGAAGCACTAAAAATTACACAGGAACAACAACACCAAAATACACTGATAATAAGCGACTCTCTCAGTGTGCTAAGGACATTGGAATCACAACATTCAAACGGACGGGAAAACCTCCTTAAAGATGTGCTTCTATTAATTAACAACATGACCAACCTAAATCAAAACATTGAATTTGTGTGGATTCCATCACATATCAACATCCCAGGAAACGAACAAGCAGACCTAGCAGCCAAAAATAAACTCACAGAGCATGAAATTATAAAAATCGATTACAGTGTCCCTGAACTTTACAGCATTATCTCCAAGCAGATAACCAACAAATGGCAAAAAGAATGGGATATATGCCCTAGGGGTCGCACGCTGTACGCAATCCAAAAAAACTGTGTCATAAAACAAAAGGACCCATCATCAATAACATACACCATCAAAGAATTATTAACCGAATCCGAACTGGAAAAAACACTGCTGGCTGGCAGCATGGGAAAATACATATCAGCCATGAAGACCAACGGCTCGAAATGCCCACACTGCAAATGTGATGAGAATCTTCAACACGTATTCAACATATGTCACAAATACAAAGAACAACGCAACAAACTAATATGTTCTCTCAAGAAAATTGGATCAGCAACAACATATCCACAATTCCTTTTAGAAACCAACCCCAACCCAAACCTGACCAACGACACTATATTAATATTTATTAACGAAATCAACAAAATAGGAAAAAATAATATCTAACATAATATATCAATATGAAAGAGAACAAATTATAAATAAAATAAAACTAGAAAATGGTACATTTGAAAAAAATGCTTTATTATACACTAATAACATAGATGATAAAAAAAACTTTATCAGGAAGTTACAAACTATATAGTGGAGATAATAGCAAAAAGAAATAAAACTTTAGGGAATTTTTAACTTTAAAACTTTACTGAGAAGTATAGGGTTGAGTGGGACTACATGATGGAGTTGCATAATACACTGGATAGCCAAAATAGCTCATTTTTTTAGACACCAGTTGTGGACTGTAACATCATTGTGGAATCTCTCACTTGCATTAATGTTTTTAATATTAATTCTCAATGCTAAAAACATACTTAATTAATATACTCTCTTCATACTTTCTTCTCTTTTCTTCATCTCAATGGCATAGTATAAATTACATATAGTTATAACTTATATTAAACCTACGAGCCTATAATAGTTCAATCAGCACTTATTTCTGCAAACAGGTTCTAGGAATCATACTAGAGATACCTAGGTTGAGTCCACACAAATAAACGGCCCGGTTTATGCCTGTGTGATTCTCAATTAAAAGAAATAACCATGCTGATTAACCAGTTTTAATCTCGCACTAGAGCGGCATAAATTTTACTTAGATTTATATAGAACCCCAAAATTAGATTTATAAGGTGGCTTATTCCCAGAGCTATCAGGACCAACTGCACAATGCGGTAACTAAAATATTAGAATAATAATAAGTTTTAAATAGAACCCCAAAATTAGATTTATAAGGTGGCTTAATTCCCAGAGTCATCAGGGCCAACTTCACAATGCGTTAACTAAATAGTTAAGAAAAATAGGAAACCAAAATATCAATTTATAAGGTGGCTTAATCCCAGCCATCAGGGCCCTCATATAAAACTATACTAAAAATGCCATCTATCTCTATTACTCTTTAAACAGCACAAATGATCGTATGATTAATTCAAAATTTAAATACGTCAGACGATGCTATTGACGCAGGCACTCTCTTTCCAGACAGTCCGATCCACCTTGCCTCTTGCTGACATGTAACACCACTGCCAACGAATGAGTGTATCCATTCCCATTCGTTTGTTAGAACATCAATTATATCCCGTGAGACATAAATGTCTCGAAATCGGATTAATTAATTAGCACCAAATGGTGCATTAATGCGTAGGGAGGTGTGGCTCCTTTCCACCTCCCTCGAATAAATCAATTAGCCCCAAAGGTGGCATTAACTAGTCGTACATGCCCAAATGGGCGAATACGACTTTAATTTGACCGGATAGGATAGGACAGTCTGGCTACCAGTCTAAGGAAGAGTGTGTGTTGGGTCCATTTCAACTCACCTCAAGGTTTAACATTCAGGTCGATAATTGCTAAATAGTAACTCTGACCTGACGACCAAATTAAATAGTACTATGTGAGTACATAAATACCTGGGCAATTTGGCTCGCATTCCGTCACACAGGAGTAATTAAATATTCAGCCGTGCTGGAAATTAAACAGTGCTACATTTCCCTATGTCTCTAGTGGAATCACAACATTTTAATTCAAATTGTCTGTCTGTTAGTTGGATACCTATCGTTGGCGCATCAACCAAAAGAAGATGAACAGACTACAAAAATTGATTGAACTCCAAATGCACTTGAAGCATGCTAGGCCACTCCTGGACGCGCTAACTATGGAGGCCATAGCATAATCAAGCAGACTTGAAGAAGAAGAGAAAACAAAGAAAACAGGAGGAAAAGAAAAGGCCAATCGTACATCACCTCATGATGCATAAAGTCTGTCAGGTGAAACCTGAAAAGACACAACCAGAACCGATACGACAGCCACAGCCACAACATCCACAGCTTCATCCACAGTTGTGGTATAGGGGAAGAAGAATAGTTCTTCACTATCCCTCAAACGGAAGATTGGGATAGTGAAGCCACTCAGGCTTCCTCTGCACTCCCAAGAACAACTGTTAATGGAGGTAATGATTGTATCCGTCGTTGTGTGTTCGAGACTAGACCTGGTAGATGCCAGCATTAGCCAGGTGTAATTTGGAGTTAAAAAAAATACAAAATAGCCCGTCTCAGGACTAACCAGATCCCTAGAAAAGACACTGTTCAAATTGCCAATAAAGACTCACTTTTTTCCTGATGTAATAGTGTGTGTGTGTGTGTGTGTGTGTGTGTGTGTGTGTGTGTGTGTGTGTGTGTTATTTTGCTTCTACTTTATGTGTGGATTTTTTCGCTCCCTTCTGTGTTGATAGAATATGTGTGGTTAGTTTTCCCCTCCGTTTGTGTGGATAGTATATTATGTGATTTTTGATAGTAAAATTTGTAGTTTGTTTTCATTTTATTCTCTGTTGATAATATATGTGTGGTTTGTATTTTCCTTTCTTCTGTGTTGATAGTATATGTGTGACGTTTGATAGTATATATATGTGGTTTGTTTTCCTCCCCTTCTGTATGGATAGTAGATCATATATGAAGTGATTTTTAGGTATGTTTTCTTTCATGTCCGTGCTTGAGATATATATATATATATATATATATATATATATATATATATATATATATATATATATATATATATATATAATCAATCGTGATTACAAAGCATGACTTAAATCCCAAACACTGAAAAATCTAAGACGATAATATAATAAAAAAAAAACCTCAAACTTTTAGATCAATTACAAAGGTGGCTTAATCATTATTGGAATTTTAATCGTCCACTAGTACAACTGGACTAAATTTGACAACAACGCTTCTGGAGGTTTGGGGCGTAAACAACATCTTAAAAGCTTCTGACGTTCATCGCTCCACCTGCTTCCTTTACCGCGCCCGGACATTTTCATCAAGGCGAGATCTCCAATTAATACGGGTGCTATGGTGCCGGCGATAACACAGCCTAGTGTTGTCAATGATACATACATCCACGACCAATTAAATAGCCCGACTATTGTGCATTAACGGGTTGCAAAAGCACATAGTGCGCAAACGACCTAAATTCATAAAACTAGTTCGAACCATTCAACTTTGAATTCATCAAGATGGCTATCGAGTTATTTAACGAATTCAGACACAGCTGGTTTTGGATAATGGATGTAGTCTATGTGGTGGAAAGGCTTGAGAAAGAATTAAAGTATTCATGTAACCTGGACTTTGTAACCAGTTTGAAATTAGCGAGAGGTCTGCTAGAATGTATGATAGAGGAGGAAGTCAATACATTGAGAATATTTATTACACCAAAATAATGGGGAGCTTGAAGGAGGCACGTGATAATGTCATCAAAGTCCGGTGCTTTCTAGAAGACACACTGTATTGTACACAGTGGGCAAATGTGAAGTGAGGACAAGACCAGCTAAAGAAAGCGGAAGCAATGATGAGAAATGTTAAGGAAGAAGAGTTGATAAAGATAAAAGATAACTGAACAAAGGAGAGAAAGTAACAAGACAACAAAAAGAAGAAAGAGGACTTTGATAAAAAAAAATCAGAGAATGAAAGAGAAGGATTAAAATTCAGGAACAGTTTAGAGCTATGGGACATCCTGACTGGATTTCCGAGAACGAAAAGAAGAAGAAGAAAGGAATAATTGGAAATATCAAAATGTGGTGAAACAAAGGCAGAGAATTGAAATAGTAGAAGAAGAACCCAAACACCATTTTCAGGGCCAATCATAGGTCTAGTAAATATTTGCTTTCATTGCCTTAACCCACAAACTGATATGAACACTTTTTCCCTGTATGTATGTATGTATGTATGTATGTATGTATGTATGTATGTATGTATGTATGTATGTATGTATGTATGTATGTATGTATGTATGTATGTATGTATGTACGTACGTACGTATGTATGTATGTATATGCACTCTCACTATATACATATTAGAAGTAAATCTCTACTCCCCACCAAGATTAACCCAGTGCACACCTGTTCCTACATTGTTACCAATCTGCAGTGCCGTGACGTCAACATTTTCTCTTGACACAATTCAGGCCCAAATAGTTCCCATGTTAAATTCCCCTTGGTCGAAGAGTTGCCAAGGATGATTTTTTTTAAACCTTGATCGTAGAGTTGCCCACGGCCCTTTTGACTGAGATTTCCATTGGTAGTAGAGTGCCCCACTATACTACTATTTTATACTATGTGTATTTGGTACTTTCTCCAGAAGTGCATTTTAATAAAGTGATATATTTTTCTTATTTCGTTCATGAGAGATCAA
Organism: Unio pictorum; assembly: GCA_030141615.1. Taxonomy (NCBI): domain Eukaryota; kingdom Metazoa; phylum Mollusca; class Bivalvia; order Unionida; family Unionidae; genus Unio; species Unio pictorum. The sequence goes on from JARLTB010000269.1 coordinate 3,935,985, forward strand.
ACACAATATATACACAATGTGGAAATGAATACGTGCTTAGTCCATCTACAAGGTTCGTTAGTTTTTGGTACTTTCCATCTTGTTTCTTCCTGTATGACACTAAATTTTCTTGAAACATTTAAATGTAATGCGACGGGTTTTTTTTATCACACAACGCACAGACCATTTATAAACAATCTTGAGCTTTCAACACTAATGCTTCATGTTCATACGACTTATTCTATGGATTCAAAATAAAAGCGAAAACAAATGACACTAGTAAATTGTAAAGATTTTATGTGACGATTGATATAATGCATTGTATCCTTTCTACTTTCAATTATCTGGAGATACTTTTTGTGTTTCCATGTAATCTCGAGCAATTGGATTTAGTCTTCGTTGACCTTGTGCAATCCCTTTGTTCAGCAGTGGTCCATTCTCATGAAGGAAAAGTGCTGGCCAGACAACAAATGCAATCTCTTTTCCTCTCTTTCTATATTCATTGTAGCAATTTTTATCAAACGTCTGTCCTTGAATAGTCTTAAGATCGAGGCATAGTGTTGGTGTTTGAACCTGCATAAGCCAACAAAGTTGTACACATTCCTGTATGTACGTTGCACACAGTTTTATCATCGTTCTGTACTTGTCCTTTGTCTTTTCGTCCATTACAAAAGCCTAAAACACAAATGGAGAGACTTTATAATACAGATATGAAATATACAGGACTATTTTATTAAAATGATTGAAATATACAGATATGCAATATATATGACTACATTATTAACTGTTTGACATATACGATAGACACTGAATCTTATGATTTTAAAAGTAGTAAAGACTTAGTTTATACAGAAGATGCAAATGATTACCTTCGCCATGTTTTTACTTGTCACATTGCTGCTGAAATTTGCTATATCACTCAAATGTTTTGCGAATTCTTGACTCATTTCCTCTTTTTGTCTTCTCTGAAAAAAGACGAATTTATTATCAATTAATTTTCATACAAACTATTTTCCGATCATAAATGTAATTTCCACATAGCATAAATCCTAGTTGTCTCCAAAGTTTTCAAATGTTTTAAATTAAACAGAAAAGGGTGATCTCTCGAATTATTAGTGGCATTGCCTGCCTGAAAGATAAACTTATACACAAAAACTACACATTTGTATATAAAGTATCCTATGAGAATGATTATAATTTCGCAACCACCAATTACTAAAATTAGATTCTGCACGTGATCATATACTGAAAAGGTTAATTTAACAATTCACCGTTATTTTGAAAGTAATTTATTATAATTGTTTCGTGGTCTCTTTTTGTATCTTTTTTATGCTTTTTAAAAAATACGACATTTCGTCAGTACTTTAAATTCATGGTTTAACATTTGAAAGTTTGCATATTCATATGTATATAAATTCAACGATAAACTTCACAAATATATCAAATAACTATTGCACAAAAACCAATCTGGCAGTGGCTACCAGAGAACGAATGTTTGATCTCTTCCTTAGGACTTTGTCAATAAAGTTGTTCATCCAATAACTTTCCGACTACCATAACATTAACAGTATGGATTAAGAGTGGTCTGAATCAAGTTAGATCAACGACACAAACAATAATACAGTACCGTTATCGTTATTGTAAAGGTTTCCACTTGAAATAGGTTATTCGTAAGATGAAAGCTTGATTATCTGATAGTAATATGACGATATAATAGATTTGACTTAGTTATATATCTATCTATCTCTTCTATCTCTCTCTCTATCTCTTTCTATCCGTTTCTGTCTGTATGTCTGTCTGTCTCTCTCTTATATATATATATATATATATATATATATATATATATATATATATATATATATATATATATATATTAAATGGCGTCAAGTACAGATTCGAAAAACGTAAACAACTTTGAATATTATATATCAACTTGGAAACTATGTAGCAATATCTGATTAACTCTCTTCGTGTTGCAATTCGCGTTTTAATTTATTTAGTTCCAAATATCCACATAGGAACCAACATATATCTTTTGGGATATATAGGGATTTTTCAGATGGAAATTTCAATTATCTTATGGCTCAAAAATTGAAATACATTCCTCGATATCTTCTAAATTTTAATTGCGGGACAATAACTACGTCATTGTAAGAAGCTTCACGAAAATACATTGTTTCCCCCCCCCCACACACACACACACACACACACACATCTCTCTATCATTCATGTTACTAGATAAAAGGCAATACTAAAGTGAAATATATTTGAATTTGGCAGTCGTGTTGCATAATTAGTCGTATGAACAAACGCTAACTAGTGTAAACAGTAATCAAAATTTTATATGTATGTATTTGTTCCAGAGCAGGAAGTTTGCAGTATATCACACACACACACACACACACACACACACACACACACACATACACCAATCCATACATACATTCATACATACATACATACATACATACTGTTACGTATATTTGGTTTCAGTCATTTAATTTTGTTTTAATTGTTTATCAGATTCAAATTTGACATTTTAAGTTTAAAATTTATTCATTGGGAGGTATGTTTCTTTTTTTAATTTGGATGACCTTTACTCTACAAGTAAACACCAGATGTTGACCTCATTTCTGACCTGGTTTCAGAGTTATAAACAAGCTTTTAAAATGATTGGCTGATTCCAAGGACATTATGGAGCTTTGTTGTCAACATCTTTCTATTTTTAGTTCTTGAGAGTAAACATAACTGATTCTCATGTGGTGTGTACGTGACTTTGTGAACGTAATTTTGTTCTAAAGAGTCTGGAAGATCATGTGACCCCTTCCCTGTTTATGTAAAAACAGGTATATAATTGTATTTTGGGAGAGAATTATTCAGTAGAAAACTGGGCTGTTAGAAGACTAAGTTGTGTTATTTTGAGTTATTTTAATTAACTTGTACTGAAAATTATTTCAATTCGTTTGGCTCAGAAGTATTTATCGTGTTATTTATCTGGAAAACACTTGTGCTCATTGAATTCATAAGATCAGAACTGACTTCATCACGTGACATCGTCTTCCATTTTGGATACTTCACAAAGATTCGAACTGGGAATTATTTAGGAGATTTTATTACCAGGACTTTTGCAATCTCACGGGTGGATTATACTTTGAATTCTTTATGGATTAATTTTGGAATTGATTCTTAAAACCGTAAGTTTATTTTTCTTTTCTGGAAAATATTTGTACTCAATAAATTGTTTATTAAGTTTTTACAAGCTTGTTTTTCTTTTCACTCTTTCTATGTTACTGTTTATTCGAGCCTAAGCACGTAACAATACATACATACATACATCATCCATCCATCCATCCATCCATCCATCCATCCATCCATCCATCCATCCATACATACATACATACATGCATGCATGCATGCATGCATGCATACATACATGATTTCTACCGGCAGTTATAGTTTCGTTCTTTAGGCAAGATGATTTGAAACATGTCTGAAACCTTTGATATGGCGATTGATTAATCCAAATAAAGAAATATTTTATTCACCTGACTTGTGTTCATACCACCAGCTGGATAAAACAGAATGTCTTCAAGAGACGATTTCTGTGTGTGTCGAACTTCTTTGCAGAAAAGATAACCATCCTAGTTATGGAAAAAAAGTATCAGACCTTAACATCTCGACCAGTCTAAAATAAACTTCACTTTCCTAAATACTCTAATAAGGCATTAAGTATGTAGTTGTAAATTAACTAGCAAGGAGAGCTGGCTGTAAATTCTCTCATTTCCATTTTGCGACCATTTTTGCGCAAAAATAATAATAATAATAATAATAATAATAATAATAATAATAATAATAATAATAATAAAACAATGGAAATGTACGTGTAAACATTACGTGCTTCGTTCTAGCGATAAAAATTTTGCTTTATAATAATAATAATAATAATAATAATAATAATAATAATAATAATAATAATAATAATACTTAAAAATCTTTCATGTATCAGGATGTACTTACATCAAATATGCCTGGTTCTAACCATAACGTTTCTGATTGAGAAGAAGAAGAAGAAGAAGAAGAAGAAGAAGAAGAAGAAGAAGAAGAAGAAGAAGAAGAAGAAGAAGAAGAAGAAGAAGAAGAAGGAGATAATAGTAATAATAATAATAATAATAATAATAATAACAATAATAATAATAATAATAATAACAATAATAATAATAATAGCCATCCTTACAAATCGTTTATGTATCTTCGGGTAGATACAACTTATATACTTCGTTCTAAACATAACGATTTTGCACAAATAATAATAATAATAATAATAATAATAATAATAATAATAATAATAATTATAATAATAATAATAATAATAATAACAATGATAGCAATCCTTACAAATCAATTATCTATCAGAAGATATGTACACCGATATTGCTTGATGATAATAATAAAAGCAATACTTGGAAATCTATTATGTATCACCAGATAGCTACAACCTATGAGTTTTGTTCTATCCATATCGATTTTACTTAATGATAATAATAATAATAATAATAATAATAATAATAATAATAATAATAATAATAATAATAACAATAATAGCAATCCTTACAAATCAATTATCTATCACCATAAAAGTTTGATTAATACTACTACTAATACTAATAATACTAATAATACTAATAATAATAATAATAATAATAAAAATAATAATAATAATAATAATACTATTAATAATAAAAGCATTGATTACAAACTATATTACGTATTTGCAGGTAGTTACAACTTATATACTTATTTCTAACCCTAACGATTTTCAGATCCTCTGGATGTAATTGGATGTTGATCGTATTATGAGAGACAAAAGAGCATTGTTTATGTTATGTAATATCGGTACGTATAAACACCTTGATAAAAAATATCAATTTCCCAAAATAAATTGCTGTTCCGTTTGAATATAAATATGTTAGAATACGGCTGCTCTGTGTTTTATGAACGAATAAATTGTTTTGCATTTGACGAATCGCGTGCTGGTGTTTATTGATAAATCGTGTACAAATAAAGTCTTCAAGATTTCGTGACATGGCTACCCCAAGAGATGTCTTTCAATATGCCTTGATCGTCATAGAGGTACCCTTGTTTTTCTTTAAATCAAAACATGCATCAATTCTTCTAAGTGTCTTATTTTAGTCATTCTGCAAGAACATTTCATTTCCTCAAACATCTAACTCACATTCAAATCTGTAATAGGCTAAATGTTCTTATTTGTATATATAACCAATGTATTATTAATAACATCGTATACAACACTGTGCATTCAGATGTTAAATAGCACTAAAACCTAAATTGTCATGTATATTTACGCTTGAGGCTTACTCGTGTAAATAAATCCCCTTCTTCTCAACAAGGATAATGAATTGTGCGTATTCTGTAAAGCTATTGTTTATGTTGTTTCCAAATACATTTTAACAACATTTTGTGTGGTGTACTGCAAACAAGTGGCACGAAGAAATCTACATATATGTTTTATTCTTACCAGAGCAGTTAATTTTAGTGTATTCATCTTTAAACAGAGAATAATTTATGCCGGGAAATGCAGGTTTATTGAAATATACCTACTTTTTATTAGAACAAAATATTCATGTAATCCCCTTTAAATTTTAATTGACACCTCATAGTATTTTTATTCGATTTATTGAAATCGTGTAATACAAAATTCATTAACATTTGAAAACTTTTACAATATAACTTGTGTCACAGAATTAGGCGAAAATTGAATTTATTTTTTTTTTCTTGAATTACAAACTAATTTCACCATATTTTTTTTGTTTCGTCGTACATGCGTTACCTGGGGTGAATAAGTGGTTTTCTCCAAGGTAAGCGGCGTGTAACGATTTGCATGTGCCTGATTTTGAATTACATGAAATCCGGAACATTAGATTCACGGGGGTGCACGGTAATCTTGTCGTGATTTCTGCTCACCTATTTGAGGGTATATAAGGCAGAGTATTTCTGATCAATATTACGGGACCTAAAGTATCTAATCACAGGATAGATAGCTCGTCTTTCAATCTCCAGCCAAAGGGGTGAGTGTTAAATTTATATTTCGTTTTATTGTGAATTTTATTCAGTTTATCATTTCATATAATGATGCCTTTATTGAAATGCAGATTTTAAACGTGGAATAGTTGGAATTACTAGTCACTATTAGACTTTAAATGCAATAGCGTGATCTAAGGTTTAGATTATTTTTTGAGACCACTATTATTATTAGTGTGGTTTCTTTATTGCAGCTGATAACGTCCGCTGATAGCATCTCTGATAACATCTCTGATAACGTCTCTGATAACGTCTTTGAGATCGTAGCTGAAATCGTAGCTGATTTGTTGCGGAACATCTCTGAATCATAGCTGAATGTGACTGATTGTGCCGTTTAACTGTGCAATCGAATTGAAGTATCTGACTGTCTGTCTGTCAGATTGTCTGTCCGTCTACATCTGTCGTGACGTGTAAATATCCGGAAATCTAGAAGTTCGAGTGTCGGAGCTGTCTAGAGTTGTAAACATCCGGGGTGGCATCTTAAGTATTTGGGACCGTTGGTTCTAGTAGATGTTGTATGCTGTCTGTACGTATAACTGTGGTGGATCCGTGAAGGGCAAACGGCCGATAAAAGTATTGGTCAACCCTAGGTCTTCGGGGAAACTGGGCGGCGATTCAACTGTTGGTGAATCGTACGGTTATACAGGGTCGAGACACATGTGTGTGTTGCAATTGTAGTACAATTGAATACATTGTTGTATTTACATAGTTACTTTAAATCACAATAGTATTTCAAGGGATTGCATGAATCTCAATAAAAGCTAGCAACTTGATTAAATACAAGTATATGTTCGTGCTAAGTTGTCGCAATCCATACGTGCGATAGTATAGTTTGATGTTTTGTATTTGTTATCGTAATTTATACTTGCGGTAATATAACTTTTTGTAAAGGTTCCTTGGATCTTTGTATAGTCCAGGAGATTCCTTTGTATCTGTGTTTTATTTTGTATTAATATTTAATTTATTCATGTATTGTGAATGGTTGTGAGTGTAATTGTAAGTGTAAGTGTAACATCATTATTTTTCATTAATAATTTATTTCATAAATTTATATTTTCTTTCACATATTGTGTTTGTGTTGTTCATTTAATCCACCATCCTCTCGGTAACAATTCTGTTACAACTTGGATAGTTCTAAGAACAATCTTTTTGTGGCGAAATGAAATTAAACATACTCATATGTTAAAAAAGTAAAGTTAGTAAAATTTTATAAAACGAACCTGACATATATGTTTGTCATTGGTTCGCACTTACGACAAGCATTTCATACAAATAGCCAATAATGTTATTTTCTGAGATGACTGGGTCCTTCTTCGAAAGATTTGAAAATGCATCCGTCCACCAACAATCATACAGCTCTAAATATCTTTCGGCTAACTTTGTTGGTCTGTTTGGGTCGCTGAGATCAGCTATAGATGGATTCTCGTAGGTTAATAACGCCCCGGCGTGTTCACCTAACCTAAAGTTAAATATCCAAAATAGAAACCATATTGAAATGGTTATTGAAATATGAAAAACCTCAAATATATCGCAGACGTATAAATGAAAACTGTCACTTTTAGTAATTATTTTTAATTTTCCAAGGATGTAAAAAAGTGGATGTTTTTGTAATTTGTTTAAAGATTTGTATTGTACAAGGTTAGGATAACATAGCTGCCACAATTAAAAGAATTTTTAGCATTCAGGAAATTATAGGTTACACCAGTCAATAATAAAAGCATTCCAGATAATCATCCATAAAGACAATCATGTAGGTAGTTCTACTTACCAAACTGATAAACGTTTGTGTAGTTCATCTGATGCACGTGAAGTAAGTGACCCAAATCATTCATATAAATTATATTTAGTGTGCTGAAACGCTCAGTTTCATGTAATTGTTAACATATAATGTATCACAGCTTTAACCTTCGTTCATATTATCCGATATTTATATTATTTTTGAAACATTAGAGGTTGCTGATGCTAATATTTTAGATATTACATGCCGCTAATTCTGCTTTGCTCTCGGATACCATGTGCTATTTCGTAGCACTCCAACATACCAGTAGACCCTTCCAATATGGCTTGTTATTATGTGCATCATTCTCCTGTTCCTGTTTAACTGACGCTTTTTCTACTCATGATGCAAATTATCAGACTGCACACTATCAATGTATACTGATTGCATAAGACTGCTAAAGTGGCCTAGCGGTTAGAGCTTCCGCCTCCGATAGGGGAGGTCCTGGGTTCGATACCTGGCCTAGTCACACGAACAAATTATAGAATTGATAATAACAGCTGCCTCGCTTGGAGCTCAGAATTAATAGGTTAGTGTTTGCACTAGTCGATCTAGTGTCAAGATAATATATATATATATATATATATATATATATATATATATATATATATATATATATATATAAGTCGTTAGACTTACGAGAAAGCTGCACACGATTTGTAAATGTTTCCCATCGTTTCTAGATAATCTTCTAGCTCTTCGTTAAGAGTAAGAAGCAATTAACTTTAACAAAACAGACAATTAACACAAAGGTTCTTGATGTGCTCTTAAATACGAGGCAATATTCCATGAGAGACACTTCTAAACATGAAATAGGAAGTATTCACTTTAGATAAATACTCGTTTACCCACATAACATCCAACAACCCATTAGCATCATCAGCTCTAACATAAGCCTAAATACGTACTTAGGCACACACGGGAAGTAAAATAGGAACTAAACTGTTTAAATATGTTTTAATATGCTAACGAAGACGTTATGAACGGTACAGTTTGTTGTCAAATGATTTGCATTCTATCACTTGAAACTTATTAAAACAATATCTTCCTGATACGGTTCTCATGTAACACTGCTGTCTTTTTAAAAAAAATGACAAGATATACATTTTTATGACAAGGTTAAAATGTAAATTAAATACGTCATTTGCTATTAATTCACTGATTGCACTATGCCTTTTAATTTAATCATCAAGTCTTCTACCTCATTCGTCCTTTATCCAAGGTCAATACGTAAGCTATGTGGTAACCAGTAAATTCTTAAACAAATTGATTTTCAAAATCATTTTTCTAGTCTACTAATACTATCTGTTTGATATGGATTGAGTGCGCCATTCTTCTTCAAAATTACAAAAATGACGCAAATTGTCGAGGGTCTTAACTACACTGAAAGAAACTAATGTGAGCGAAACAAGATAAATTATTTCGTCATTTTAATATCCTGTATTAGGAGATTGTATGTCCAACTGTTCATGTATGGTGGCACTGAACGAAAATATTTACTTTGCATCATAAGATCAGAATATGTATTCATTAGATGTGATTTGTGCCTGTTATGTATATTTAATTTGTAAATGTTAGTCTTCTTTCTCCATGGTAATAAGTTCTATATAGTTGTATGTTGTACTTGACCGTGTCCAACGTCACATCCATTGTGTACCTGATTAGAAACATTTGTGTTGCTTTTATCTCTTAGTAATGTGGGTTAAATATTAGGATCATTATCAATAAAGGTAAACGTATTTATTTAGGTTTGGGTCTACAATATTGGTATTTCTCATAGAATAACCTGTTGTACCAGATATTGGCAATATGATTTATTTAATTTCAGTAACGTGTATTATCAGTTTACATCTTAGATTTTTCTAGTTATGATTGTTGAACCTACATCCGGCTTCTTTTGTATCCTTTTTATATAATCTTATTTATTTTCCAAATTATTCACGTTTGTTTTCACAACCTTAGTAGAATCGTTCCTTTTGTTGTGCTCAATATTTGATTCAAATTATTTTTCACAGGAAATACAAAGTGCTAATCAATAATATTATTGGCCAGAAACATTAATTTGGATTCATGTTGAAAGAGGCAATAATATGTTCGATTATATTATTTGGATGAACCAAAAGACTGTTGGCAAATTATCACACTTCGGACTACTGGTACGTTAACAGATTCAAGACTACACGCAAATCAACACTTGTTAGCACTGGATCTTATTTTGAACACCACTTAAAATTAATTAGAGTTATAACTTTAGGACTGGTTATAAAACAATTGGAATTAATTCGCAGTACTGAAAATTTGTTTAAATTTAACTTCGTTATTGCATTCTATCAAATATGATGGTGCTTCCTCCTTTATATTACTCTGTTTAACACCCTAAAATTGTAATATGCATTAAATGGAAGCATTTTTTAAAAATGTTTCTTTTCTTGTGTTTAAAAAAGTCGACGAATATTGTAGAGAAGGAATACATCTAAAACTTCAGATAAAATTCGATGTAAGTGAACGAACATGATATTTGCACACAAACAACGAATAGGGATATACACAGAAATTAGACCGATAAAATCAAAAGTAATTAAAATATAAAACGAAAGACAAATGCTCATGCAAATAATTACAAATTATACAATTAGATATTTCCATTAAAGGAGACTAGAAACCAGTGGAAATATACAATAATATTAAATACACTGCAGAGAAAAACATGATTCTGAAGCGTCGTGTGCGACCGTACTGCCAATATTGAGATATTGGCATATCTTCTAGGCGCTGAGTTTCCGTGACCTCGTATGCATATTTTCCGCGCCTATTCGGTTACTTTCGGAAAGTGACGTCATACTAGCAACTCCAGCATCCAGACCTACAGTTGCAAGGTTCATTTCATATAGAGTACCATGCCGTTTTGCGTTGCCTACGGGTGTAATAGCATACATAGAAAAGGCTGTGGAGTTCATTTTTTTTTCTTTTCCAAATGATAAAGGGATAAAGAATGTCTGGATACATTATTACAAGCGAGTCGATTTCAATGCAACACCATACAGCAATCCGTGCCCATTACATTTCACAAAGGAATGTTACCAGAGGGATCCTAAAAACATAGAACCTCTAGGATACACGAATGCTAAGCCTAGACTAAAAGTTGAAACTGTTCCAGACATACCATTGTATATTTTAAATCAAGTAGAGTGTCAAACGTACGAGTTACGAAAATAGGCAGAAGGCCGAGTAAGTGCTAATAACAAATATGACAGCCCGACACCTGATCGTGCTGATGAAATGAGTAAAAAAAATTTCTTCTTCAAGATTACAATCTAAATAAAGTCACCACTGTCCTATGTATAATTGAGATCTGACTTTAATCAAATGGAATTTTTGCTTAAAAAAATAATAATAATAAGATTATCAACCCTTGACACGGTCGTGTTTTGAGAAAAACAATTTAAGTAATTTTAAAAAAAATATTAAAAAATTATTTTAAAAAAACACAACCTTTCAGTCTATGCCTATTACTCGTAAAATGTATAAACGGAAATCTGTAATGATTGGAACTGATATAAAACTGTCCCTTGGGCAGTTTAAATAGCAGCGATTAAAAGAAAAGAGATCCGATATAAAATCAAAGTTTCACATTAACTGGCTGACAATAGAAATTGGGGGG